>CM076576.1:72137324-72472324 GCA_034641835.2 Pinus albicaulis
TTCCTATGGTCGTTGCTGCTTTGGAAAATATTTGTCGAAGCCTTCCAAATTGCAAATGGAGTGGCCTTCCCATGAAGGCTCAACACAATATGGTATTTCACACCTTCCAACATAATTCTTCTTGTCTTTGCTACCTTCTTTTGCCATGCATCAAGTAATGCAACATCGCTAGAAGTAGGCTTAGGAACATCGCTATCAATGAACTCCTTCAGTCCATTATCTTCAAGCACCGCCTCCATCCTGTCCTTCCAGGCTATGTAGTTCGAGCTACCCTCAAGGGAATACTCCAACCGCAACCCATTGAAAGACATTTCAATGAATACTCAACTGTCGCACCAAGAAATTTCTGCAGCAAATTCAAATTGTCCACCAGCACAAAACTTAGCATTGCTTCACTATTGCAATCTCCAGTGATTAACACTGCTCCGATATCATGTAGAAATTTATTAATACTGATAGTATTTCTAGATTCTCTTGATCTAACAAATTAAACTTATGTTAAATACATAATCCTTCCATTTAATTCTTTGCGGAAATTAAATCGCCAATTGCAACACTCATGAAGAAAATCAATCGCACATAAACACAGTTGTTTAACAGGAAAGCTTAAAGCTAAAAACCCCAACTATAATATATTATGTATATCAATGGAATCATGTATCAATCTCATACAAAGCTTAGTACATCAAGCTCTCATTACAATCAACAATCATTACACACTATCATGCATAAATTTGCATATCTATGCACCAATTTCTTGCCTCCTGACAACCTGCCTCCACTGCGCAATCCCTGTTGAAGAAGACCCCTGAATGAATTCGAATTGGCCTTGCCTTGACTGCGCAATCCTCATTGGCATCTCCAATGTGTGTCAGATGCATTGAATGCATCACTATAGTCACAACAGATAGTCCATCTCACCCTTTCACCTATCTGTCCACTAGGTCTCCACTGGAATGGACATGCAAGTAGTTAACTATTGTATTTGTTCATTTGCAAGTTAGTTATCAGTTGTGAATTAATTAACTAATTAGTTCACTAAACTCTCACTAGTATATCTTTCAATTATACTAGAAACAACTAGCTCAACTGAGTTTAACTCACTTAACTGAATTAAACTAAATAACAACTCCCATAACTACTCTTCCAATTCTGTCACAACTTTTCCACTTCAGTTCTACCTATTCCTCCATGCATGAGTCACCAACCACCCTAGGAATTGCATAATTCCTTCAGCCCACTAATTTGCCAAATCTGTTCACTGAAATAAAGTGCTCCAAGAGAATAAGTTGATATTTATTGTCGAATTATTATTAAGGGCTAATAATAATCGACATGCATCTATTTTTAGATTGATGATCTATAAATAGACTTCGCCCAATATTCTAAAAATAGAATTTCATCTATTTTTCACATTTGATCAACCATCTACAAATAGCATCCTGCAACTTACAGAATATGCTCACCATGTCTAAAAATAGACATACACGTAAAAATAGCCCGCGGGCCCCCACTTAGTGAAGGTGCTTACTTTTCACTAAGCTCATCATCTTGTTGAATCTCAATAGTTTAGGTTGTTATAAGGAAAGTAGGTGCTTTTCCTTAAGACGTGAACATTTCATTTTTAAGCAGTGTGATAATGTGGTTTCAATGAGGCATTAAAAGAGGGAATGAACATGCACATTCAGGATGCTAGTGTTAGGTTATGCTTTAGGCATGAGTGCACGTCTAAGAAGAATCTAACAAGGGTTGAAGAGTTTCAATAGTTAGAAATTCTGGAGGGTTGTAGTCTTAATTAGAGGTTTAGACAAGTAATTTAAGCACCACGAGAAGTTGTGAAGAAAAATTAAGACATTTGACAAGCTACACGAAGGAAACTTGGTAGTCGTACTAAGTGAACATTCCTTGATCAAAGTTCATACCCACTCCTTAGCACTACCACTTTGCAAGACGAAGGAGAAATGTGAAATAGATGTGCAACCCACTAAATAAGTTGGCAAGGTTGTTGCAGCATATATAGGTGGTCATGTCGTGTTGCAAAAGGAGGTGTTGGCCCACTCCCATTTTCGATAATATTTCAAACTTTGAATTTAGTTCCCTGTGAATGTGATTAAATGATATAACCCTAAATATTCTAATAAGATCCACAACTATAATCATCCTCTGATCCAATAAAGAAGTGTATAAGGAAGTATAACCTTTCATCCAATATATAACAACCTTTGAATCCCCTATCACTTGTAAGTTTAGATTTTTGAAGTGACACAATTAAAATGACTAACATAAACGACTAATTCATATTATTGTAGTTCTTGTTAGGTAGTCATATTTTTGTTCCTAGACTAAATTAGTCATTCAAGTTAGTCATTTTTAGTAGTATTACTTATTAGCTAGTTGTATATTTTAACTCGGGACTAAATTAGTCATTTATGTTAGTCGTTTTTAGTTGGGTTTCTTAATATTGCTAATTTTTGGTAGTATTTCACTTGAAAAAGTTGTGGTGACTAAATGTTTTAGTCACCTAGTCACTAATTCACCATTTTCTACTAGTGTAAAGTTGTTAGTTTGACAAATTTTAGAGGTTTCCACATACTAAGCTTGGAATATTTAAATGAAAAGATAATTTGAGTGTGTAATTATTGGTGTATCATGTTTATGCTTTCACTATTCATTTTTCAACAATATGTATGATTGTTGCATATAAAAACATCATTATTTATGCGCTTAAATAAATTTAGATTTGATTTACTTAATTAAGAGAAAAGTAGGTCATCAATCACTCGGGGCTTCAAAATTGATAGAAGCCTTGAACATTCACAATAATACCTTTAATGAACCAAGAAAGAGAGATCTCCAAGAATTGACATCAAATCTCCAAGAAAGATCTTATTTTGATAGCTTATAAAATGACCTCCAACAATTGACAATTTGGAATGAGAGTAGAGTATTTATTTATAAATGGGGTTTATGAATTCTTCTTGTTCTTTAATCCCTAGATTTAGGTTAAGGAAACAACATATAAGTGACTTTTCATCCACATAAGTAAGGAGACTATGTCAAAAATACGAGGATGCCACCTGTGCATAAAAATACTCATTAAAGGTGGATGTCTCTCTCAGTGGAGGAATGACTAACCTTAGTTGCTCAGAGTTCAGTTGAAAATGTAGTGGAAAGGCCTCAAAGCAAGGTAGAGAAGCATCTTAGTCCACTTTTCATCCAACATCCAACTGTTTTAATAAGGCCCCAACAAGTAGGTGTCTCATCCAAATAGGCTAACAAGTCTTCAAAACATCCTTTTAAGTCACCTCCACATCATCTAACTTACATTAAGTGAGTTCCATGTCATTGAACTTCAAGATACAAAGTCACTCGAGTAACTTTTCCATGTCGTCACATATTCCAAAAAACACCTTGTAGAAATTATATAACTTATGTGTTATATATCCAAGATTCTCCTGATCACACACTATTTTAACTTCATGCACAATACAAAATCTATTCCACTATTGATCATCACATGTGGAAATTAAATCAATTGCAATGCACACATGAAACCATAAAAATTCACACACATTAACACAGTTGTTTAACGGGAAAGCCTGAAGCTAAAAACCCCAACTATCTGTATATAATATATGTCATAGAGATCATGTAACAATCCTCATACAAAGATGATCATATCAAGCTCTCAGTACAATACAATCGCTACACACTAATCAAGCCCGATATTGCAAATCCATGCACCAATCTTTGCCACTTGCTAGCCTGCCTCTATTGCGCAATCCCTGCTAAAGAATGGCTCTAAATGAGTTCAAATTACTCCAGCCTTGCTCACGCAATCCTCATTAGCATCTCCACTGAGTTTTGGATGCAATCAATGCATCACTATAGTCACAACTGATAGTCACACTTGCTCTTTCACCTATCTCTCCACTGGTCTCCACTGAAACTGCCATGCACTGTAGTTAACTGATGTATTCTTCAGTTGATTAATGAGTTGTTATTTAGTGAATTAATTAACTAATTAATTCACACCACTCTCACTAGTGTATCAATCAGTTAGACTAGATACAACTAGCTCAACTGAGTCTAACTGAGTTAAACTAAATACAACTCCACCAACTACTTCTATAACTCCACCAAACTCTGTCACATGAGTTCTAACTGAATTCGTCATGCATTAGCTCCAGTAAACCCTCAGGAATAGCATAATTCATTCTGTCAGATGCTGTGCCACATCTGTGCACTTAACTGAAGTGCTCCAAGAGAATAAGATAATGTTTATAGAGTCCAAATATTATTGAGAGCTAATAATATTCGACATATCTAATTTTAGACTGGCAATCTAAAAATAGATTCCGCCCAATATGTCTAAAAATAGAATTCCATATATTTTTCCAACTTGACCAACCATCCACAAATAGCATCCTGCAACTCATAGAATATGATTGACATGTCTAAAAATAGACTTTGCGCCAAAAATAGCTTGCGGGCCCACTTAGTGAAGGCGACTCTTTTCACTAAGCTCATCATCTTGTTGAATCTCAACACTCCCTCTCAACAAGATAGGGATTATCTGCCACCCCGATCCTGTCTCTATGGTATTAGAATTTGCTCCTGGTGAGTGCCTTTGTCAGAATATTTGCATCCTGATCCTCCGTAGGAATGTAAGAAAGCAACATGATCTTCTGCTGCACACAATCTCTGATATGATGGTACCAGATGTCAATATGTTTAGATCTATCATGAAATATTGGATTAACCGAGAGTTTAATGCAACTCTGATTATCACAATATATCACAGTAGGATCTAAGTGTGAACCAAACAACTGGACCAGGATCTTCCTCATCCATATATCCTCGCATGCAGCCAAAATTGCTGTCATGTACTGGGCCTCTACTGAACTGAGTGCCATGGATATCTGTTTCCTCCTGTACCAAGAAACTGTTGTAGATTCGATACTGAAAATCCCTCTAGATGTGCTCTTTCTGTCCGTTGGGCTCCCTGCCCAATCTGCATCCGTGAAGCCATGCAGCTTCAACTCATCCGACTGTCTGTACCACAATCCATATCTCGAAGTGCCCGTGAGATACCTCAGGACATGCTTGTTTGCCTTCCAAAAGATCTTGGTAGGCTTAACCATAGCTTGTGAAAGCTGGTTAACAGCATAGCATATGTCTGGTCATGTATTGACCAAATACATGAGCGAACCAACCAACTGTTGATAAACAGTGGCATCCACTACCTCTGTTGGTGTAGCATCCTCTTTCCTCCAACCACCAGGAAGAGGAGTGTCGATAGGCTTGTAGCCTTTCATGTTGAACTTCTCCAGTATCTCCCGGGCATACTTTCCTTGAGACACAAACAGTCCACCCATCCACTGCCAAATTTCCAATCCCAGGAAATAATGAAGGAGTCCCGAGTCCTTCATCTCAAACTCCTTTGCAAGATCTTCCTTGCATAAGCGTATCAAAAGTTCATCACCTATTAGTATCAAATCATCTACATAAAGCACAATGATCAGCAACTTACCCTCCACCACAATCTGGCATAGGTTCGGATCCGCCTCACTCTTGGTGAATCCAAGTCCGGTGAAATAACTGTCTATCTGTGTGTACCAAGCACGAGGTGCTTGTTTCAGCCCATACAACGCTCTTTTGAGCCTACACACATGCGACTCGCTGCTGAAGATTTTGAATCCTTCCGACTGCTCTATGTACACCTCCTCCTCAATGACTCCATTGAGGAACGCAGTATTCACATCCATCTAATGAATGTGCCAACCCATCTACGCTGAGAGAGCAAGGATGGTCTGTATGGAAGAATACCTTGCGACAGGTGCAAAGGTTTCTTCATAGTCAATCCCCTCGATTTGTGAGAAGCTCCGGGCAACAAATCTTGCCTTGTACTTCTCGACGTTCCCGTCAACAGGTTGCTTCACTTTGTAGATCCATCTCGAACCTACCACTGATTTCCCTCCCGGCCTTGGAACAATCTCCCATGCACTGTTTTTCACAATCAAATCATACTCTTCCACCATGGCATCTACCCATGCAAGATCCTCCACAACTTCCTCAAAAGAAGATGGTTCTGTCACGATACACTTGCTCATCAGAGCCATGTATCCAGTAAATCGGTCAGGTTACTATCTCTGTCTGCGCTATGATGTAGGTGCTCCTACATTATGCGCTGCATCAAGATTTAGTCACTCAGCTTCTATAGTGCGCCTCCGCCTTCTGATGTTTGGCGCAACATGAGTGGTTTCTTCCACTCCATGAACCTCCTCTTATGGCTGATCCACATCCTGAGGCTCATCTTTAGGAACAAGTAGCTCCTCATCTGCATGCAAGTGTAGCTCCCTCTCAAGCAACAACTTCATGGCTTTCTTGTCATGAAATTTGATATCCCGTCGCACAACAGTCTTCCGACTGTCTGGAAAATATACACGATATTTGTGGGGTGTTTCTGTGTACCCCACAAATATCCCAACCTCTACGGTCGGCTCCAGCTTCTTCCTGGCATCCTTTGTCACATGAATGTAAATAGGTGAGCCAAAAATCTTCAAATGAGAAATATCAGGCTTCTTACCAGAAAATGCCTCTTCGGGTGTACTCATGCCAAGTACTCTATGAGGATAACGGTTTTGCACATAAACCGCAGTGTTGCATGCCTCATCCCACAAGTGTATGGGAAGGCCCCGATCATGCAACATCGCCCGTGCAACACGCACGCTCGTTCTGTTTTTCCTCTCAGCGACCCCATTCGGTGGGGCGGAGGCGCCGGAGCTCTCTTGAATTCCTTCTACACCGCAAAAGTCTTTGAATTCGCCAGAGATGAATTCACCACCATTATCACTCCACCGACCGTCTCCCGATTCTTCTCAACCAACGAAACTCATGCTGCACTTTGAGTATGTCTCACTCTTCTTTTCGCATGAAGAAGATCCAAAGACTTACAAGAAAAAGTCATCAACAAATATCACATAATACCCGTGCTTTGTTGTCGAAGTTACCGAGAAAGGTCCAACACGTCTGTGTGAATTCTCTCAAGGATCGTCGTGGCGCGACTATCCTTCTCATGAAAAGTGGTCTTCACAAATTTTCCCAAAGTACATCCCTTGCACTGATCTGACTGTGCAAATGTACCCTTGGGAAGCCCGGTAGAAATCTGCTGCAAAATTTTCAAAGCGCCATGGTGAAGATGGCCCAATCTCCTGTGCCACAATTCACCCTCATCCTGGCTCACCACTGCTTCTGCTTTGCCTGCCATTACTGCGCAGCCATCTACCTGCAATTGATAAAGGTTCTTAACTCAAACCCCTATCCTTCGGGTTTCACCAGTTTCTTTACTGCACAGGAAAGTCTTTCCCTCACTAAAAACAACATCATATCCCTTGTCTTCCAACATCGCCACAGAGATCAGATTCTTCTTCAATCCTAGAACATGCATGACATCCTTCAATATGAAAGGTTTACCAGACTCCCTCTCAAAGGAAATGGTCCCGATACCAGTCGCACTGTATCTACCATCATCACCCATCTCGATGTGAACTCCAAGATCCTTCTCATCCAGATCACTGAACAAATCTTTGTCTATGGTCATATGGAAAGATGCATCATTGTCAAGAAACCACACTGATCCCATCACACTTGAAACCAAGCACGCGATTAGCGAAAAATCCAGCTCAAACTGCGAGGCTAAGGCCTCTCTAGCTGCAGATCCAGCAGCCTGCTTATTTTTCTTCTTCTGTGGACAATTAGTGGTGTAATGTTCGTGTTGGTGACAATGAAAGCACTTCACCTTGGACAAGTCCTACTTCTTTCCTTTTGCACCAGATTGAGAAGGATTTTTCTTTCCCTTCCCTTTCCTTGCTTTGGCAGCCAAAGCACAATTTTCTTCATCTTCATTCTTCGATGAAGATCCATCCCTGGTACCCCGCCTTATCTCCTCCTGCACAAGATCCGACCAAAGTCGCTCCCATCTCTGTAGTTTCTCCTGACCATTGATAGAGTCCTCGTAGCTATGCCAACTCTTCGGAAGCCTAAGGAGAGCCAAACTCACCAAGTCCTCTTCATCTACAATAACCCCCACACTTCCCAGCCCATCCTTGCAGTGGACAAACTTCGTGAGGTACTTGGGTATACTGTTGCCTTTCTTCATTTTTATTTTTCTGAGCTTGTTTTTAAGCGCCAACTTCCTTTGGTCGCTTATGCTTTGGAACAAGTCTGTCAAAGATTTCCACATCAAGAATGGAGAAGCTTTACCGTGAAGGCTGGACACTATGTGATCCTTCACACCTTCCAACAGAATCCTTCGACATTTTGCTATCTTATTTTGCCATGCGTCAAGTGCGGCTGCATCGCTAGAAGCAGGTTTTTGAATTTCTGCATCTATGAACTCCTTCAACCCATTATCATCCAGCACCGCCTCCATCCTGTCCTTCCATGCAATATAATTCGAGCTGCCCTCAAGGGCATACTCCAATCGCAATCCATTGAAAGACATTTCAATGAATGCTCAACTTCGACACCAGGAAAACACTGCAGCAAATTCGAATTCCACCAGCAAAAAACTCAACCGCTTCAATAATTGCAATCTGCTCCAATGATCAACTGCTCTGATACCATGTA
Source organism: Pinus albicaulis (assembly GCA_034641835.2). NCBI lineage: Eukaryota > Viridiplantae > Streptophyta > Pinopsida > Pinales > Pinaceae > Pinus > Pinus albicaulis. The sequence goes on from CM076576.1 coordinate 72,145,956, forward strand.
GAAATTATATAACTTATGTGTTATATATCCAAGATTCTCTTGATCACACACTATTTTAAATTCATGCACAATACAGAATCTATTCCACTATTGATCATCACATGCGGAAATTAAATCAATTGCAATGCACACATGAAACCATAAAAATTCACACACATTAACACAACTGTTTAATGGGAAAGCCTGAAGCTAAAAACCCCAACTATCTATATATAATATATGTCATAGAGATCATGTAACAATCCTCATACAAAGCTGATCATATCAAGCTCTCAGTACAATACAATCGCTACACACTAATCAGGCCCAATCTTGCAAATCCATGCATCGATATTTTCCACCTGCTAGCTTGCCTCTACTGCGCAATCCTTGCTGAAGAATGGCTCTGAATAAACTCAGATTCAGCCAGCCTTACTCACGCAATCCTCATTGGCATCTCCACTGAGTGTTGGATGCAATCAATGCATCACTATAGTCACAACTGATAGTCACACTTGCTCTTTCACCTATCTCTCCACTGTTCTCCACTGAAACTGCCATGCATTGTAGTTAACTGATGTATTCTTCAGTTGATTAATGAGTTATTATTTAGTGAATTAATTAACTAATTAATTCACACCACTCTCACTAGTGCATCAATCAATTAGACTAGATACAACTAGCTCAACTGAGTCTAACTGAGTTAAACTAAATACAACTCCACCAACTACTTCTATAACTCCACCAAACTCTGTCACATGAGTTCTAACTGAATTCGTCATGCATTAGCTCCAGTAAACCCTCACGAATAACATAATTCATTCTGTCAGCTGCTGTGCCACATCTGTGCACTTAACTGAAGTGCTCCAAGAGAATAAGATAATGTTTATAGAGTCCAAATATTATTGAGAGCTAATAATATTCGACATATCTAATTTTAAACTGGCAATCTAAAAATAAATTCCGCCCAATATGTCTAAAAATAGAAGTCCATCTATTTTTCCAACTTGACCAACCATCCACAAATAGCATCCTGCAACTCATAGAATATGATCGACATGTTTAAAAATAGACATAGTCTAAAAATAGACTTTGCACCAAAAATAGCCTGTGGGCCCACTTAGTGAAGGAGACTCTTTTCACTAAGCTCATCATCTTGTTGAATCTCAACACACCCACAGTTATCATAATGTCCACACACATGGGCCAACCCTCATAATGGATGAAAATGAGCTCCAAAAGTGACAAAATAAGGAGAGCATTTTCTAGTTTTCCATGTGGCATGTGTATATGAGGTCCACGTGTTCACAAATTTTCCATCTATGCCTCAGTGACTATGACCAATGCCTTGATAATATGTGAGACTACCTTGACAAAAATGAAAATGGATGAATAAGAGCAGCATCACCTCCCATAGTTCCTGGCTAAATTGTGGTACATAAATAAGACAATGGGTCCATGTGTGGTGCAAAATAGGTGTGTTAAACCATAGATATGACAACCTTCACCTAAGAGAAACACCTTTACACAACATATAAAAAAAACAAGTAGCTAGAGGCTCCGATAGATCATGTTCTAGTAGACCCACTTGAAGATGCTCAAATACTTACATAGGACTTAAATGCCTGACTTAATGGAGTGTTATTTCCATCAAGGGTTAGTTGGCCGTAGCATTAAAATTGAGCACCTTGAAATGAGGACTAAAAGGACAAGCCATGCCTGACCATCAAAGGGGTTTGGACTACCAACTAGACCAACGTTTTCACATAAATAAAGTCCAATACAATATATCAAACATGTCACACTTTTAGCTCATCATGATGGTAAGATCTGACAAAATAAATGTAGGGTAAACTACATAGAACCTAAGGTGTAATAAAGTCCATGGAAATCAAATTTTCTCTATACTAAAAACACACTAATTAGTTCTAGGAACTTTAATTGCAAATCATAATGCAAGGTCTAAAAGTGGAACTAGATGTGCAACATTTACGTTAACTCGTGGAGCACTTGAGAAGGGCACCATGCTTCATGAATAAAGATCTCCTTGCCAATTCTTCAAGATTTTATACTAATTCACACAAGCTTATAAGATTTAAGGGAGGCCTAGGTAATTGATCCATGTACGAGAAAAGAGAGACACAACATAGCTAGCCTCATAACCCTCCCACATAAACATTGAATGATGATCCCCAGCTCTTGCTTTGGTGCTTTGGTAGAATGATAAAAAATAACTTGAAAATGATATGTAAAATTATGTCGTATTAGATGTGGAGTTAATAAATGATAAGTGTCAACCTTGTAAGAATGATAAGAGTGATCTTTCTTTCATTGAAAATATGGATTATATAACGACTTATCTTGTTAATGTTTATTATCATTCAACATTATATAGCATCAAGAGTAGCGAGGTGCTTTACTACATAGATCTTGTCATTTATATATGTAACATTTTTAAAATTAAACCATTGTAAATTCAGTTTGGACCCAAATCTTTCAAAGTGCCAAAAAGGATCATATTTTTTAATCATTCAAATAAAATGATAAAAAAATTCACACTTCAAGAATTTTAATCCCTCTTAATGCTTCATAAATCTAAATTTAAAATAGATTTTATTGATTTAACAACAAATATTTTAAAAACAATTACCATTTATATTATATTTCTAAATAATTGTTTTTTGAAACAATAATTTTAAATGTGATTTAGCAAATGATAATGTTTTTCAATAAACAATTTAAAATGTTATATATATATATATATGATCTACCCTTTTTAATAAACAATTTAAAATTATATGTAGATATATAAACGATAAATTTTAATTTTATTAAATATTTATATCTTAATTAATTTATTTCTTTATATTTAATGAAGAACCAATGATAAATAATGTGAAATTAAAAGCTAAAACAAAGGATTTTCAATTTTAATAAAATTCATTGCAACATCAATATTACATTATTTTCAATTTTAATAATATGTAAAAAACATCAATATTACATATTAGAATAAATTTATATGCTCATTATTAAAAATAATTCAGTAAAATTTATATGTTTTTTACAGTATTATTTAATGCAATCTAAATATATAATTAAATATGTGTCCTCTATTGAGGTGAAAAATTGTCGGGATGATTAAAAATGTTGGAATTTGAGTAATTTTTTAAAAATAGGTTTGAATCATGTTTTTGTGATTGGAATGTGGGCAATCTTTTAAAAAAAATTAGGAGTAGGATTGTTTGAATCATGTTTTTGATGGTGGAAATGGATTCCATACCATTAAAGATTTATGGGGCACCCAACATCTTGTTTGTGGCTCGAAGGTAGACAATTAAAAAAAAAAAAGTTTAGCACTAGTTATATTTGAATCATATAAGCTGGGAGTGCTCATTGTAAAACTTCACAGAAAAAGGGCCGAATACAAGAGTCAGATAGAGAAGCAATCTGTCCCATAGGCTATTTTTAGCCTCGTGGACATTAAAAATTCTTTCTTTCTTTCTTTCTTTCATATTTTTTATGGTGGAAATAGATTCAATACCATTAAAAACGTACGAGACACTCAACATCTTAAAATTAAACAACTATAACCTATATTTACAAAAATTCTCACAGAATTTTATCAAAATCCTGTAAAAATTTCCATAATTTTCAAAACAAATTTGCAAACCAATTAAACTAAAGTATTAAATACAATAATTGAAACCTATTTTATATAGTTTAATAAATCAAAATATATATATATATATATATATATATATATATATATAATCATGACATTATATATAATTAATGCATTAATTATTTAATGGAGAGGATAAATATAATGAACAATCTGCGAAAAGGCCCACCTGTTAACTCCGAGTACAGTATATTTACTATGGATGATGGTTGTGAATTTATCTGCACCTCCTATACCAGATTTATCAAAGTGCAGGTTAGCTTGCGAGCAGGAACAAAATAGAATAAGTAAACGAGAAAACATAGATTAGATTAGATAGAATGAAGATAGATTAGATTTATTTATTTTATGAATTTTTTTGGAAAAAATTGTATTATGAATTTTTAATTTGTATACTTTTCTCAGTCTTTGTTTTATATAGTTATACTTATAGTACGGGATAACGAGTATAGTATCCACCAAAAATATTGAACGAATTTATAAAATTTCTAAAATTTTCCAGACTTACATTTACTAATCTTCCCATTCCATTAAATGCAGCAAACCCTGACTCCTCGAGACTAGATTGGGTTTTCTCAACCTACCAGGTTAAAGAAAATTGCATAATAAAGTATGGCTGATAACATCCGAGTTTTGCAGCCGAATCTTTCCTTCATATTGTAGCTAATGCGTATGGAACTGGCATCGTCATGCTCCCCTTCGTACTGTTTCCATCAGCAGCACGGTAGAAGTTGCAGAGCTCATGTTCTTTCTGAATCGAGTATTCAAGAGGCCAGGTTACTCCGTCCCTCCATTTCCACACCTGTTCACGCTACAGGTTTGTCCATTATCAAAGAAAAAGCAAAGCGGGAGCACAGACAAGTTACCAATATAAAACAAGTAAATCAACTTTATGCCTACAAATTCAGAAATGGAACAGGGAGTATGTATGACATGTGGAGTAGTGTGGATAATGCGCGCCTTGTTTTTGACAAAATATATGAATCCGACGTTTTTTCCTGGAATCTCAGGATCAGAGGGTATGCCAGGAGTGGACGATATGAAGAGGCCTTTGTACTTTATGTTAAAATGCTATGTGCAGGTATACAGCCTAATAATTTCACCTTTCCCTTTCTGCTGAAGGCATGCGCTGCCTTTTCAGCGATGCAGGAGGGAGCGCAGATTCATAGCCATGTAATTAAGATGGGTTTCGATATGGATATTTATGTGGGAACTGCTCTAATTAGCATGTATGCAAAGTGTTGGAATATGGAGGATGCACGCAAAGTGTTTGACAAAATATCCCAGAGAAACGTAGTGTTATGGACTGCCCTGATCGCAGGATATGCGCAAAATAGGAAGGTTGTTGAAGCCTTGAAAGCCTTCAACCGAATGCAAGTGGAAGACATGAAACCCGACCCGGTTACCATTGTGAGTGTGGTTTTGGCTTCTTCCCACTTAAGAGATTTCCGAATCTGTGAGATGATCCATGGTTACATAATTCGGAGAGGATTTGAATCTCATGTATATGTGGATACTGGAATCATAGATATGTATGCTAAATGTCGGAGTGTGAGGAGTGCACGCCGAGTGTTTGACAGAATGCCCAACAGAAATGTGGTCTCATGGAATGCAATGGTGACTGGATACGCTCGCAATGGGCTCGCCAACGAGGCCTTGGCTCTGTTTCGTCGAATGCAGAGAGTAGGAATGAAACCTGACTCAGTGACAATGCTGTGCGTGCTCCCAGAATGTACCCATTTGGTATACCTGCAAACTGGTGAGCAGATCCATGGTTACATCATTAAAAGTGGATTTGAGTCGGATAACTTTGTTGGGAACTCTCTTATAGATATGTATGCCAAGTCTGGGAGAATAGGCATCGCACGCGATATTTTTCAGAAAATGTGTAGAAGAGACTTGGTCTCATGGAATACAATTATTACTGGATATGCAATTCAAGGGTTTGCGGAGGACGTTTTTTCTGTTTTTTCCCAAATGCAGCGGGCAGGAATGAAGCCTAATGCCATTACATTTGTTTCTGTTTTATCGGCATGCAGTCATGCCGGCCTTCTGGACAAGGGTTGGCACTATTTTGATTGCATGACCAAAGCTTATCTTATTAGCCCCAAAGTGGAGCACTATGCGTGTATGGTTGATCTTCTGGGCCGAACAGGGCATCTTGTTGAGGCACGGGACTTCATAAAACAGATGCCGTTAGAGCCCAGTGCTAGCGTATGGGGAACCCTGTTTGATGCTTGCAGATTTCGTGGCAATGTTGAAATAGGACATCACGTGGCAGAACACCTTTTTGAACTAGAGCCTGAAAATGCTAAATGCTCTATATTACTCTCAAACATCTATGCTAGGGCTGGCAGGTGGGAGGATTTAGCAAAGGTGATAACAATGATAGAAAGGTACAGTAAAATAAAATAAAACCGATGATCAATTGTAGCACAAAGCAGGACAAATTCATTCCTTCTATGAAATTAATCAAGCTTTTGATGCAAGGTAGCTATAAAACATCAGAGTTTCTAGCAAACTGAAGAGCTGAACGAACCGAGGTGTTTGCATAACACAGCTTTTTTGGCTCAAGGCCAAAATAGATGTAAAAAACGAGGTGTTTGCATAACACAGTTTTTTAGCTCAAGCTAAAAAAGGATGTGAAGACATGAATACCCTACAGGTACAGAAAATAATTGAGTTATTTCTTTTGCACCAACCACTAGAAGACAAACCCCTGTCAAAATTTATAAGATAATTACAGTTCGGGATGATCAGATTTGTTTGGAGTGCAAGCTATATCCACCGTTGCAGGTGTGTATTGTAAGACTATCCACCATTACATGCAAAGTTGTCTAGAAGAAAATATGAAAGGAGCTTCCCTGTTCAAACTAAAGGTACATTCTATTATATACCCTTAAGATTTATTTTGAACATACTATTGCATTTCCTTTAGAACGTTTTAAAACAGAGGAATTCAATTTTTTATTACATTTCATTATGGAAAGCACTTTCAGATGGCCAGCCTCTCTTGATAAACGTCAAATGAACAAAAACATGGCCATGCCCATCCGTCCTAGAGTGGAATAATCAGTAATGCCTGAAGGATGAACAATTTCATGAATCTATCAATTATGCCTCTCTTTTTATTCCAAATGACTGGTAATGATGAGTTTAGATGTCACATTTGTTTCGAGTCCCATATGGTCAACTCACATAACTCCTTGTACAATCCTTTATTGCCCTGCACATTACTAGTGTCGAAAAAGGATGGGCTATGCTGTTAAAATTAAAAAGTTACTGCTTGAAATGCCACTACTCAGTGAATAGCTACATCAACTAAAGCAAGCACCACACTTTACCAAAATTGATTTGGCCAAGTGTCTCCAAATTAGGATAAGGTAGAAGGCATATCCAAAAAAATGTTTACAAAACACAAAGGACGTTATGAGTTCAATGTCTTCTCTTCTGCCTTGACAAATAATACTACAATGTTCTAAGCTGTTGCGGACTAACTTTTTGCAGATATTAGTTTTCTTTGAAGATATTCTTAGTTTATAGGGAGGAACAACATACATATATCAAGCAATCAGAATCAGTGTTTCTTGGGAAAGAAATCTGAATGTCTTTAATTTTAATTTTTTCTTGGTTTATGTTAAAATGTGCTTCGTATTTTGTATTTGATAAGAAACAATTTATATGTATAGAGCATATTTCAAAAATATTGGACAAGAAGAAGGATCTCACCAAGAGACATAGGCTGTCACCGAGAGACATGTATCAAAGGCTAGACAAAAAACCTTCAACCAAAACTAACAATTATAGAAACCAGATTGCAACAAATTTCTTTGAGGCAAAAATGAGAAGAAAACAGAAAACCATTAAAAAACATCCCCTTTAAATCTCCCAAAGAACATATAAGGGAGTGGCATGTTCTTGACCAATGTGGCGGTTCTGAAAAATCGCTAGATTAGTGAACAAAGCACCGTTAGAGATACAAGCAACACAGAAATCAATAACATGCCCATAAAAAATGTGGACGAAACACAACCTCTTTATCTGCGCTTGATACAACCACGCTTGTGAACAGTTGCAACTTGCTATACCACAACAGACCTACCACTGTAATTGCAACTGCCAAGAAAATCCTAGAGCCACATACGCGGAGTAGGAAAGAACTCGTCGTGGTAACATGTTAATTTTAGATAGCCATGGTATGTTCTATGCTTAATGCAGTTTTACTTCAATCTTTCTTAGGCCCGATTCAATTTAGCAATCACATAAACATGAAAGTAAAATGCTAATAGAACATAATAATAGATCAATAGAAGACAAGCCAATAATATAGATCAGATTTTACAATTCTTCTTGTCCAGCAAAGATATAGGATAATGTTTGTTACGGCAGTCAACAGGACGCACGAGCCAGCAAAGTCTTCTCCAACAGATGAGCCAATCCTCCAAGTGTCACACACACCCCTCAAAGACAACTCATCAAAAGTCAACGCTGGTCAACATAAAGTCAACGCAGCAGATTAGGGCTTCGGTCAACGGTCTCTCTTTTCCTCGATCTTTGTGCCCTCTAATGCAACCTTAGAAGATTGGAATTTCTACACGTGTTGGAGGTCAAAACAGTTTTGACCAAGATCAACGTAGGTCAACGCACCAACAAACAACCCTAAAACAGTCCACACTTTTCCCAGCTTCAGCTCCATACGTGTGCGAGAGAGAGGCCTCCAAAAGGCTGATCGAACCAATCAGATCACAATAGAGAATGTGTGACGAGTTGATGAGCAAATGATTTCCAAGTCTCTCCAATTTATATCCATCAGTGAGGGTGTGTGACACATCTATTAGGCTTACAAGCCAACATTACAAATCTGGCTGACCTTGCACATGTGTGGAAAATAAAATCAAAATATATGTTCTGCTTATCCAAACAAGATGATCCTTAGATCAATCTTGCACCTCCTCGAAAGAGGAATCCAACAAAAATATGATCATCATCAAATAAACAGTGCAACCTGGAGTTTGGACCTAGTTGCCCAAAATTAACACTCCCTCTCAACTAGGGAGAACTCCATCTATCCACTTGTGCCATCCAGTGATCAGTACCATCGTGTACTATCATATATCATCTTGCACTCCTACGTCATGCTTCGTTGGCTCTCGTCGCAAATAGAACAAGGAGAGTGAGTCACAAAGACATCACGCTCTGCTGACCCGAAGTCAGCTTCGACTCAAAAGAGTCACATACTAACCCAAAGTTAGTTTACTGACTCGAAGTCAGTTTAGAGGATAAAACCTCAATAGACTCAAAAAGAGTCACATATTAACCCGAAGTTAGTTTACTGACCTGAAGTCAGTTTAGAGGTAAGAACCTCATTAGACTTGATCCCAGATCAAGGTGTTGGACACGTGCCATCCGAGACATAGAGAGTACGGTAATCTCCGATGCGTCCATCGGTCTTTCTATTGGTCTCTATCCACATTTCCCACCTCATTGGCCAAATGAGAGGTACTTCCTATGAGTCTAAAACTCCATGGGTAGGATGCGTGCGGGGCATAGATCAAAGAGAGGTGAACCAACTCAATATCATAACGGTGGGGCAAAAGCACAACAAGGTTTGACAAGCCTAGCCCCGTGTGTGCTTATAGCTCCAAGAAGCTATCCCCAAGCCCCCTGCAGCTCTTAGAGCTCATAGTCCAACTCAAGCAGGACCCTCACAATAGGGTCTTTCCACGATTCCAAGCTTCTCACAGAAGGTTAGGAACTTGACCTTCCCCAAGGGCTTCGTGAGAATATCTACGACCTGCTCATCAGTTCCTATATGATCTAGCCTTACGGCACCTTGCTATACCATATCCCAGATAAAGTGGTACCTGATATCAATATGCTTCGATCGATCGTGGAACACAGAATTCTCAGAAAGACAAATCCCACTTCGGTTATCACAAAGGATAACGGTGGTATCTAGCACATGTCTGAACAACTCACCGAAGAGCTTTCTCAACCAAACAACTTCCCAATAGGCCATACTCGTTGCAATGTATTCGGCCTCAGTGGTGCTCAAAGCCACCGATTTCTGCTTCCTGCTCATCCAAGATATCGAGCAGAACCCAAGGTGAAGCAACATCCAGATGTGCTCTTGCGATCCACCACACTACCATCCCAATCGACATTAGTATATCCATGGAGTCTCAAACTCCCGGTAGTGTATCTCAGCCCATGGTTGATTGTGCCTCGAAGATATCTCAATAGATTCTTGGCACCAATCCAGTGAATGTGATGAGGCTCAACCATATGTTGACTCAAAGTGTTCACTGCAAAACATATGTCAGGACGAGAGTTCACTAAGAACATCAGGCCCCCCACGAGTTGTCGATACTCGGTGGGATTTCCCAGCTTGGGCCCAACAACGCTTCCATACAACTTCTTAAAGTTGAGTTCCATTGGTGTCGACACAGACTTATAGTCCACCATACCAAATCTCTCCAGTAGCTTCACGACATATTTTCCTTGAGAAAGAAAAATCTCGCTTGACTTTTTCCAGATCTCCAAGCCTAGGAAACAGTGCATCAGTCCTTGGTCTTTCATCTCAAACTCGGAAGCTAGCTCCCTCTTACACTGATGATTGAGAGGGTCAACACCTGTCAGGAAGAGATCGTCCACATAGAAAACTAGAATGAGAGGCCTTTCTCTATCAACCTTAAAATAAAGGTTTGGATCAACATTACTTCGAGTGAAGCACAACTTCATCAGGTAGCTATCTATCCTCTCACACCAAGCCCTAGGGGTTTGCTTCAACCCATAGAGGGCTTTCTTCAACCTGCATACATAGGTGTCTCTATCTTGGATTTCGAACCCCAGCGGTTGCTCCACGTACACCTCTTCCTTTATTGAATCATGCAGAAAATCAGTCTTCACATCCATCAGATGGAGACTCCATCCTTGCGTTGCAACAAGGGCAATGATAGATCAGATGGTGGTATAGCGGGCGACAGGTGCAAATATATCATCATAATCTATGCCTTCTTTTTTAGAGAAGCCTTGGGCAACAAATATTGCCTTGTACTTTTCAGCACTACCATCAGATCCATCCTTGATCTTAAAGAGCCATTTCGAGGTGACAACAAATTTGTCCTCTGGTCTCGAGACCACTTCCCAGACGTCATTTTTCATAATGGACTCATATTCTTCATACATAGCATCCTTCCAAACTTGATTCTTTACGACTTCTTCAAATGATCCAGGCTCAGATTGTACAATTGTACTCATGGCTGCTAGGTACCCTTGGTACCTATTCGACTTCTTGCTTTCACGGAATGTCCCCCTTGGGGCAATATGTCTCTCGACTTCTTCAAGAGTGTCCCTGAGCCATGTGGGTCTTCTCTTATTTGAAGGAGGTGGATCAATAGGATCCATTGGTCCTTCAACATCGGGCATCGGTTCATCCTTCAACTCTTCCTGCTTCCCTGCTTCTTCATCTTCTTTGTCTTCCTTAATGGAGCTAGGAAGATTTTTTACTTTCTTGAGGGCAACATCTTCATGGATGTGACATCGTGGCATATCTCCACTTCTCTTTGATGAGGCACATAGATTCTATATGCCTTCGAAGTTTCACTGTAGCCCACAAACATTCCTTTCTTTTCAGAAGCATCCATCTTGCTTCTCTTTTCTTTCCGCACATGAAAGTAAACAGGACAACCAAAAACTCTAAAATTAGAAACATTAGGTTTCTTACCAGAGAAGACTTCTTCGGGGGTCTTGGAGTCTAATGCAAAATGTGGGCATCTATTTGAAGATACACAACATTGTTCGCAGCTTCTACCCATAGAAACTTCAGAAGACCTTGGTCACGTAGCATGGCACGAGAAGCTTCCACAATGGTCTTGTCCTTTCTTTCAGCAACACCATTTTGCTCAAGTATACACAGTTGTGGTCTCCCTCTTAATGCCAGCTTCACTACAAAAGTCATTTAATTCATTTGACTCACACTCAGACCCATTATCGGTCCTCAAAACTTTGATTCTCTTCTCGATTTGATTTTCCACCAAGGCCTTGAAAGTACGAAACCATTTGAATGCTTCGTCCTTCTTCTTCAAGAAATATATCCAGGTCTTGCGAAAGAAGTCATCTGTAAAAGTCATGTAATAGGAACATCCTCTCAAGGATGTCACGGGCAGCATACCAGATAAAACAGAATGTATCAACTGCAAGATATCAGTTGTCTTTGTGACACTTGAGGGGAATGGTCCCCTTGTATGCTTCCCTTTGGCGCAACCCTAACATACACCTTCATGATCATCTTTAAATTCGGGCATCCCTGTCACCACCTTCCTTGCTTCGGGAAGGGCTTTGTAATGAAGGTGTGCAAACCTTTGGTGCCATAACTCTGTTTGAAGAGTTGTATCACATGACATAGCCTCCAATGGACTTCCTCCAACCTGGTAGAGTGTATCAACTCTAAAACCAATAGTAAGAGCTTCTTTGAAGTTCTTCTTTCAGATGCGTACCTTTCCATCAATGAATGCCACCTTGAATCCTTTATCTTCCATTGTTGAAATAGACAAAAGGTTCTTCTTTAAATCATGTATGTACAACACATCTTGCAAGCAGAGGACTTGACCTTGAGTTAGATGAAGGGTCACAGTCCATGTCCCTTTCACGGAATAGGTGGCATTATCTCCAAGGATAGTTTCTAAATTAGTATCCTTCTCAATCGAATCAGAGAAGGCTTCTTTAAAACCAGTGAGGTGCCTTGAAGCACCACTATCAATCAACCAGACATGCAAGGTGTCGGGAGGAGATGCAGTAGAGAGGGCAGATACAAGAATAAATTCATTTTTCTTATTATCAACAACATTAGACTCATCGTACATGGAATTTCTTGACCTCTTGAAAGGTTGCCCATTTCCACTACGATCAAAGGGAGCCTTCCTTTTTCCTTTGAACCTGTTGTTCCTTTGATTACCATTCCCCCTGGAGTTGTTGTTGTCATCATCCCTGGGAGAGTCCCTTTTATTGGGGCACTCTCTTGCATAGTGACCAAACTTGTTACAAGTGTAACATCTTGCCTTCCTTCCTTTGGGCCCACTCTTCCATGGTTTTGATTTCTCGAGCCACCATGGTTCTTCTTCTTTGCATGAGCAGCGAAGGCAATAGGGTCACTTCCATTTCCATTAGAGTGATGATCTCTCTCCATCATTCTTGTCTCCTCTTGAATGCATCTCGTCAATATTTCATCAAAATTAGGAATCACATTATTATTAAGAATAGTAGTATTGAATACATACCAATCATGGGGGGATACCTCCAAGCGCAATGAGAACCATCTCTCGATCACTATTTCTTATTCAATAGCTAAGAGATTTTTCCTGATTTCAGTGAGCCTCATAAAATATGATTGAATCGATTCTTCTGTGGCCTTCTTGATATTCTTCAATTGATTCTTGAAGAAAAGAACTTGATTAGCATTGCTAGCCTTGAACATGCTAACCAACTTATCGTACATCTCTTTTGATGTGCTTAGCTCAGAAATATAAGCAACCAAGTGCTCATGAATAGAATCCCGGATAATCATCTTTGCTTTGATTTCCCCTTTTCTATACTTCGTCTTTGTGGTAGCCGATGCATTTGATGGAGGCTCATGAATCTTCCCCTACACATAGTCCATGACATCTTGATCTTCTAATGCTAAATCCAAGGACATCTTCCATGTGTGATAATCAAACTTATCAGTCAACTTATCAGATTTGAAGCCCTTGTAGGTTGAGGAGGCCATTGGTTCTTGACAAGACTTCTTCTCCGATGATTGCTTTTCACACTATCTTGGGCTTTGTCTTCACCTTAGCTTTGATACCATGTTAATTTTAGATAACCATGGTATGTTCTATGCTTAATGCAGTTTTACTTCAATCTTTCATGGGCCCGATTCAATTTAGCAATCACATAAACATGAAAGTAAAATACCGATAGAACATAATAATAGATCAACATAAGACAATCCAATAATATAGATCATATTTTACAATTCTTCTTGTCCAACAAGGATATAGGATAATGTTTGTTACGAAAATCAACAGGATGCACCAGCCACCAAAGTCTTCTCCAACAGATCAACCAATCCTCCAAGTGTCACAAACACCCCTCAAAGACAACGCTTCAAAAGTCAATGCTGGTCAACAGAAAGTCAACGCAAAAGATTAGGGCTTCAGTCAACGGTCTCACTTTTCCTCTATCTTTGTGCCCTCTAATGTGGCCTTAGAAGATCGGAATTTCTGCACTTGTTGGAGGTCAAAACTCCAACTTTTGACCACGGTCAATGCTGGTCAACGCACCAACAAACAACCCTAAAACAATCCGTACTTTTCCCAGCTTCAGCTTCGCATGTGTGAGAGACAGAGGCCTCCAAAAGGCTGATCGAACCAATCAGATCACAAGAGAGAATGTGTGATGAGTTGATGAGCAAATTATCTCCAAGTTTCTCCAATTTATATCCATCAGTGAGGGTGTGTGACACATCTATTAGGCTTACAAGCCTACATTACAAATCTGGCCAACCTTGCACATGTGTGGAAAATAAAATCAGAATATATGTTATGCTCATCCAAACAAGATGATCCTTAGATCAATCTTGCACCTCTCAGAAAGAGGAATCCAACAAAAATATGATCATCATCATATGAGCAATGCAACCTGGAGTTTGGACCTAGTTGCCCAAAATTAACATAACACCAATATATTAGAAGAGACAGCCAAAGCCACCTGTTAGAAGCATATATTAACAAATGACTCATTGTGGGGTACACTACATTATCATGAAGGAATAACTTGGGCTATATGTTAGAGGAACATGGCCTCCTCTCTTGGCCCCTCATCATCCTTGCCTTTCTTGGGGCACCATCCTCTCTTGGCCGCTCATCATACTTGCTTTGCCTGGACACCAGCATGCATTCCTTGTTGAGAATAATGTAAGCTTCACATTCAACATTGACCAACCCACATTCAATCATTATTATTATCTTTAGCTAAGAAATACAAGCAACACATAAATCAATAACATGCCCATAAAAAATGTAGACAAAACACAACCTCTTTATCTGCACTTGATATAGCCACGCTTGTGAGAAGTTGTATCTTGCTATAACACAACAGACATACCACTGAAATTGCAACTGCCAAGAAAATCCTAGAGCTACATACGCAGAGTAGGAAACAACTCCTCGTGGTGACACCAATATGTAATCGAAAGACAACCAAAGCCACCTGTTAGAATCATATATTGACAAATGACTCACTGTGGGGTACACTACATTATCATGAAGGAAAAACTTGGGCTATATGTTAGAATAACATGGCGTCCTCTCTTGGCCCTTCATCATCCTTTCCTTTCCTGGGCACCATCCTCTCTTGGCTGCTCATCATACTTGCTTTATTGCACCGACATGCATTCCTTGTTGAGAATAGTGTAAGCTTCACATTCAACAATGACCAACCTACGTTCAATCATTATTATTAGCGTTAGCTAAGGTCAACTTAGTAAATGAGGATTAATTGTTTTTGGCCCATAAGCTTTATTGGGGAAAGCACCTACTACATAAAATTGATATAAATAAATTGTCTCTTATCCATATTTACACTAGCATAGATCCATCTTAAGTACGGATCTAATATAAGTCGAGAGGGATCAAATTTTTTCATGTACAAACTTCTTTAGAGTGTAAATACAATGTGTTATTTTTCATTATTTAAATTGTATTTTGGAATGCTATATAAAGTATATATAGGACCAAATATACGCTTTAACCATAAAACTTAATTTTTTCATGGTAATTATAATTACTTTATAGCATATTGATTTTTCTTATTATAGGCGACATTATTTTTCCATTTAGAGCATAATTTTTATTTTTATTTTAAAGGGGCACATGTCAACTCAACGAACGAATGGACGAACAAACTTACACATCCCCTCATACTGGGCTGTAGAATGAGCCTCTTGGCTCAATAATATGATCATTTTTATCACTCAAGTGATTAAAATATGGGCATCTTTACCTATTGTACTCTAAGAATTTAGGCATGATAGCTATATTAAGATTTTAAAGAGAAAACATGGAAAATCCCTTCAAGTTTTTGAATTTTCTCTATTGACATATAGTCCAACTAGTAGAAAAATGCTTCCGAGTCTCCCCTCTCTGCTTGTCCAGAATGGGAAACAATAATCCACCCTATCAACTGGGAGCTTAGTTAGCTTCTTGGCTCGAGGAATCACTTGGGTTTCCTAGCACCATGTATCTTAAATAAAATTTCCAAATAATATTCCCATCACAAATCCAAAACACTCTCTATATCTTCCAAAATATCAAGCAAAACAAGACTAAAAGAAACCCCTTGATAGTTCTCCCCCCCCCATTTATCACTTACCCCCTACGCATCCCCCAATCCTCCTCCACCATGCCCATTACTCCACCTTAAATATCTACATCCTTCCCTATTGTGGCATCTCAAGTTCATATCAAGGTCCCTATGCAAGGCTCCATAAGGAGCAGCCAGATATTACTACTTACGATGGTGACAACCTCACCCTCAAAGTCTTAGGTAATAAATTATAAAGGAATAAAAAGGAGTCCTAAGATGACACTCATATCAAGATGAAGGATGATCAATTATAACTCATTTATTACTACCATACCAACTAACCAATAAAAGTTAACAAATGCATGCCATGCCTTTAAATATGCATATGCATAAAATAAGATTCCCCGTAACATTGTATTAATTAAATAGTTAATAATCAAATCTATCAATTAGTTTATTAATGTAATCATAATTGTGTATGCTTATTGTTGGGAAAAATATATGTATTATAATAGCAACATTTAATTGCCGAACCATGATCATAATACTTGGAGATGCAAGCAAAATATATGCGGGATCAAAGCCTTAGTCTATCCTAATGTTGACAACTACAACATATGAAAATTAACAATGAAATAACATTTATATAAAGAAAGACTGGATGTTGATAAACATGTTAAGACTAAAATCCGTATGACTAGTCCTTATCTCAAACATCGTAGCACAACCTCAAAACACAATCTTTCACTCTATGAAACATCGTTCATGCATTCAATAGTAGGTTGTGTTTGAAAGGCAAAGGATTCTAGTTCTAGTTTCTAGTCTCTCAAAACCAAATCCAAAGCATTAAAGGCACAAAACAATGTAAAGGAAATAGATCTAAACTAAACCAACCTGTATTAAACTATCAAGGTAACATGAAGCCAATGCTGGAAATTAAAGGAAAGTAAAGTAATCTAAAAATGAAATGAATGATAAGCTTCTGACTAAGAAAACTAATATATTGAAAACAAAGATTGAAAAAACATTGCAAATCGAACACCCTTGCAATATAAACTAACCCAGGGTAGAACGTTACCCAAGGTTGGTGGGCCCTTTCCAACATGACTAACACTACCAAAACAATAAGATCAAACTGTAATAATGCACAAAAACTTGAGAAAAAACAACCTTCATTAGATTAGCTCTGTTTACAAAAGGCAGTGTTACCCACGACCAGTGGGTGACCCTGTGGGAGAATTTTTCTCCTAGATTTGTCTTCAGCTGGTAACTAACAACCCCTGACATCCACCAGTGTAGCCGATATTGTGCCAGATGATCTCTGGTCCCTGAGCTAGTAATATGTCCCCTCGCCCATCTGTTAAGAGTGTATGTTTAAAGGTGGGCCATCCAATCCTAAAGGTATGTCTTTCATCGTGTAATCAGGTGCTTATGATTGCTTTTCCTTAGGCACACTTGGGTATGGATTATTGGGAGACTTGGAAGGAAGAGCGGTTTTGACTGTAGTCTTCTTCCCTCACCTTAGATGGGGGGTTATTTCTCAACCCTAATCTCGTGGGATATCCCGTATTAGCTTATAGCTTTATGATGGGCACTACTCGGGAAACCTTGATTTTAGGGTTCCGTTTTCTTGTTTCATATTTTTCACTCCCCTCTTCACATTACATGCCATATTTCATCATTTTCCCTCTATGGGTCCACAAGGCTCTGGTACTCCCCCTTCCCTTGTCCACATGTTTGGGTCGGGCCTGGAATGATGCCCCAGAGTTTGATGCTGCTTAAAAAAAAAAGATAAAAGCATATCATGGCCACATGCAAAAGGAAATAATACCACAAAATGCAAAAGATGGCCAAGATAATAAAAAATAATGCATGGGCAGAAGTCAAACATGAACTCTACCCCTTATCATTATGGCCATCACCCTAGTTCCTAGGGTCCCTATGAGTGCCCCCTGCATGACTAAGGAACCCATTCATGCCCCAATGCTTGTGGGTGATGAACTGCCCCACCTTAAGAGGGTAATCACTGCTTATGTCATACACATGCTCTCACACCTTGGAACCCCAAGTAGTAAAATAAAAAAAAGTCAATAAAAGGTAAAAGGAAAATGAAGAAGGGTGAAAAAACAAAGGCATGGGTAACTCATGTACCACGATTGCTCTCTCCTACATTCATACACCCAAATATGTTGGCATCCCTCATCATTACTACCCTTGAGCCCAAGACACTTGGCCCTGAGATCTGTATGACCTAATCCACCTCATCATTATTCACATGATCCCTACCACTTGAAGGATGTACCTTGGACCTGTATTTCTCTTTAGGGGCTCAGAACACCTACTAGGGTTGTTTATTAGCCACTCCTACTTACGGGGGTAACACCATTACATGCTCAAATTCTTGAATTTGGAAGGGAAACCCATTATGAAGTTTGATTTGTGCCTTGGATTAAAAATCTTGGCTCACTTAAATGCGCTAATAAATTATTGTACTTGATGGCGAGGAGACGCATTAGATCTTATGTGTAATTGGTAGGTGGTTTCATCATGGGCTAGGCAACTAACTGGGGCTCAAGCCCGCCAAAGGATCACATTGATACTTGTAAGGGATGCATTGAGAGCCATGGGACTCCATCATGTGATATGTCATTATCTGATCTTATGGGCGCCCTCTATTGAAAAACGTAACTAGGTCGGTCTTCATGTTGACTATGTAATTATGTACTTATGAAGTAAAAAATAATAAGATGTATTTAAGAGTCATGTTCATGAAGGATCTAGTCAACAAATATACTCCAAGCTCTTGGAAAAATACCGTGAAGAGATGACTCCCTAAAGATGCAAGAAGATAATCTTATAAATGCTGGATTAACTATCCTTCATGTCGGCCTATAATAAACTATGAAGCCTGCTCTTTATTTTGTTGATTGGTCAACCTAAAGACAGTTAGACTGTCTCTATATAAATACCTTCTTTGCGGCTCATTTGAGGGTGTGTGTTTTCGGTGATCCAAGAGACAGTATGCGGATTCAGTGCAAAATTGAGACATGGATTACGGATTGGTTTAAGGTATGCGGATCAATCTGAAATAAAGGGTACAAATTACGGAAAGGACATGAAGACATAGACTGCGGATAGGTACAACAAGGGATAGACTGCCTATAGGTAAAAGCAAGGGACAAATTTGTGGATTGATGAAGCTAGTTTGTGGATAGGTGCAGAAGAATACAGTGCGGATATTTGCAAGGATGTAGTCCAGATATCGTAAGGGTTATGATGAATTTTGAAGTGTAAGGAAGGTAAAAGTGTTATGATTTACCTTCCCACAATAAAAGTGTTACTTTTGCTTAAATATTTGTGTCCTATGCATTTTGATAATTGACTTGATGAAAGATTAACTAAGAGAATACATAAGCTACACAAGCAAGCTCACAAGTAATTATCAAGAAGAGAATTTGTATTAACCGTAAGCCCTCCAGATTCTCAACATGGTATCAGAGCTAAGGTAACAATTAAGGAAAGGGCATACAATCTAAGAGACACTCAAGGAACCTTAGATCAGTCCACCAAGACAATATTCAGAAATCCTTCTCTGAGATTTTTAGTGACACACCTCTGTGATTTTCGGATGGCACAACAGAGATCGAGATTCTCTGAGTTTTTCGGAAGGCATTACAGGATGACTAACATTGTCATAATTCAGATATCTCCCACTGTAAAGATCACAGTCTCGGGCCAATCACAACATGTGATCTATTCTGTTGAAATCATAGTCATGATCTCAGTGGTAGTAGGATGGTACTGTGTCATGAAAGGGTGTTGTGCCTTCTCGGTGCTATCACAGTCAAAGATGAGAGCGCAAAGATCTCGGTGCTGTGCCTTGGTGTCAACTTAATGGTCTCGATGATGGAGCAATGATATACATTGAAGAAGATCATCAATCAAATCAAGGCAAATAAGAATTCACATCAACAATGAATTGAATCCTCTAGTCATGTTATAAAGGAATCTACAATGCAAAATAACACAAAGTATAAACAACCAAAAGAAACATTTCATATCTACAAAGAAGACATTTACATCAAGGACCCTTCCCTTATTCTTAAAGAAGGTCATCCAAAGAAGCAATAATCTCCATCGACAAAAGGAAGCTGGATCTAAAGATGTTGTCACCATAATTGAAGCAATATCCTTTATTGAAGAAAATCCTTTTCATTTGGAAGAATATCATCCAAAAGGAGAACACTGATACATCTTTTCTCAACCACCATCGAAGCAATCAAGCTGAAGCCTTGATCTTTACTTGTCAAGTAAGTTTCTTTCATTCCATAATCAAATTTGGTTAAATGACTTTGTTTTTGTAGGGAGATCTATAAGCTGGTTAGGCTACCAAGAATCCCTGCATGAGGAGGATAGTCACAGTCTTCGAAGAAAGCAAAGTCATGAAAAGTCTATGAAGGATTAGAGACATCAAGAGAATATATGATAAGTTGAAAGAACTATTCTATGCAATAAATAAGGTTATGTCACTTAGACCCGATTTACACAAAATTGAGGTATCAAAGGATGAAGGGATATCTTCATAAGATCTCAACTGTGAGATCTGGAAAATATGATAAGATGGACAACGTAACAAATAGACAAGAAAATTACCTCATTCAACTTGTGGTCTCTATACTAGATGGAAAAAGACAAATCAAGGGCAAAAATGTTGAAGGATAAAAGACTAAAACATTTGCAGAAGAAAAAGGGAAGTTGAGGAAATGTGGAAGACTTACGGACATTACAAGAAGGATGGTCCTAAAGGGACAATCTCAATAGGAGAGAAAGGAAGCTCATAACATCGAAAAAGGATGGAGGAAGCTGAAGAAAAGAAGTTCAAGGAAAATCACACAAACTTATGAATAAGGAATTGTTTTCTATTGGTTATATGATAGGAAACAATGAAGCATCCTGATCTAAGCATGGTAGGAGCTCCTGGTGAATCAGCTCTGGGAAAACCTCTTTGAAAAACTTTAAGAAAGTAGTCATCAAGAGCAAGGGTCATCATAGAAACATACTTCTGGGATGTGATGACATATTGATGAAACAAGCCAAGGGAATGAAGCTATTCATTCCTAAAATTGCTACAGGATGACTCAAGGGAAAAAGGTATGAGGTATGTATATATTTATATGCTGACATTGGTTGTTGTGATGTCATGTTATATGGTTGCAGGTAATAAACTTATGTACTTAGAAGTATGATCTACGAAGAAGTATCTCTCAATGCACAGACAAATGAAATCAACATAATATGTCCTCATGAAATATGAGGTGGTTGTATATGAACAAGAAACTAGAAAAGTTGTATGTTCCTGGGAATCAAGAATATGCAAAAAGGAGGAGATCATGAAATGCAACCATGTCAAGAGACAGTCATCATCCGGAGGTCAAGAAGATGTGACTAGGAGATCTCCTGGAAAGATATGTAGACTCTGACAAAAGTCCGGTAAAGAAGAAGACCCTTGGAAAAACATATCATTAGGAGATGTGTCAATCTATATGAAGGATGTCGATGCCTACAGGAAGATGTCATGGTAAAAGATCATCACTAAGGTAACTTTTGTTCTAAAAAGTTCATATGTATATGTTTATCTGGATGAATTTGTGCAGGGCTGCTAATCATGAGAAAGGATGTATGATCCTTGGAGATGATTCGAAGGAAAGCAACATGGCATAACAATGGACCAGATAAGGAAGTCTGATGAATCACTTTATGATAGTTGACAGGAATCAGGATGAAAGTGATGGATGATCTATGCCCTATGAAGCTAAAAGTTGGAGATTCCTCAATATCGAAATCCATGACATCAAGGACAAGAATTCTTCATGAGCATTTGGGTGTCTCACCATTGCTGCTGCAGGTCCCTGGTTAAGAGGGAGCTTGATGATAAGTTTCTTACTTGGAAGAAACTTGGTAATTCCTAAGGATGAGCTTAGGTACATTCTTTGTATAAGAATGAGTACATTCCCTTGTGGAATAAGGTCCTCTCTGGTTGAGAGGGAGAGATAGACCCATCATTTTGGTCTTGGGAAGACAGAATGGAGGATTGGGTAATCATCTAGCATTTGAGACTCTTTGAGAATGTGATAGGGCATTCAAGATAAGAGTAGTCGGGGACCGATATTCTTTGACGGCTAGCTACCTAAGAGAAGAATAGTCCAAGAAGGTCATACTTTGGGAACACCCGAGTGGAGTATGTACCTTGGAGAGACAATGACAAAGGTGTCCATAAGTCATGTGTCTCGCCAGCATTGAAGCCCATTGTCTCGTTGAAGAGATGGGGCTGTTAGTCAAGGCCTTGCACTAGGACAATGCTAGTTGATATGATGCTATACAGATGCGATTACCAATCCGATTCTTCTTATGAGATTCTTCAATTTAAAAGTAACCATGTACCTGTATGAATACCTCCCTAGTTAAGAGGGAGTGTTGAAAAATGTAACTAGGTCAGTCTTCATGTTGACTATGTAATTATGTACTTATAGAAGTAACAAATAATAAGATGTATTTAAGAGTCATGTTCATGAAGGATCTAGTCAACAAATATACTCCAAGATCTTGGCAAAATATCGTGAAGATATGACTCCCTAAAGATGCAAGAAGATAATCTTATAAACATTGTATTAACTATCCTTCATGTCGGCGTATGATAGACTATGAAGTTGGCCCTCTATTTTGCTGATTGGTCGGCCTAAAGACAGTTAGACTGTCTCTATATAAATACCTTCTCTGCGGCTCATTTGAGGGTGTGTGTTTTCGGTGATCCAAGAGATAGTATGCGGATTCAGTGCAGACTTGAGACATGGATTATGGATTGTTTTAAGGTATGCGGATCAATCTGAAATGAAGGGTACAAATTACAAAAAGGACAGGAAGACACAGACTGCGTATAGGTATAGCAAGGGACCAACTGCGGATAGGTAAAAGCAAGGGACAAATTTGCAGATTGATAAAGCTAGTTTGCAGATAGGTGCAAAAGAATACAGTGCGGATATTTACAAGGATGTAGTGCAGATATCGTAAGGGTTATGATGAATTCTGAAGTGTAATGTAAGGAAGGTAAATCTGTGATTTACCTTCCTACAATAAAAGTGTTACTACTACTTAAATATTTGTGTCCTATGCATTTTGATAATTAACTTGATGAAAGATTAACTAAGAGAATACATAAGCTACACAAGCAAGCTCACAAGTAATTATCCAGTAGAGAATTTGTATTAACCGTAAGCCCTCCAGATTCTCAACACCCTCAACATCTTCAACAACTTGTTCATTTCCCCTCATTATATGCAAGGTGATGCACTTGGACCAACAGTGCCCCCAACCGGCTTAGTGGTATATACAAGGTTTGATAGCTGATCCGAGGCCCATAGGAGGTTTGTCTCATCCTTGAGACATGAGAGGGCAAGCACCAGCTTCTATGCCCTCATTTGGAGCAATTTACACTCTTATTTTTCATAAGGAGACGCATGAGACCATTACTTGTGCCCCATAGCCACTTTGGAGCACCACATGATCATTTACATAGAGATTAAGGGGCCACCCCCTTATCCATCATTCATGGAGCTCTCTCCTTCATTACAACACCTTGAGGACTCAACTCGACTTTCTAATGGCCATTCTACAACATGATTGCATCAGTTCAGCTCACTTATGGATGACTTCCTTATCACATTATGAGCTACTTGGTGGGATTGTCACCAAGGACGTGTTATTTGCTCATCATTTATAATTGCAGGGGCTATTAGGCTAATTCGAATTAAGAAAAGGATCATATAAATAGAGATGATTCTCATTGTGAGAGATGATCATCATCACACTTGGATCTCTCTTGTAAATAGTGTCACACTTCTTCTTCTTGGACGAATTGGATGTATTTTGTGGCAACCCCACCCAAGGTTCTCGTATGAACCACATTGTAAATATGATGTAAATATTATGCAATGTTTGAAATCAAGGAAAAGGTGTTGGAGAATCGCTGCTTGGGATGTTGTGGTTTTTCAGGTGCTAAGGAGAAACTTGGTTGACAAGGCAGTCGTTGATGGTTGGCTAGTGCAAGGAGTTAATGAACTGAATCCTGAAATTAAATGGGCTAAAGTAAAGTACTCATGCCCATGCTTGTTTGAGAAAATACAACAAGAAAAGAGGACAAAGATTTATGGAGGGTTGCAAACAAAAAGGATGTGCCAATAAAGGAAGGGGGCAAAAATGTTGACCAAAAGGAGAAGGAAAAATATTAGAAAGAGGGGGGCACTCCTTGTAGTAGAGTAGCAGAGAAACAGGGCAGCAGAAACCTGGTGTTGGGAGGAAGACCGAGAAGGGAAAGAGAGGGAGCTTCTAGGAAAATGTTTCAGCAGGCAACACAAAAGAGAAGAGAAGGAGATAGGTTCTCTGTCCTGGGAGGTTGTGGGTTGAGTGCTAGTCTCTGGAGCCCTGTAACAACTTGGGATCCCTAGAGGCTGTGGGTTGAGATAAGATCCCTAGAGCCCTGTAAAAACTTGGGTCCCTGGACGCTGTGGGTTGAGACAAAGGTCTCTAGAGCCCTGTGACATCCTGGGTCCCTAGAGGCTATGGGTTGGGATGAAATCTATGGATCCTTGTAACAACTTGGTCCCCTGGAGGTTGTGGGTTGAGATAGCTACTCTGGAGCCCTATAATAGCTTGGGAAGAGACCATCCTGAAGCAGAAGCAAAGGAAGACTTGATTAAAGAATTTGAACATTTCCCTATTGGTACAATGGATTATGGACCCTAGAAGGGGGTGAATCACTATGTGTGCACTTGGGGGTGAGGCGGGGCACCTCTAGAATCCCTGTGCTAGATAGAAATAATCCATCCACTGGTGGGATTGAGGAAGAGGTCCTTTGGAGTCCTTGGTTTAGTTTGCAGTTAACACACAGTCCCAAAAGAAAGCATTCTTCCCTTGAGACTCTAGAATTTGGCTCGGGGGTGACAGCTGCAAGTGAAAGTGGATGTAGTTGTCTATAGTTGGGTGGAGAGTCCTTGTCCCAGACTCAGTTTTCCTACAAACTCAAAGATACGTACTTGTGTAAGCTTACTTATTACTTGAAGGGATCATGTTGTATTGTTGTGAAATCAAGGACTGTGATTGTGTTGTTAATTTCTGTGTATGTTGTGTAACCTTAAGGGGATATTCTCGTAATATGCATACTGAATATATATATATCTATATGTGCTTGTGCTGAACTCGAATCTGAATGACATGCTTAACTGTTATAAGAACAATACATGATTTATAGTAAAATAACTGTATGATAAATTACATGCCATAGTGAAAGACTTGAGAGCTTGAATTGATCTTTGAAGATAGTGGGTTTTGAGACACTTTCATCATGTACAGTTTACATAGAAGATTCCCTGTGGGGCATAGTCGGTATTTGTTACAACATATGTCTTCGGTTACATGTTCTTGTTTTTCTAGGAAAACAATATATGAGTGCAAGGAGAGATTTTCTGAGGGCTAGTCAAGCCCTGCAACTTTCCCTAATTGTCATGTTGCTTTACCTAGATGCCCCACAACCTCGTATTTGAAGAAGGCTGGATATCCATAAGTGTCGCCTTCACTTTGAACATCACCAATGAGTGGCTCGTAGAGTCCGCGTGGGTTATGGAGTTGTTAGCGTGTGGCAGGCGAGGCAAAAGCCTCTCTGGAGCTTGCACCAATCCCTTGGTACATAACAATTGTAGGAGCTCTTGTGCCGCCATGTCAGGAATTCCCTACCTGAGGTCAGGGAAGGTCCACATGATAGAAAACGCTCAATGTAGCTATCACCTAAGCTCGGGAGGGGTAACGCCGTGAAAAGCCTTAGATTAACCTTGGTAGAGTGGCAGAATTCTGTAGAGGACGTGGAGGTCTACCAGACCTTGGAGACAGGGCCACAGTCAAGAAGACTGGTTCAAGGAATCTTGCGCGATGGTAGGGCTTGTCCTCGCGGAGATTGTAGAGATCCTTGTCTAAGGTATTACATGAGGAAAAACCAAAATTCCTTGAACAAGCCATGGCAGCTTTTCAAGGAAGAGCAATAATCAAGATTTGTAATTGTTTCAAGAGCCCGAGGGATTCCTGAACCAGAGTCTTGTTTGAATAAGTTAGATCCAAACGACTAGTAATAGGAGGGGATGTATTGAGAATATTTCAAGTCGCCTTGGAAGAAGGATGAAGGGCACTCTTTACCTTATAAAGATTGATTTCCCCAAACTTATCCAAGAATGGAAGATAAACCCTATACGCGTTAGCCGTGGATTCATGACTAGGATCACACGAGCCGGTACACGGGTTCTAAGGACTATTTAAGCCTAAGGATGTAATAGAGGTCGGAGGTCAGGGCGTCGAAAGGAAGTAAGCCCTATGCTCAAGAATGGGCCGACCTTGACTAGTCAGAGGCCGGGCAACGTATCGATAGAAAGAGGCATGGTAGCAAGACATGGTGTACCGACTCGACTAAGTCGGAAATCGGGGGTCGGGCCGTCAAGGAGGTATGCCCTATGCTAAAAAATGGGTCGACCTTGACTTAGTCGGAGGTCGGGGGTCGGGATGTCGACAATGTTGGTGAGTGAAGAAGCGTATGCACCCCAAATCTTCCTCTTAACCGAGTATTGGCAGACCTATGGAAGATTGCCGCGTGGAAACGAGAGACAATAAACCATTGATTCTTATGCGTGAGAGGAGGAAACGATAATATAATCAATTGTAAAAAAAGAAGAAAAAAAACAAGAAGGGAGGGAAAGAGTGCAAGTGGGAAAAAGGAGGATTTCACCCAAGCAGCAGAGGTTTAAACTTCGAAATCCTGTCTCCATGACCGAAGGAGCAATGGGGGATGGATTCGCTAGTAATGACTCTCTTA
Organism: Pinus albicaulis; assembly: GCA_034641835.2. Taxonomy (NCBI): domain Eukaryota; kingdom Viridiplantae; phylum Streptophyta; class Pinopsida; order Pinales; family Pinaceae; genus Pinus; species Pinus albicaulis. The sequence goes on from CM076576.1 coordinate 72,172,874, forward strand.
CCTTTGGGTGAGTAAGGGGGTATGTTACATAGTGGTATTAGAGCCCAAGTTCAAAGCTGGACTGGAAGGGCTTCGTCATGTGCAAGTGATAAAAAAAACGGAGAAAAAGGATTTGACTAAGTAACTATCTAATGTTAAAACTCGAATTAACCTTCTGATCCCTGCTTTGCAGTAATATGACATTAATGAAAGTTGTCTGAGAATAATACTATGGTCATGTTGTATATGTTGGTGGTCATAGGTCATGGAAATGTTGTTTTGATTATCATGATAAAGAGATTGAATGATTGATGCATTTGATTTATAAGTGTGTTGGCATGCTAACATGACTGTTTTTTCAGAGCAAAAGTCTCCATGGTAAATCATGACCCTGAGTTTGTGTTATCTATTTTTTGAAATGTCTAACAATGTGTGTGATTGACAACACATCACAAGCAAAATTAAACAAACAAAGGCACGATGATGTGGATTGGAATGGTTGAATACATTTTTGATCAATCATAACATGGAAGTGTTGGTGTCAGATCTAATGAAGGAGAGGGATCAGTTGGCCAAGGGGTAGGGAGTCATTCGCCAAACTGGATGAACACCTTGAGAAGCATAAGGGATGAGGTGAGAAGATTTAAGGCTGATAATGAGAGGCTGGTAAGATCCCAAGAAAGGAAAGCAGAGATCAACGTAGTCATCCTGCAAAGTCTCTCAGATTGGTAGAGGCAAAGGCAATATGAGAGGATGACGAGTCATAGAGACAGAAAAATCCTGCAAGAAATAGAAGAAAACACCAATGAGGTAGCTGGTGGCAGGTCCAGGAAAAGGCACAGGAAAGGAAGTGAAGACACTATGCCAAGAGTTGAATGTTTGAGCACTCCAAGAAGAGGGACCAACACGCAGGTGCAATACTCCAGGAGACCATCTAAATCGGCTACCCGGAGGCATCACCATTCCTGACATCACTATCACTCAGTTAGAAAGGAAAAGGAAAAGGAGCATATGCTTGGAGAGTTTAAGAAGGAAAAGCCACCTACATTTGACGGGGATATGAATAAGGCAGAGGATGCAAAATCTTGGTTGTTGGGAATGAAGAAAAATTTCAGAATACATGAATATTCCGAAAATATGAAGGCTATGATTGTCGTGTATAGTTTGAAAGGGAAAGCAGACATATGGCGGGAAGACTTGAATACTATTAAAACCATTATTGAGAAGGAGCTCACCTAGGAGGAGTTTGAGGAGCTCTTCAGAGAACAATACCTGTCTGAACGGTATTATGATAGCAAAACAAAGGAGTTTTATGAACTTCAAATGGGCTAGTTAACCAATGATAAGTATGTCACCAAATTTCTGGAACTGTTGAGGTACATACCATATTTCAAGGATGAGAAAGCCAAGATTCATAGGTTTATCAACGGGCTGCCTATGGCATTCAAAGATAAAATCGAATTGCTGGAACTCCAAACCCAGAAGGATGCTATCAAGAAATTAGGGCACTGCTATGAACAAGCAAAACATAAACCTTAGGTTAGGAGCAACTAGAAGGCCAAGAGAAATGTTGGACACAATAAGAATTGGCCCAAGAAAAACCCAGACAGGAGGGAAGTAAAGCACCCAACTCAGACACGAGAGTTTCAACAAAAGGCCAATGTGCTATCAAGAAAAATGTGCAACAACTAGCGACAACACAACCTAGGTTGGAAAGCCAAGAACCACTTAAGTGTTGGAATTGTGGTGGGGACCACAAAAGAAGAGATTTCCCACATCATTAGAATATTGGACCAAATATTTACATCACTCATGAGGTAGGCACAATGGGTGAAGTAGCTCAGAGTATGCCTAAAGTTTATGCAGTAGTGGACAATTGCCAAGTAGATCACTACACTTCCATCATTTAGATGGAAGGTAAGCTACAACAACAAGTCATTTCCATTTTGATTGATCCAGGTTCCAATTATAGTTATATCAACCCGAAACTTTGCATCAACGACCTTGGATGGCTCAGTTGGTAACATGCACAAGGAGAAGAATCAACCATTGTGTAAGGTCGTGTGCAATTGAGCTCAGTGTCATGGCCACGATAACCAACTTGAATGTGTTACCATTGGGTGGATATGACTTATTATTGGGCATGGATTGGTTGTACCTATACCGGACCAAGGTAGATTGCTATGAGAAAGCAATACAATGCTTGGACGAGCGAGGAACAAAAATAGTGTTGCAAGGCAAGAGGAAACCCATATCAATGAGGTTGATCATTGTTATGCAAGCGAAATGCAACAACAGGAAAATATGCATGTTGTTTGCAGTGTAAGTTTTCCACAACGAGGAAGTTGATAGAAGACCAAATGATCAGGAGGTCGAATTACTTCAAAATTACCCTGTTTTGCAACAATATGCAGATGTTTTTCCAGTGGAGGTTCCTAGATTTCATCCTCACAGGGAGATAGATTTCTTTATCGAACTGGTGCTCGGAGTGGCACCAACATATAAGGCTCCATATAGAATGAGCACACTAGAATTGATTGAGCTCAAATTACAGTTAAAGAAGATGCTCAACAAGGGTCACATAAGGCCAAGCGTGTCTCCCTGGGGTGCACTAGTATTATTTGTAAAAAAGAAAGACAAAACCCTTCGATTGTGCATTGATTACAAAAAACTGAATAAAGTAACCCTCATGAATAGGTACCCATTACCAAGGATTGATTATCTTTTTGACTAGTTAAGAGGAGCAACAATTTTCTCCAAAATAAACTTGAAGTCAGGCTAACATCAAGTGAAAATTAAGGAAGAATATATCCATAAAATTGCCTTCATAACAAGATATGAGCACTATGAATTTGTTGTGGTACCATTTGGACTAACTAATGCCCCGACCATGTTCATGTTCCTGATGAACGAAGTATTGCATCCATACTTGGATAAGTTTGTCATAGTATTTGTTGACAACATTTTAATCTATTCAAAAACAGAAGAAGAAAACATGAAAAGCATTTGGATGTGGTGTAAGAAATATTGAGAGAACATAAGCTCTATGCAAAGCTCAACAAGTGTGACTTCTTCCAATCACAAATACACTATCTAGGGCACATCGTCTCTGAGGAAGGTGTATCAGTTGACCCTGAAAATATCAAATCCATAAGGGAGTGACCAACTCCAAAGAACATGGATGAGATCAAATCATTCATGGGATTGGCAGGATACTACAGGAGATATATTCAAAATTTCTCCAAAATCGGTCATCCCATTACATCTTTGCAGAAGAATGGGAAAAAAAATTGAATGGATTGCACAATGTGCATAAATCTTTGAGCAGTTGAAACAATTTCTCACCAGTGCGTGAGTGTTGAGAATCACAGATCCAGATAAATATTTCGTGGTGTGTACCGACGCATGTAGAGAGGGAATCAATGGAGTCTTAATGCAGGATTTGGAACATAATTAGCATTTAGTACAACCTATCATCCACAAATAGATAGGATTAATCGGATCCTCGAGGACATGTTAAGGATGTATGTGATGCATCAACCCAAGAAATAGGAAAAATATCTTCCACTTGTGGAATTTGCATACAATAATGGACACCAAGAGTCCATAAGGATGAGCCCCTTTGAGGCATTGCATGGTAGGAGATGTAATACTCCTATTAGCTGGAGTGACCCAGTTAATAGAGTGCATGTAGTACCCGATATGCATATGGGACAATACGTTCATATCATAAAGCAAAATATGAAATTGGCACAGGAAAGACAAAAAATATATGTAGATAAGCATAGGGTGCACAAAGAGTTCCAAGTGGGGGAACATGTTTACCTGAGAATTAAACCCAAGAAAAGTTCCCTAAAAATGGGGACATGTGTGAAGTTGGCACCGCAATATTGTGAGCCATTTGAAATTCTTGAGAGGATTGAACTAGTAGCATATAGAATGGATTTGCCTCCATCAATTAGAGTTCATGATGTTTTCCATGTTTCTTTAATTAAAAGATATGTGTAATATTCTAATAATGTGATTGATTGGTTTGTGCTACAGGTGGAACCAAAGTGAGAGTTCCAACTAGAACCAATGCGCATTTTGGACCGAAGGAGTCTCATGCTCCAGAATCAAGTCATAAAGCAAGTCAAGGTGTAGTGGAAGCACTTTGGGCCTGAGGAGACCATGTGGGAAATGGGCGATGCCATGAAAGATTATTATCCTTTCTTGTTTGATGATGAAAACAAGTGTGCATAATTGTAAATACTATATAGAGCTATGTGTATAAAGCTCAATGGAACAATATGTTTACTATTTTAGTTTCGATGTTGTATAGGTGTAAATGAACACTGAGGGCGATGTTCCCTCAAGGGGGAGGAGACTGTGACAACCTCACCTAAGGTTATCGTATGAACCACATTGTAAATATGATGCAAATACTATGCATGTTTGAAATCAAAGAAAAGGTGACTGAGTCTATGGGACACAGATTCCATAGCTCGAGTGGGAGAATTGCTGCTTGGGATGTTGTGGTTTTTCTGGTGCTAAGGAGAAACTTGCTTGACAAGGTAGTCATTGATGGCTAGATATTGCAAGGAGTTAATGAAATGGATCCTGAAATTAAATGGGCCGAAGGAAAGTACTAAGGCCCATGCTTGCTTGAGAAAATACAATGAGCAAAGAGGACAAAGATTTATGGAGGGCTGCAAACAAAAATGATGTGACAGTAAAGGAAGGGGGAAATAATGTTGACCAAAAGGAGAAGGAAAAAGATTAGAAAGAGGGAGGTACTCCTCGCGATAGAGCAACGAAGAAAAAGAGCAACAAATAAGTGGTGTTAGGAGGCAGGCCGAGAAGGGAAAGAGAGGGAGATTCTAGGAAAAGCTTTCAATAGGCAACACAAAAGAAAAGAGAAGGGGATAGATTCTCTGTCCCTGGAGGCTGTGGGTTGAGTGCTAGTTTTTGGATCCCTATAACAACTTGGGGTCCCTGGAGGCTGTGGGTTGAGATATGATCCCTGGAGCCCTGTAACAGCTTGGGTCCTGGGAGGTTGTGGGTTGAGACAAAGATCTACAGAGCCTTGTAAAAGCTTGGGTCCTTGGAGGTTATAGGTTAGAATGAAATCTTTGGAGCCCTGTAACAACTTGGGTCCTGTTGATGGGCGAAATTGTACCGCCAACAACAAGGGGGTCTCCCCAGTGAGAAGGTCCCAATTAGACCTCACACCGTTTGGGATAGGAGCCCCATCCGGTATGTGGGCCCGGCTACCACCATAAGTGTTTCTGCTCTTGGATATCGGATGAGAAGGTGACGAAGTAGAAATAAGGGTGAAATGACCAATCAATGAAGCAAGATAAACCCAAGATTGACGAACCACAGACAAAGGTATAAGAAAGTATAAGTAGCAATAAAAGGGGGTACACCATGAGAGGGATCGATGAGCCAAAACCCAGTCAGACGTACATGAAAGAGAACATGTCAGAATTTAACTGCAAAGTAGTTCACAACAGATCACTGACATGGCAAGAAACAAGTAAATACTGTTCGAAGGCAAAACATACATGCAACCACTAAGAATCAGTCTGTAAAAAATTGCGTGTCTGAAAGCACATGTACAAATATAATGAAATATCAGACAACTAGTACTACCACCATAAGCAAGCATGTGTATCGGTGCCGGAAAAAGAGAACATATTATTAATGCTGCCGCAACTTCAAATACATATTTTTCAACTCGTCAAAACCCAATAGTGGAACATGGGCTATTCATCTCAATGCATGATACCAAAACCCTAACCTCACTACAACTCCCTGTACTTGATAACAATAGCTGAGTACCTTTAGCTCTCAAGCACAAATTCGCTATCTTGTCCTAGCTTCAACTCAAGTGCTAAAAGTCTGTTGCCGATTTTTCGAAGTCGTACATATAGGCTGAAGTGATTCTTGAGTTGCCCTTGACTCTTGATCTCCCTGACCATTGGGCTAGGTTGCGACTAGGGCCACTTGCGACTTGGGGAGGCCTGCGAACCGAGGTCATGACCTAGGGTTTTTCCTTTTTACACTTCTCTTTTGGCGTGCTTAGACCTTGCAAAATAAGATGTCTTTTCCTACGCATCAGTCTTGTGCAAATGACCGGGTGATAGATGTGCCTTTGAGCTTATAGTGAGGTTCTTGGAGTTTTGTGAGGATCCACCTCTCTCGCTGGAGAAAACCCTAGCTTTTGACGTGAAAATTAGCAACTTCTATCTGAAGACAAATAACGTGGGTCACATGTCCTTATAATAAAATAATGATGCTGGAAGCGTATTCAATTAATTGAAAGAATGATTTAAATATATAACGCTAGTTTAGACCTCTGTGTGGTCTGTTGTCATGTCGCAGTGTTATCAGTGTATGTGGTTTGTATATGGTAACCTTGTGCTCTTTAACCCAATACCTCCTTCTTTATGGCACGACACCAATGAAGGACCGAATGAAGTTTATTTACACCTAGCGTATTTCTCAAACATTTCATGTAGTGGTTTCTTGGTCACTTCCTGTACATTCTTTACATGGCTCTGAATACAATGTGCCATTGCATCCTTGATGCAGTCAATATATGTATACACACATATTTCCTTGGTGCATTCTTTGTGTGTGCTCAAATGTGTGTGTATAAGGTATTACGCTCCATGCAAAGGTGGGTCTCTTCTTATTCTCATCGCACCTCGACAATGTGCTGTCACGCAAGCTCTATGACCAATTTTCCCTATCTCCATACAACCTCACATTAGATGATAATGCCCTTTGTGTATAACATCAAATGTGCCTTTTTATTTCCTCAAAGTGCCTACCACCTCCTGTAATCTGAGTGTATGCCCATATTATGCGATTTGAATGCTTGAGAGCGCGTCTGACCATTTAATGGGCATAGGTGTTGACTTTGCATGAGGTCGCAATCCTGGTGCGGAGGTCACACAGTCGGAGAGATGCATTAGTCACACCCATTTTTGCTTCATGAGGCTTGTGACTCAATGACTGGTCGTGCTTGCCAGAAGTCGCGTTGGGCATAGCCATTATTGCTTTGCGACCCAGCGACTGGTCGCGCTTGCCATAGGTCGCGTTGGGCGTAGCCATTGTTTCTTTGTGACTTGGTGACTGGTCGCACTTTCCATAGGTCGCATTGGGCACATCCACAGTTGCTTTGCAACTTAGTGACTGGTCGCAACAGGCCAGAGGTCGCACTCTTGGTTGTCCTGTTGAGACTTTTGCGATTCAATTGAGTGGCTAGTTGGGGAGCACGACCAACAGGGCCTACTGTGGCGTTGTCGGGTGCTTCATGTAGTCACAACAACTAACTGATGCATTATGCAGCTACAACCACCGTTCCCACATGCTTTTCGGTCAGCCCGCACAATGGAGGAGGTGTAGGGTTGCATGATGCTGAGTCTCACCGACCCTCACCATCACAAATCAAGGTTGTGCGACTATGCAGACTGCTAGGTCGCAATCAAGATGCCTGAGTCACGTTTGGTCGATCCCAGATTTTCCCTGTGTTTTTTGTAGCGCACTTTCCATCCAACCTCCAGTTTAGGCTAATCGAACCACGATACTCTGATGCCTTTAAACCGTATTCTAAGAAGTTGTTTTCTTAATGTAGGCCACTAGGAATCCATAGGTAATTTTAATATTTCTTCCTGGCTTGTCAACTATGTCGAAGTGATCCTTGTTGGTATATCCATAGTTATGGTTTTCGAGATAATGACCACCTCAATCAATCGTGGCATAACCTTTTCTTTGTCCACTTAGGATTAAAACATTCACCCATGCATACTGTTTTCTCTTCTTAGCTATCATACCACTTGTGCTGGGCATAGAATTTATGCCAAGAGATTTAGGGTACAACTTATATTTTTTATGAGCCTATTATTGCCTCTCATCCACCTTATTGCTTAATTAAATGAATAAGAGTATCAAATGCCACGATGGCTTATTTAAAGTATGAGAGTTGAAAGACTGATTAAACCTAAAAATGGGTGATATGAAAAAGGAAGTCTTCCACTCATCTTACTTTCCATGGCCAAGTTTGTCACTTTCCATAGTTGAGTTCATCGACTACACACAACCTTCATGATTAAAGACTTCATTAACTTTCCTTTCCGTGGCCACATTTGTCAGCGTCCTCCACTTAACTGTGCATTTTACTCCCCAAGGTAACCCAACCTGCACTCTACGAACTTTCCCTTTTATGTTCTATTATGGGCCTTTGAGGCACAATTGTTTTTGTATTGAACTAAACCGAAACTATAGACAACTTTGGCTCCAAAAACCTTTTGTAGGCCAATTGTTAGTTCTACTTCATCTTTGGCATTTATACTCTCTATTTATAAGCGAGCTATGCATGATTCATTTGAAAATCATCCTCTGTTCAAGAGTGGTCCCTACTCGACCATGCATTGTGGAAACATGGTGAGTGAGAGGAGATTGCAACTCCCCTCTCTTAGTTGTTAATCACATCACCATTCGTGGAGTTGGGGCACCTTGATTCTCCTGTATGGAGTGAAGCAAGAAACTAAGTTATATTGACATATGCTCCTTATTAAGAGTTGCCACGACAAACAAAGGATCTTCGAATCATCCCTATGATCTGATTGGAGCTTCGTTCAAACCCCTGAGGGTGTGGATGTTGCCGTTCAACTTGGTGCACTTGACACCCAAATCTAATTTGTACATTGTTCCTGAAATATATTTTAACATCCCTTTGGTTTGAAATACGATTCCAACATCAAACAAGTAATTACCCTCTACAAGCAGCTCCTTATGAATGATGCCATACAAATGGAAAAGATGTGGCTTAACCATGATTAGAAGTTCCCCCAATTAGCACACTTTTTGTCCCTCACTTATAGGTGTCATATATCTTCCACCTTTTATATTTAAGCTCAAAATACTCTTACCCTTGTCATCTGCCTTGAGAAGGTCTCGGATATAGCCTTTGTTCTCATCCCCACATGGAAAGGAGATGAATGTGTCATGTTCCACAATCGAGTCCCTGTAGTTTTAGTTTCAATTTCTTTCCTTTTGTGCGGTGGTGATATTGTTGGGTATATTCTCCATGGGCTTGACCTGCATGACATATTATAATATCAATTAGTCCATGGTTACTTTTAGAGAATGATGTCCCCAAATTTGAAAATAATTAACATGTGGCCATAAGCTTGGTGGAGTACCCAAATAGAATGACTAAATGATCCATGGTGAAAGTGATTATAATGGAAATATGGCATGTACTTAATGCACAAACAAACTTACACTCAAGTACGTGCATAATCTCAGTTGTTGTACAAGATATCTCCTCACATGATGTGATTACATCACAAGTATCTTGTCATGACAGTGAGAAGCTTTGCGAGGGGTTGAAAATAGGTCAAGCATGTCTGAGGCCGCTGTTATGCCAATCTAGGGTTTCCAATGTATTCAAGAAAGGTGGAATTTTTAGGAACTTCAATGCGTTTAAGGGGACGAGGGCTGCGACGAGGCAGGGTTAGCGTCATGGGGTATTACCACCAACCCGAATGCACATGCTGAGATGGGGAAACCTATCACGAACCCAAGGGACCTTGATATTAGGTGACTCTTACCATGATGCCACGCAACGCCGGTGAGAACTCGCCCCTAGGGGCATGCGAATTAGGTTAAGATAGGAAAGGGACCACTCTCTTGCGAAATTAGAGTTTCATAATGCAAGCCAGACTGAAACCTTACCTATTCGAGCTCGGTGCCCCCATTGATTGGTGACGATTACTATGGGGAACTTATCTTCGAATCCATGGAGGGACTCTTAATTCTCTTTGAAGTAGCAAACCCCCAAACCCTAGTGCAGTCATGAGACAAAAAGACAAGTGGGTGCGGTGTGCATTGTATGAATGGGTGCAGTGACAAGGTTTGGCAGGAATAGGTCATGGGGAGATTAACCGACTGAAGGTTGGGTTAAAACCTTCATGGGCTGGGTGAGTAGGGGGGACCCGAAATTTTGAATATACCCAAAATTTTGGGTGGTGTTGTAGCAGCTACAATAGGTCCCCTAGAGGCCGTGGGTTGAGATAGCTACTCTGGAGCCTTGTAACATCTTGGGAAGAGACCATCTTGAAGCAGAAGTAAAGGAAGATTTGATAAAATACTTTGAACATTTCCCTGTTGGTACAGTGGATTCTGGACTCCCTAGAAGGGGGTGAATCACTGTGTGCGCACTTGGGGGTGAGGTGGGGCACCTCTGGACTCCCTGTGCTAACAAAGAAAGAATACCCCCCCGAGACTTTGGAATCTGGCTTGGGGGTGACAGTTGTTGTAACTATGTATGGTTGGGTGGAGAGTCCTTGTCCCAAACTCAGTTTCCCTGCAAACTCAAAGATAAGTACTTGTGTAAGCTTGCTTATTACTTCAATGGATCATGTTGTATTGCTGTGAAATCAATGATTGTATTTGTGCTATTAATGTTTGTGATGCAGTGTGGCCTTGAGGGGATACTCTTGTAATATATATATATATATATATATATATGCTTTTGCTGAACCTGAATCTGAATGACATGCTTAACTATGATAAGAATAATACATGATTGACAGTAAAATAAATGTATGATAAATTACAGGCCATAGTCAAAGCCTTGATAACTTGAATTGATCCTTGAAGATAGTGGGTTTTAAGACTCTTTCATCATGTATAGTCTACATAGAAGATTCTATGTGGTGTAGAGTTGGTATTTGTTACAAGATGTCTTTGGTTACATGTTGTTGTGTCGCCGGGAAAGCAATAAATGAGTGTCGAGGAGAGATTTTCTTGGGGGTATTCAAGCCCTGCAACTTTCCCTAAGTGTCATGTCGATTTACCTAGATGTCCTGCAAACTCGTATTTTAAGTAGGCCAGATATCTGTAAGTGTCGCCTTTGATTTGACGGTGAGGCACAAGGAGGTGTGAAACAACACCAAGGAGCGATTCGTAGAGTTTGCGTCAGTTCTAGAGTTGTTAGTGTGTGGTAGGCGAGGAAAAAACCTCTCTAGAGCTTGCACCAATCGCGTGGTAGATAACAAACGTAGGAGCTCCTGTGCTGCCATGCGAGGAATTCTCGATCTGAGGGTAGGGAAGGCCCACGGGATAGAAAACCCTCAATGTGGCTATCACTTAAGCTCGAGAGGGGTAGTGCCATGAAAAGCCTTAGATTAACCTTGGTAGATTGGCATAATTATGAAGAGGATCTGGAGGTTTACCACGCCTTGGAGACAAAGTCGCAGCCAAGAAGACTAGTTCGAAGAAGCCCGCATGGTGGTAGGGATTGTCCTCAGGGAGATTGTAGAGATCCCTGTCTAAGGTATTGTAAGAACCAAAATTCCTTGACCAAGCCATGGCGAATTGCAAGGAGGAGCGATATTCAAGCTTTGTAATTGTTTCAAGAGCCTGAGGGACTCTTCACCTAGAGTCTGGTTTGAAGAAGCTAGATCCAAATGACTAGTGAGAGGAGGGGATGTATTGAGAATATATCAAGTCAGCTTGGAAGAAGGATGAAGGGCACTCTTTACCTTATAAAGATCGATCGACCCAACCTTATTCGAGAATGGAAGATGAACCCTATATGCGTCAATTGTGGATTCACAGCTCGGATCATGCGGACTGGTACATAGGTTCTGAGGACTATTTAAGCCCAAGGATGTAACAAAGGTCAGAGGTTGGGTTGTCAGAAGGAAGTAAGCTCTATGCTTAAGAATGGGCCGACCCCGACTAGTCGAAGGTCATGCGATGTATCGATAGAAGGAGGCACGATAGTAAGGCATGGTGTACCGACCCGACTAAGTCGGAAGTTGGGGATCAGGCTGTCGGGAAGGAGGTACACCTCGTGCTAAAAAATGGGCCCACCCCGACTTAGTAGGAGGTCGGGGGTCAGGATGTCGGTGACTAAAGAAGCGTATACGCTCCGAATATACAACTTGAACGAATATTGGCGGACATATGGCAAACTGTCGCGTGACAATGAGAGATAGGTGACCATTGATTCCTATTCGCGAGAGGAGGAAATGGTAATATAACCAATTATAAAAAAAAAAGAAAAAAAAAACAAGAAGGGAAGGAAAGAGTGCAAGTGGGAAAAAGGAGAAGTTCACCCAAGAAGCAGGGGTTCAAACTTCAGAATCCTATCTCCATGAACGAAGGAACAATGGGGGCTACATTCGCCAATAACGACTCTCTTACCTTTGCGTGAGTGAGGGGGTATTTTACATATTTTATGCAGTTCGATATCTTTGGGAGCTAATTTTTATTTCTCTCGGAGTTGCTTCTTGATCTATGATTGGATATATCTCTTGTTATCTTGTAAGTGCTATTTGTTGAATTTTTTTCTTGAAATAATGTTTAATGTTTGGAATCATTGCAAGTTGCTAAATCTTTTGTGCCCTAATTTATTTAATATCATTATAAAGATTGTTAGATTGTAAAATGCACATGTTACTCATTGAATAACAAGTAGATGAATGTCTGTAGTGGATTGAAACTTGTCCTCCTTCCATGAAAGTGCATAGATCTTGGGTGGGTAAATGTTAAAAGGTGGTTGCTAGGGCAACACTTTTCAGTCTCCTTGAGGATGAATTGAGAAAAGTTTGAATCATCATTGTCTCCATAGCCAAGGGGAGTAGGCATTGGTTCAAGTAAAATCGGTGGTCACCATTCTTTTCCTTCTCTTTTTCCTCCAAAAATTTCAGCCCCTTTCCTAGACGACCTAGCCAGACCAACTTGTGAAATTCCTTAGAGGAGGTATTTTTCAATTCTGTTTGGACAAGAATCTGTGCTGGTGTCTCCTCTAAGGAATCTCAAAGTTTGGTTGAATTCCCACGATTAGTTTGTGAGAAAAATTGTGCCCTAGTTGTGACTTTGAAAGCTTGTCTTGAACGTCTTGGATTGGGTGGTCTTCTTGAGGGGTCATTTGCTTCAAAGGAATTGGTCATTATTGACCCTTTCCCTATCATAAATTGACCTAGTAAGCACATTAGAGGAACTCCTCCCATAATTTCTCATAAATCCTAGGTCTTGCTTAGGCCATTTCTATGTCTCTCAGGTGAAGCGAAAGCTCTTTTAGAGTGACAAATCACCTTGCAAAACTTCTAGAGAGGTCCTAAATCACATTAGAAGTCTTAACCTTAGGCATACTCATCATCATTGGATATCTCTAACCCTAGGTCTAGATCTTCCTCCTAGGTCTTTCTAGGAGATCCCTTAGCTTCTCTTGAAGCATTGAGCCCTAATTGAGTCTCTCCCTGAATTGGCCTTCAGAATCAGTTCATACGCTATGATTGATCCCATCATTACAAGTGATTTACTCCATACCATGAGTCCTTTGTAATGTCCTCTACGAATTGAGGACAAATGAGACTCATTATTATATCCTTATAGTTCATCAAAAAGGGGAAAAAAACCCCCAAAATACCCATTACTGGGAAAATTTTGGGGCAGCTGGGCGAAAAACCTAGAATTGGGGTTTTGAGTAAGATTTACTCAATCATTTATGAAGATGAAACCCCTCAAGGGAGTCTATAAATAAGGGAGGATTGAATTCATTTTGGATCATCAAGTGTGGACCAATTCATTTGTTTTTGAGCATTAGCTCTGAAGTTTTTGACCCCTTATCTCTCTTGTCGATTTCAGTGGTGAAAGATTCCACCCTAGTTGACATTTTCTTATTATTTCTCTTTGTCCGGGCACAAGGGTCTGTGGTTGGTCAATGAATTCTATTAAGTATTGGCCTTTTGTATTTTTTTGGGCACAAGAACTCTGCTAAAGGGAACAAATTGGAAGGATGGCAGAAGATATCGAGCTCTATTGGGAATACACCTCTCCTGAAGGAAGCAATGAAGTTTTCTGAGTCGTTAATTTCCTGTTATGGGGAAAAGTGATAACCAGAGGTGGCGAGTTTGTAAAAGGAGTAACACAACTCTTTCTCTAGGTTTTATGAAACAACGTATTATGTAATTAATTCCGTGGAAAATTTTTAATCCTTTGAGCGGAAAACCTAAACAACCCCAGGATATGGAATTAGTTTCTTAACTAAGATCCGCTGTGGCATAAATTAATTATTTGGGAAGGCCGTAATCATTCTGAAGACTCAATCTGTCAATCGAAAACATGTTTAAGGGACGACAACATTCGTTGATTTTCTTTTAGGCTCCGAGGGTCGAACTAATCACACAACCGTCGATACGAATATCGAGGGTCATTTCATCCATGTCTTTTTGTTTTTACACCAACCACACCATAATTAGTTTGTTGCAAGTCAACGAAAGGTTTTACATAGACTTAGGAGACTATGTAGAATTGAGGTCTGGACAAATTGCAGATTTGTATTAGAATTAAATCTTTTGTAGTAAGTCGTTGTTAAAACATTTCAGTAGTTCGTTATTTGGTTTGGACAGGTGGAAATATTACAACTGTGGATTGGTTACAAAATTGTTTTAAGTACTCGGTGGATATTGTTTTATTATTGATTTTTACAATATTGTTCTTTTAATTACATTGGAGTTATGGAACTTATAATATAAATATCGCAATATTAATTGGTATCTTGATTGAGTCACTTTATATGAGATTTTGTAATAACCCTAGGGTAAACAAGGGAAAAATTCCACTGCCCCATTACAGCAGTATCAAAGCGTTGGCATCCTACTAGTTGTGAGTATATGAGCATTGTATGCTTCTGCCAGGTACAAACAATGTCACTGTAAAAAGAAAGAGGGGTACTCACCATTCTGACACGGGGGATAGAGCAGGGAAAAGAAAACATGACCCTGGTATTCTATTGAACGAATTATTTCAGGCATAACATCAAATGCAACAACAAGGGCAACAAATTATTCAAGGACAGAGGGATATTGCACAAGTTTTGGTTCAAGGACAAAAACAACTTGCTCAAATAATTTCTCATCTCATAAGACAAAAAAATGTTGCTTCCAACAATAGAACCACAAGTTTTGGTTCAAGGACAAAAACAACTTGCTCAAATAATTTCTCATCTCATAAGACAAAAAAATGTTACTTCCAACAATAGAACCACAAGTGAAGGTAGTGGTAATCATAATCCTGGTTTGCCTAATAACCATGAAAACAACATAAAAAGCAGTTGGCCATTACTTCCCCAATTCACAAACAATCAAAGGGTGACAACCTAAGAAGCAGTTGATCTGAATCAACTTCTTAATGCATATATTTAGGACTATGCAAGATTGGATGAGAACAATTGAGCGACTATGACTTTCAATGAATATAGCAATTTATGTTAATTTTTGGCAGTTCGGTGACAAATTCCAATCACGGGACTAGATTCCTCTTTTCGAGAAGACCAATTTTGACTATTGAAGCACTCACTTTGGACAAGGGAAACTGTATTTTTGAATTAAAGTCCATGTGCACATTTGATCAGGTCAGCCCTAAAGAAAACTGGGCACCATTGGAAGCCTATAAATACAAGCGACCTCAACCTCATTTGGACATCGTCATAAAGCATTCATTTATTGTATTCTTTGGTTTTGGCCCTCATAGGTCTGAGGAAGTTCGTGGAGATTGGATTGCACAAGGCCAAGATTGTAGGGTCTGAAGCTTACATGTGTGTTCTAATGTTTTTGGTTCCCAACCGTAGGCATGCTACAAGGAAATTTTGGTTGTAACCGTATGCATGCAGGCCTATGCGTGCTGTTGAAGGGTTTCAACTGCACGTAGGGCACTCTCTCCGTAGGGTTGAGACCTAAGGTTTAAATTTTACAGTTGACTGCGAATTTCGATAGGTGAACGCAGAGTTCGATAGTTGACCGTAGACAACGACAATTGACCACATGCTTATGAATCATGGCTTTTATTATTAGCATTGTTGGGTTCATCTCATGATGTTGTTTAGTTGATTTTGTTGGGTAGGTTTATGGTTGAAGATATGGATCATTGTACTCTCTTTCGCTGAATCATCCAATGAAAATATAATAAGAAGAAGAATTTGAAAGGGTTTTCCCCGTAGTGGGTTTATCCCTGGTCTCTGACTAATCCTGGTGTCTCTGTGTGAATGATTTTCTTCTATTGTTCCTTTATGTTCCACTGCATTGATGATAATATTGTTTTTCTATATAATTACATATGTTGCTGAATAATGTGGTAATATTGAATAATTTTATGATGTTTTGGGGTGAATTTAATATGTAAATGAAGAAATTCAATTATCTAAAGCAAAGAACAATATAGCCCAAAGAAAAAAATTAACTTCGTATCAGAGTTGGGCTGAAGAAAAGTCATTGAAGATCACCCTTATATAGAGACCTAAAAAGAATTTTAGGGTTTGAAGGGAACCCTGAGCAATTTGGTTACTAAGGGTTTGATGGATATTATGAATTTAGGGTTTGGATGAAACCCTGGTTTATGACAAAGGTTTGAGATATGCAATCTAGAAACCCTAACATGATCATGTTCTAGATTTTGTGACATTATTGACCCTTGAAGGCTAGTTCAAGAGGAAGATGATCACTTCTCATCAAGAGATAAGTATCATTTAGATTTATGTTATTTTTTGATTATATTTATTGTTTTGCTTATACTTCCTGCATGTATATTTGAGTATTTGGATACGTTTAACCATTTGATGAGATGTGATAAGTGGATCCTTCTAGAGGATCATCTAATGTGTAGGAAGAAAAGAGTTAGTGGAAAGTTGACAAAGTGCTATAACTGCCTATGAAAAGTAAGTGGAAAGTTGACAAAGTGCTATAACTGCCTATGAAAAGTAAGTCTTACAACCTACAAAGATAAATGAATACTATAAAGTATGTAGAATGCAATATTGGATGGCAAGGTAAACTCTAAGGTATGACAAGAATATGAAAGTAAATTTGATTTATGGTTCATGTGATATATATTGGTGTTCTTGATATTTGGAAAGTATCTTTCATTATAGATATGATGGATTTCATGTAGAACGCTAACACATTGATTTTGATATATAGTAACTTGATACTATTGTTAATGCTTGTGATAAACATGATGAAAGTATGAAAATAAGATTGATTCTCTTGTTTATCTTGGTAAGGTTTAGTAAATATGACATGTGGTAGAATTGGATGCCCTGACTTGATTATTTTCCTTGAAGTATGAATATACTCTTATATGACACTAACCCTTGATGAATGTTTGTTGACATGATGATGACTTGTTATGATGTATGTCTGAGAACCTGATATAGTTTGTGATCTAACAATTTTATTGTAGCATGAAAATATTATGATAGATAATTTGATAATGATGATTGAAGAGGCTTCTCATTCAGAGGGAGAAACACTTCATGAGGTTTTAACACCTAGTACTTGACTATTGAAGGAAGGATTCTGGACATGAATAATCATTTGGAGTTATTGAAAAGGTTTTGGCAGAGTTCTGATTTGAGCAAAGAAGGTTTCTCCTAGTCCAAGCCACAACCACTAGGAGAAAGGCTTAAGAGTGTGGTTATATGCCTCACAACTGCACGAAATAAAGCCTATGGGTGTGGTTGTGTCTGTAGGTCACAAAAAATAAATTCTTATGCACGATATTAGGAGCGCACCAAGAGTATGGCAGACCTATAGTCATGGAGAAGATGATGGAAGAGTTCTATGAGCAATGAAGTTTCTAAGAAATCATTGTATGGTTTGTATCAAGCTTCCCAAGCCTGGATAGACAGTTACTAGAACCCGGAAGCAGTGTCGATCCAAACCTCTAAGTTGGTCCAAGGGACGCCTTTGATTTTGGTTTTATATGCTGATGATATATTCTTGGTAGCTAGTGAGCCTCTAATGATCAAGCGTAAGAGAGAGCTAGCCATTGAGTTCAAGATGAAAGATCTTCTAGAGATATGAATATGCATGGATGCACTGATAATTGGAAGAGCACATTTAGTACATTTTTTATCACATGACTAGCTATGGGGCAGTTTGGTTAAGGAAGCTCCGTGGAGAGCTATTTGAGTAGGTTCTGGATATGATAATGATATATTACGATAACAAGAGTGGAATTTGATTGACAAAGAATCATGTATGTAGATGGGACAAAGATATCTTCATATAGATTGTGATGATGTTTCTATATGAGACAAGCTTAGGCTTGTGGTTGCTGCCTCTATGAGGGGGAGGATGAATAAGGTATCCTTTTTGTGACATATATTTTCGCTAGCATAATATTTGATTTCATGCCCTGTATGAATAGAAAAACAGGGGACTGCTACTCTTGGTGATGTTTGAGGAAACTCTTCAGTGAGTTGGTAAAGTTGGTACTAGATGTGAGAACATTGATATGTTTATGATCTACAGAGAGCAACATGGATTGATGGATATGACCCTCTTGAAGTAAGGATATGGGCTCATCGAGGACACTAAGCTGGCTCTTTCGCCTTGTCTAAGGTCCCAGGGTGAGGAATTGAGATGTAGGGCTCCTGGGGATGAGGGATCTATGGAAAATAGAGTATCACCCCTATTTGTTACCCATAGGGTCAGAGAAGTTGCTCCCCAATCTTGGTCTTTGCAGTGTATACCCCAGTTGGCATATGTATTTCCCCATCCATTTGGAAAATGGGTGTTGGCTACTTGAGTTAGGTGCGATCCTTACTATTTATGGTAAGTGGTATCCCACTCAAGCCGGAGATGCAGGTGTTATACCATTGGCTCTTAAAGATCATGTTGGGAAGATCAACATAGTTTCTCGGGGCGTGGCATTGGCTCCCCACTAGTAGAGTTTCCCGAGTTGTAGCAATGGGCTCCCTGCTGGCAGAGTTTCCCGGGTAGAAACATTGGCTTCCCGCTAGCGGTGGTTTCAAGTGATAAATGTGGCTCCCTGATGGATAGAGGCTGGTATATTGAGATACCCTTTGATGTCAATTTATTCTTCTTTTTTAGATTCGAGAATGATCAATATATGAGCAGAGACAAGGAAGAGATAAGCAGGGATCAGCAGGGATGAATCGAGATGAGCAGTGACGAAATTTGATGACGAGATACTTGAGATGGGACATGCTATGATTATAAGATTGGAATTTCTCCCTAGTTGCGAGGGAGTGTTAATTTTTTGTAGCTCAATGACAAATTCCAGTCATGGGACTAGATTACTCTTTTTGAGAGGACCAATTTTGATTATTGAAGTACTCAATTTGGACAAGGGAAAGTGTATTTTTGGATTAAAGCCCACATGTGCACATTTGATCAGGCCGACTCTAAAGAAAATTAGACACCCTTGTAAGCCTATAAATACAAGTGACCTCAACCTCATCTGGACATCATCATGAAACATTCTTCTATTTTCTTCTTTGGATTTGGCTTGCACGAGTTTGAGGCAGTTTGCGGAGATTGGCTCACACATGTTCGAAATTGCAGGGTCTAAAGCTCGCACATGTGTTCTAGGGTTTTTGGTTCCTAGCCATAAGCATGCTACATGGAAATTTCAGTTGCAACCACAGGTATGCAGGTCTATGCATGCTGTTAGGTCCCTATATTACTAGTATAGTCCCTTATTGTTGTTAGTGTAACCCCCTTATTGTTATTGTTGTACCCCTGTAACCCTAATATTGTTATCATTGTGCCCTTACATTATTATTGTTAGGTCGGTTAGGATTATATTGTGACCCCATGGACTCCTATATATAAAAGGAGATTTTGTCATTTGTATCATCCAAGAATTGTTTATTTATGTAATGTATTGGAGGTTTCCCCCTCGAAGTGGCTGATTTCTAAGGCGTTGATCTCTCTTTTATTTTATTTTTGGAGCTGGTTTCATAACATTTGGTATTAGAGCTTTGGATTCTAGGGTTTCACTGCTCCAAACAGGTCATCGTGGAATTTTTGCTATAACTTTTTTTTTTGCGAAGGTTCAGAAGCTGAAATTTTTATAGAGCGAAGCCGAAATCCTGAGGAATGTCATGTAAAACTTTTAGATCTTGGTTCGCAATATTTTTAGAGCTATGATCTTTGGAAGTTAGGGTTTTTTTAGGCTCCCGAATTTCACCTAAAATAGTTCATCGTGGAATTTGGCTATAACTTTTTTTCTATGAAGGCTCAGAAGCTGAAAGTTTTATAGAGAGAAGCCAAAATTCTGAGGAACCTCTGTACAAATTTCAGATCTTGGTTCGCAATATTTTCGGAGATATGATTTGTGGAAGTTAGGGTTTTCAAGGCTCTCGAATTTCATCTCAAAGAGGTGACCGTGGGAAAATTGTCATAACTCTCTTTTTGAGCGTTGGATTGAAATTTTGTAAAAAGTGGCCATAAGTACACAGACTGTAGTTTCTTGTGTATCAATTTCAGAGCCGAAGGAGGAAACAGTGACACATGGCACGTCGTACAAGTTCACTCTACTGAACTAGTCCATAATTAGGTCATTGTGGGAGATTGGGCATAACTTTGCCTTGAAGAATCCAAATTAGGTCATACCTTTGGAATTCTAAAGAAGATTCAAAGAACTACTACAAGGCCGAATTTCAGATATTGAAGATCCGAAATTGCAGAGATAATTCAATTTCAATATCGAGCTCCTCAAAAGCAAGAAAATGTGTGTATTTTTTTTCTTTTTTTATCTGAATTTCATAAGTCTTGTTTGAAGAATCAATTTGAATTGATTCTAAGGGCATATTGTAGAATGGATATCAGTATTGGGTTCTAAAATTCCCCCTAAAAATAATTCAACACCCATTAAGCCTTCAGAAGGCCCTACTATGGCTCATGAAGATGAAGAAATGCAACATGACATAAAAATTACAAGAGCAAGTGCACCAAATTTCGCTCTCGCAAAGAGCAACAAAAAATGAAATGGATGTTTTGAAGAAAAGCATGGAAGCTAAGATGGATGGTTTGAAGAAACGCATGGAAGCTACGATGGATGGTTTGAAGAATGGTATGGAAGAAAAAATGGAAGGTTTGAAGGAAGGCATGGAAGGTTTGAAGGAAGGTTTGTCAAAGTTGATACAAAAAATGATTCCTAACGGCGAAAATATAGTAGAGGGAACTCATGATGAGAACAAAATAAATGTTAATCATGATTTCATAAACTCTAATTTTGGATTGAAGAACCACCATATTCCAAAGATAGATATGAGGAAGTTTGATGGCAAGGATCCCATAACATGGATACTACAGATGGAGCAATATTTTGATCTCAATAATGTGAAAAACACACAAAAGGTACGCATTGCAACTTTACATTTAGAACAAAATACATTTGTATGGTATTGATGGATTTTCTCCCGTACAAAAATTTTCACTTGGTCAATTTTTACGGAGGAAATGATAGCACATTATGAGGATACAAAGAGCAACACCTTCTTTAGCCAATTGATAAATCTCAAACAAAAGGGTTCAGTGGTGGAGCACATTGAGGACTTCAAAAAATTGAATATAAGGGTAACTGATATTCCAGAGGAACACATGATTGATATCTTCATAGGGACTTTAAAGGATAACATCCAACATGAAGTTCGCGTTTGGGAACCTCATTCATTTGAGAAGGCATTCAGGTTGGCAAGAAAAATTGAATGTAAAATTATGGCGAGAACGTTTGATTTGCATTCTAGCAGGCAAGATAATCCAGAATTCAATACAACTGGCAAGGTTGACTCCACAACAATAAAAGAAAATAGTGGGTATTTTCACACAGTTGAATAGGAAACACATTACAATAAGAAAAGCAAAGAAATTATTTACAGATTAAAGAGGCAAGAAATGTAAATGTATAATCTTTCAGAGTAGAAGAGCACCAAGGTACCGTATCTTATGAAATAAGAAGAAATGAGTCACAACAATATATGTCACTGGTGTGGAATTACCACTATCAGAAATCCCTCCACAAGATATATGACATATCAAAGACAATGGTAAATAGCATGATCTGATCCAAGAAAGGCCCTGGGCATTTTATATTCATCAGAGAGTGTCAAGGAATTGAATTATTTCCTATACCCAACACCATAATGTCAAGTGATGGTTGCAAATGGAGGAACTATAAATTGCTCTGGAAAATGCCATAATATCAATCTAACCATGGGGGAATATGTATTGAATAGTCTAATTCTTTCCATTCTAATGGGAGGTGTTGATGTTGTACTAGGAGTACAATGGTTACAATCTTTGGGGACGGTAGCTTTTAATTTTCAAGAACTTTTCTTGATTTTTTTCGGAAGGAAATGAAATCGAATTACAAGGTATCGCAGGGAAGCCAGGAAAGATAATAAGCTTTAATGTCATGAAAAAGCTTATGAAGAAAGAAAAACGAGGCGTAATTGCACAATTATGCTCACTAGAAGTTCCAACATCAAAATCATCTATTTCTCCAGATCTCCAAAAAGTCTTGGAAAATCATTCCAAGGTGTTTGAAACCCCCAAAGGACTCCCATCTCTTCGTGATCATGATCATGCTATTCATTTGATTTCAGGAAGTGTTCCTCCAAACACCAGGCCTTACAAATATCCTTATGTCCAAAAGAGCGAAATTGAATGTATGATTGCAGAAATGTTAGAGGCTGGTATAATTCAACCTGGTCAAAGTTCTTTCTCTACTCCAGTAGTATTGGTGCATAAGAAGGATGGATCATGGCGCATGTGTCCGGATTATAGGGAGCTCAATAAACTCAGTATTAAAGATAAATTTTCCATTCCTGAGATTGATGAATTATTGGATGAATTACATGGAGAAATTTATTTTACTAAGTTGGATCTTCGTTTAGGATATCATCAAATTAGAATGAAGACTGAAGGATAAGATATTTCGAAAACAACATTTCGAACTCATGAGGGTCATTATGAATTTTTGGTCATGCCTTTTGGCCTTACCAATGCACCTTCTACATTTCAAGGGTTGATGAATTCCATTTTCAAACCCTTCCTTAGAAAATTTATGCTAGTATTTTTTGATGACATACTAATCTACAATAGGTCTTGGAAGGATCATGTTCAACATGTTGACAGGGTGCTCAAACTATTGGAGGAGAAACAATTATATGCAAAAACATCCAAATGTTTCTTTGAAGGACAAGAGGTGGAATATCATGGTCATATTGTATCTCACGTGGGTGTTAAGGTAGACCCTAACAAAATTAAAGCCATTAAGGAATGAGAAGTCTCCACAACCATAAAGTAGTTGCGAGGATTTCTCGGGTTAACAAGGTATTATCACAAGTTTGTTAAGAATTATGAAAGAATAGAACACCTCTAACAACATTATTGAAGAAAGATGCATTTTCATGGACTCCTCAAGCAACTAAGGCCTTAGAACATCTTAAAGAGGCAATGTGCCTAGCACCAGTCTTAGCTATGCCAAACTTCACAAAAACCTTTATTGTGGAATGTGATGCCTTAGGAAATGGAATTGGTGTTGTTTTAATGCAAGAAGGAAGACCCATTGCTTTTGAAAGTCATCCAATCAAATGAAAGTATTTACAGAAAGCTATCTATGAGAAGGAAATGTTGGTAATACTACATGCACTAAAGAAATGGCGACCTTACCTAATGGGAAGACACTTCAAGGTAAAAAATGATCATGATAGTCTTAAACACTTTATGGAACAAAGACTATCTTCAGAAGAGCAGCAAAAATGGGTCACAAAGATGTTGGGTTATGACTTTGAAATCATCTACAAAAAATGGAAAGCTTAATGTTGTTGCGGATGCACTCTCAAAGAAATAATGAAGAGGTGGAAGCATTTCTTTTGTGCCATTTCTATTATCCAACCAGATTGGATAATCAAAGCAAGGGATGAATGGAAGAAGGATGAAGAAGTGTGGACACTCATTCAAAAGCTGTGACAAGATCCTAGTACATCTGATACATTTAGTTGGAAAAATGATTCCTTATGGTACAAAGATCACTTATATCTTTGTAGGAATTCCTAATCAAAACAAAATATTCTTTTGGAATTTCACACTTCTCCATTAGGAGGACACTCAAAGATTTTTAAAAACTTACCACAGGGTGAAGAAAGAATTTATTTGGGATGGCATTAAATCCGATATTCAAAATTTTGTAGCGGAATGTTTGGTTTCTGCCCGGCAAAATAAAAGTTGAGAAAATTAAGACCCAGGGTCTTTACAGCCTTTATCCAAAGTCCAAGTCAATGTTGGGAGGAGATTTCAATGGATTTTATCACAGTTTACCTAAGTCCAAAGGAAAGAGTGTCATCATGGTGGTAGTTGATAGACTTACCAAGTATGCACACTTTTCGTGCATTATCTCATCCATTTAAAGAAAAGTACAATTGCTACTACATTTATGGACACAATTCAAAAGCTACATGGAAACCCAAAGGTGTCATGAGCGACAGAGATCCCATTTTTACTAGAAATTTTTGGATGGAGTTATTTTCTTGTTTGGGCACTCAACTAGCTCATAAATCATCTTATCATCCTCAATCCGATGGTCAAACTAAGATAGTAAATAAATTTTTGGAAGGATATCTTCGTTGTTTTGTATCCGATAAACAAACAAAATGGGTCAAGTGGTTATCTATCGCTGAATGGTGGTATAACACTTCCTTCCACATCGCAGCAAAAATGACACCATTTATGGCACTTTATGGATATCATCCACCGTCCATCACATCATCTTTAAGAGAGAAATTCTATGTTCAAGCAAAGTTGAAGATCACATTGAGCATCAACAAGGATTTCTCCAACTCTTAAAGGATAACCTAAATTTGGCACAAAATCGAATGAAACAAAAGGTGTAGATCAACATCACAATGAGAGAAGTTTTGATGTAGGAGACGGGTATTTTTACGGCTAAAAACCACACAAACAAATGTCCCTCAAGAAAGCTAAGAATGATAATAAATTAGTGCCAAAGTACTATGTTCCTTACAAGGTGTTGCAAAATATTGGTACTATGGCATACAAATTGGAGCTTCCTCGCTTCTTCGCGAGTGCATCCGATTTTCCATGTTTCATGCTTAAAGAAGGTTATAGATGAAAATATTCCGAGCTTCAAACAATATTGCCGTAACTTGATGAGGAAGGAAAAATTATACTTGGAACTTGAAGCGGTCACAAAAAATAAGAACTCTGGGCGACTACGGAATCGATCAATTTTAGAGTATCTCATCATGTGGAAGAACTTAGTTACTAAAGATTCTACATGGGAGGATGATAATTTTATACAAAAGCACCCAAAGCTACTCAAGCATTGAGGACAACACTTTTTTGAAGGAGAGGGGCATGTCGAGTCCCTATATTACTAGTTTAGTCCCTTATTTTTGTATTAGTGTCCCCCATATTTTTATTGTTGTACCCCCGTAGCAATATTGTTATTATTGTGCCCTTACATTATTATTGTTAGGTCAACTAGGATTATATTGTAGCTCCATGGACTCCTATATAAAGAAGGGGGGTTTTCGTCATTTGTATCATCCAAGAATTTTTCATTTATTTAATGTATTGGAGGTTTCCCCCCTCGAAGTGGCTAATTTCTAAGGCGTTGATCTCTCTTTTCTTCTATTTTTGGAGCTGGTTTCATAACAATATTCAACTTCTATAGTTAAGAGTACCACTACAAACCCGTCTCTTGTGTTAGGTCTCTGTAATTTATTAGCAAGATTGGGAGAGTCCAATCACGGAGTTAACATCATTTCAACCAACTTTGGGATTCTGGGATCTAGCCCTCACGAATCCCAGAGGGATCTCTCCAATATGTACAAAGATGGATATTGTCTTTGAAAAGCTTAAGGTAATGATATTAGGCTAGTTATGAAGGCCAAGGGTTTTGTTTTGTTTTGGATGGTTGAGCATGAAATGTTACTTGAGGGGGAAAGTCCTAAGTGCAAGAAGTTTCAAAAGTGAGAAGTTGCGAAGCAAATAGAAAGCAGGGCTTTAAGGCGAGATAGATAGATATAACGCTCGGTTTTTAGTCCATTGGACTATGGAGTCATATCCGGGCTTTAATTGAACAACAACACCAAGTGTGATCCAAGGGGCAAGTTATCTATACCACAAGATTATTAAGATTAAAATGATGAAATGGAAACATTAAAATGTTGGAGGGGTGAAGCGATAATAATTTCTCGGAGGATTTATAGTCGAGTCCAAACAAGAAAAGCCTCTTAAGTAAGCGTTTTAAAACCAACCAAGGACGGGGCTAACCATAGACTTCTTGGGCAAGTTCTTATTAAAGCAACTTAATTGACAAACAATCCAAGTAATCCACATAATTACCTTCGAGAAAGTATGAAAACACATAAGAAAAAACGAAGTGCAACTTAAGATTAGATAAAGTACTTTTAAACCTAGTCTCAGCTTTACGGTCAACACCAAGGGAAACTTTCTGAATCCGCCTTTGGAGAAAAGAATCTAGGAATCGGGGCAAACCATATCTTCTCTAGTCTAAATTTAATAGCAAATAATGGAAATAACATTCAAGAACAATGTTTGAGCAAACGGAAAGGACGAGGGAACGCCAACATTCCTAAAGCTCGTTTAAACTGTATTGAATCATTCTTAAATAAACAAATCAAGAAAGCATTAAGATAAAGATTTCTCGACTAGAGTAATACTGCTATACTAAAAATCCTAACCACCGTTTAAAGCTGTTCTTTTGCGTAGAGGAAAATGAACAATATGGCATACATAGAAGGAAAACGATTAACAAAGAAAGAAGCACTTCACGAAAGTGATAAAGACCAGGATCCCAAGAAACAACTTTTATATTGATGTCAAACCGATGCTACAATCTTCAAGTCCAATGTTTCGCTACAGCAATCATCTTCACTATTCAACCTAACTACTCTAGCACAAACGAGCTTCAAGAGGGCCGATGAACACTATGTACAAATAGAAGTCTCGGAAGCTCAAGTGTATTCATCAAAGTTCACGCAACCAACCATTTCTCATCTTCTTCATCAGGGTATTTATAGAAGAATGAGGAGGTGATCTAAGAAAATATCTCTCAGGATAATTAATACGTGTTCAAGACTTCTCGGCCTTTTGAGGGGCTCGATGAAGAAGTTCACGAGTGTGAACATCGTATTAGCCGTTTTACATTTGTGGATTAAGCTCTGGTGGGAGCTTTATTTGACTTACGAGGCCTTATGTAATGTTTGGAGTAACTACTGTAGATATTTTTCTCGCATTGATTTCCTTGCGAAGTAATTCCCTCAGCTTTGCGCTGGAGGCGAATATCTGATTTTCTTCAATGACTTCGGCCTCTCTGTTTTGAAAGGTTTGAGGCGACGGAGTGGCCTCGGTGGTAGTCGAGGAATCAATTTGCCTCGGATGTGGCGGTGGAGGCTTTCGTACGATAAAACACTTTAGGTTTTTTTCCTTTGAATCGTGTTTTTAGATTGGGGATTGGGCTTTTGATAACGGTCTTAGCCGTAATCCCCATAAAAACCGTCTTCGATCTTCATCTCGCCGTGCTTTATTCTCAGTCGATACTATTTAACTCGTTCTTGATTTAAAAACGGTGTCTTGTCGATGTGCGAGGCCGCGCCTGAGCTTTTTCGCATCAATGCCCATGAAACATTGACAAGTCACGGAATCCAACCGCGTGAATGGTTCCTTTTAGTAGCTTCGAAGGCGCGAGAAACGTCTTTCCCAACCCCTCGGCTTTCTTTGTGATACAACGGAAAACCATTAAAACGCCCGCAAAACACAAAAAATAGTTAAGAAATCCCCGTGGAACAGGTTTAAAACCGCTTTCGTATGGTGGTGGGAGAAGCGAAGCCGTCGGATGAAGGCAACCAGCGGTGGAGATCCGCATAGAAAGGCAAAAAGGATAGCGGGAGAAGAATAAGGAGGAGCGACTTTTGGACCATCCGATCCGGACACGTGACGGGCCCGGATCTCATCCGGAGAGGTCTCAATCGGAGGTGTGTCGAAAAGGGGATGCGATTGAAATTTCGGTGCGATTGCGCAATCGGGGGAGGGGGAGAGGCGATTAGCGATAGTCGTTGGATCCGAGGATTAGATCAACGGCGGGGAGCGAATCGGAGGACGACATCGGGGAAAAAATAAATGCGTGCGATGTAAAACTTCGATGCGATTGAGCGCCGGCCGTTTTACTCGGCTTACGATCAACGGTGGAGATTAGTTTTTTAGAAAGAACCATCGAGAAACCCTTATAACATATCAAAAACCCCAAGTTTTTAATATAAACAAGGTTTTAATGGATCGAGAGGGCATAAAATATATACAAAGGATATGCGCCCGCCTGCGGGGGCGCTTCGGATATATGAAAATCGATGGGCCCGAGCTTTATATAAAAATAAGGGCCTAATCGCAATCGAAGCTGAGGGCACTAATCGCAATCGAGCGCGGGCCTAATCGCAATCGCGGGCCTAATCGCAATCGCGCTGAACTAAATACATTGAAAGGCGAGGGCCTAATCGCAATCGAAAGCTTCATCGGGCCTAATCGCAATCGAAACTGGCGAGCTCGGTCATTCTCGATCAACCCATTGAAATTTTCTCGATTACGATTGCGCGATCGGTCTTTTTAATCTAACCATTTTATATTTAATATGTGACTTTGGCTCATTAAATCAAAACTTTAGAAAAGAGTGGTTTTTGTATTTCTACAAAGGAAAAAAATGGGTCGGAAATGAAATATTCACAAGGTCTAAGCGACGGGGCGGGCTCGTGGTTATATGTAAATAATATGACTCGGGGGTCTGTGGCGGCAAGGCTAATCGCAATCAGAACTTTTGGAGTATGGAAAAGACTTGCGTCTTTGATTCTTTTAGATGCAATTAGCACTTTATCGTATTAGCAAGTGGTTCCGGACCAAGGCGTATGGTGGGGAAGTGGTTTAGGCTTAGCCCAAGGGCTTAGGTCCATAGCAATGAAACTTTGTTTTTTATGAAAAAATTTCAAGGTTTTAAATGGATTTGGGGGTTTACAGCACGACTCAAAAAGAAGTTTTAAACCACGTCGAGAAGGATTTTCATGAATGGAAGGAGAAACTTATGAAAAGTAGGGAAATAATATGGAGAAAAGGGGAAGTAAATGAAGGTTAGTTATGAGTGGGAGAAAGGAAAAATGATGGTCTCTTCATAGAGTTTCTCGCTTGAATCGAAAGCAGAAATTCTCGAGTATAAAAATGGGACAACAAATGAGGATTTTGGACAAAGGCATGAGGCCTACAAGGAGTCTTCAAGAGCCAACAATTTTTAGTGATAAAATTTGTTCCTTGGAGACTCAAAAAAGATCTTAGCCACCTTTTGGTATAACAAAATATTATAGGTGGCTAACGGTGAGCTCCACTTGGGGATGGTGCCTTCTTGAAGGCATCAAGAATTCGGACTTGATTTACGGGAGGCTGATCAGCTTGCCCTCATCCATTGGGCTGTCCTTCCGTGATTGAATGATCTTTTTCTAAAAACATATTTGGCAGCCATGAAAACAATGGACCTTTATCAACTCGAGCTTGCTACCTACCCAATCCTACGGATCTAGCATTTTTTTTCTTCATCGAGTGCACTTGGATTGGCAAACTCTATTCACAACATTTTATTCTTTTGAAAGCGGAAATCTAATCTATTTCTAATCCTTATTTCTCCCACCGAACTCGGATTAAACGATTTGAGCTCGGATATTTCTCTACCTAGTCTCACTCGTTTGTTGGGATTAAAGCATGTCCAACAAACTTTCATTCTCTAAATTCTACAATGAAAATTTAAAAAATAGTCAAGTCAAGATTGAGTCTGTTCAACTTGCTATGATCTATGGCATAAGAACAAGACTGCACATAGATTATTATTTGCGAAAATTAAATCAAAATGGAAGGCTTAAGACCTGAAAGTTTCTCATTATGGCCTTCTTTTCTTTACAACTCTGTTTTTAATTTTGTTTTGAGTCTGTCTCTTTCTTGATATCTGTTTCAGATTTTGGGCAAATTAGAACCGAGTTTTTCTCCTTTTATGACTTAGAAAAATAAAACAGTTTTTGAGTCATCTCTCTTTGGAAATTTTGGTTCAGATTTTGAACATGTTTGAACCTTAATTTCTATCCTAATCTATCTACTTGATAAGCCAAGATTAAACGAGTTTGGCAAATCAAATTCACTACCCTATCGACGAGAAAATTGAAAGCTAATTAGTCAAGATTAAACAATTTGACTAACTAGAAGTGTGTTTTTTCAGGAGTGGCATTTAAGCTTGCACACTTTCGATTTGTTCCTCTTTTTTGGCATGAGGGCTTTGCCTTTCTTGTTTACATTTATGCCCTCTTTTCTTTCTTTCTTGTTTTTTGTATTTTTCCTTTTCTCTTCAAAGCGTAAAACAACAATTATCTACATGCTCAAAACTTGAGCTTTATTGACATTACTATCTAGCCTATTCTAAACATTGAGTATTTACATATTCATATGATACAAAAGTGCCAATGCAGTTTAGTTGAGTAATGTCAAGAAGAAGTAGTAACTACGGTTTGCTTGTCGAGGTATCCATAGAACATATTGAAGGTTAACCTTCAATGTCGAGGCTATCACGAAGGTGACGACTTTTCATGTCTCCGGCTTTTGCAAAGGATCATTGTTTGATAATTTGAGCAGTTGGGATCTCCACACACTCTTCCATAGGATCAACAAAGAAAAAGATGAAAGATCTCTTCTTTTCGGTCCTCCATGTCCGATAGATCAAAATGCGCTTCCAAGGCTTAGGTTTGAGGAGTATCTCTTCGACACGTAGCTTGGAAGTATCGTCATATTTAACTCTGCACAATAGCAAAACAATGAAATATTTTCTTTTCTTTGCATCTATGCTTGCTTCCGATATAAATTCGAGCCCTTTAAATGACAGACTAATATCGGTGAAGGGAGAAGTTTCTTGTTGAGAAGATGATACATCCACGAGCGAGGATAGTCTTCTATTTGTTTTTTCTCCTTCATCTTCATCATCCTCCGAACTCGGAGGACTCATCATATTTAACGAGTGTTGTCCTACGGTAACCCCTGGTATGCTTGTATTCGGTGGATTAATTTGTATGAAGAGGTTATTATATTTTTGAGCAGGGGAGTATTTAAAGGTTTCCTCTTTTTCAAGAGAAAGCTCCTTTTGCTCAAAAATTTCTTTATTGCTCTTCTCTTCACCTTCGAGTTGAAAGGTCGCTGATTTCCAATTATGTGAAAGCCATTAGTGAGGGATTGAAACGGATGTTTTTTGGCTTTCAAGTGGTGATGGTGAAAATGATAACACCAATCAAACGTCTGGTTGCCACGCATGATTAGTTTTTTCTTGGAACTCATCATCATCATCATCGGTCGATCGAAATTCGGAAAATCATCCGAATAAACAATTTTGTCAATCGAACATATTGGGTCATCGAGTTTGCTTTTCTTCTAGCTCGATCTACAAGATAAATTTCTAAATCTATACAACAAAGTTCTTTATGTGAATGGGCAAGAGTGTTTGTTTCGCAAAAAATTTCAGAGTATTTGTTTATAAATAGTCCGATCTATCTCTTTTTTTCGTCGAAAAGGGGAAGGATGTTTCTATGTTCCTTTGAACGAGAGTACAACAGTTCTCGTCTCTTGTGAAGATCGATTTTGAGGCTGGATGTCTTCTTGAGCCTCGGCTATAAGGGATGATGAATCAATATTTGAGTTTTCAGGGGATATCTTGAGGAATGTTTTTTTACTGCTTGGATCATCTTTTTCCTCAATCGATTCATCTATTTTTTCTAAAAATTTTTCAATAGGATATTAAACTCATGAATGGTCGTTAAAAGATATTTAGGATGCATCTCTTCCAAAGCTTCCTTATTATCTATAATGTGTTGGGTGATGTTTTGTGATGGATCATAATATATTGCACCCCATGATAATGACGTAGCGTTTTCTTCATAGTTCTCATAGAACACATATTCAAGGTCTCTTAAAGAATACAAACTACTAGATCTTAAGCATTCATACCAATCCTAGCTTTTTCCTTCTAACGTTAACATGAAAATTTTCATTAGGGCAGTCTTCATGCCATTCAAATTTCAACCTCCATACATGTATATGAAATTTGATGAGATGTAATAGAGGGTCATCGAAATTTTCACCTTGAAAAAGCGAGCGAGGTTGTCATCCCAATTCACCCGGGGCATCTTATGTGGAAACCCAGGGGATATGATCTCTACTCATTGGGGCATATCTTCGTTGTATTCTCGAAATCATGTTTGTAAATCGGAAAAAGAGGTCACTTTGTGTCCGGTCAATTAGTTCGGGGGTCTTCTACTAGTGGAGTCATTTTGGTCTTCGCAGGGAGTTTCGAGTGTGGAGTTGCTGTGTGGAAAATTTTTGCTCCTAAGGAGGTAAAACGTTTTATGGTTCCACCACCATATGATTATTGTAGAGCTGTAAGATTCTCGGGGAGCTGAATTAGCTCTCAAGGGTGATGCGAAAACAATTGAAGATTTAATCTTAGGAGACTTCCTAAGGATGCTTTCTAGGTTATCAACTATCTCGGGTGGATCGAGGTCGGGATGGGCTCTAATGTGAATCTTTTTAGAAGCCACTATCGTTGCGTTTTTTTAGACCTAAATAAACAAGAAAAGTTCAACCAGATATGACAATCTTTGAAAGGTCAACTAAGCTGTTTACACAAATTTTGAATCCCACAGTCCTCTAAGCGAGTTTGAATGATTTTAAAATGATAAGGGTTCTTCCCGAGTGGAGTCTTAAGGTGCTAGGATTGTGGAGTTTCCAAGTGGAAATTTTTTAGCTCCTAAGGAGGTAAAAGGTTTTATGGTCCACCACCATGTTTATTGCATACCAATCTTGAAATATTTTTTGGGTATTTTTTTGAATTGTTTTATTTGTGGTTTAGAAGAATGTCCTAACTTGGCCTCAAAACTTAGCTACGGTTATGAAACAAAGACAGTCTATCCTTATGGCTAAGCCGACTGATTTTTTCAAGGTTAGATGAAGTCTTAAGAGAAACCTAAGGGTTGACCTAGTTTGTCAACGATTCAAACAAGCTCCATCATGATTACCATTTCTTGGTAGTGCTTGAAAAAGGCTGCTTTTTACTCTCAAAATGTTCTCGAATAAAGGGTCTTCGAGGCCTATAAAAGGTATTAAAAACACTCAATCCCCGAGTGGGAGTCGCCAGAAATGTTAGGGTTACGGTGGCTCGGTACGCAAATAGAACAATTGTCATGCAACCGGAGAGATTCGGGTTAAAGTATTCCCCGGTGGAGTCACCAGAAATGTTAGGGTCTCGTAATTTATTAGCAAGATTGGGAGAGTCCAATCACGAGTTAACATCATTTCAACCAACTTTGGGATTCTAGGATCTAGCCCTCCTCGAATCCCGAGAGAGGGATCTCTCCAATATGTACAAAGATGGATATTGTCTTTGAAAAGCTTAAGGTAATGATATTAGGCTAGTTATGAAGGCCAAGGGTTTTGTTTTGTTTTGGATGGTTGAGCATGAAATGTTGCTTGAGGAAAGTCCTAAGTGCAAGAAGTTTCAAAAGTGAGAAGTTGCAAGCAAATAGAACGAGTTTCTGCGAGATAGATAGATATAACGCACTGGGTTTTTAGTCCATTGGGCTATGGAGTCATATACTGGGCTTTAATTGAACAACAACATCAAGTGTGATCCAAGGGGCAAGTTATCTATACCACAAGATTATTGAGATTAAAATGATGAAATGGAAACATTAAAATGTTGGAGGGGTGGAGCGATAATAATTTCTCGAGAGGATTTATAGTCAGTCCAAACAAGAAAAGCCTCTTAAGTAAAGCTGTTTCTAAAACCAACCAAGGACGGAGGCTAACCATAGACTTCTTGGGCAAGTTCTTATTAAAGCAACTTAATTGACAAACAATCCGATAATCCACATAATTACCTTCGAGAAAGTATGAAAAACACATAAGAAAAAAGCAGTGTAACTTAAGATCGGGATAAAGTACTTTTAAACCTAGTCCGCTTTAGGTCAACACCAAGGGAAACTTTCAGAATCTGCCTTTGGAGAAAAGAATCTAGGAATCGGGAGCAAACCATATCTTCTCTAGTCTAACTTTAATAGCAAATAATGGAAATAACATTCGAGAACAATGTTTGAGCAAACGAGAAGGACGAGGGAACGCCAACATTCCTATCTGTTTAAACGCGTATTGAATCATTCTTAAATAAACAAATACGAAGAAAACATTAAGATAAAGATTTCTCGACCGGAGAAGGTTCTTGCTATACGGAAAATCCTAACCCCTGTTTAAAGCTAGTTCTTTACGAGAGGGAAAATGAACAATATGGCATACATAGAAGGAAAACGATTAACAAAGAAAGAAGCACTTCACCCGATGATAAAGACCCAGAGATCCCAAGAAACAACTTTTATATTGATGTCAAACCGATTTACAATCTTCAAGTCCAATGTTTCGGTTCGGCAAATCATCTTCACTATTCAACCTAACTACTCTAGCGCAAACGAGCTTCAAGGGCCGATAGAACACTATGTACAAATAGAAGTCTCGAGCTCAAGTGTATTTCAAAGTTCTACAACCAACCATTTCTCATCTTCTTCGGGGTATTTATAGAAGAATGAGAGGTGATCTCGAGAAAAGATCTCTCGGGATAATTAATACGGAGTTCAAGACTTCTCGGCCTTTTTGAGGGGCTCGATGAAGAAGTTCACGGTGTGGAACATCGTATTAGCTGTTTTACATTTATGGATTAATCTCGGTGGGAGCTTTATTTGACTTTGAGGCCTTATGTAATGTTTGGAGTAACTTTGCGAGATATTTTCTCGCATTGATTTCCTTGCGAAGTAACTCCCGTCGGTACTTGTTGAGGCGAATATCCGATTTTCTTCAATAACTTCGGCCTCTGTTTTGAAAGGTTTGAGGCGCAATGTGGCTCGGTGGTAGCCGAGGAATCAATTTGCCTCGAATGTGGTGGTGGAGGCTTTCTATCCGATAAAACACTTTAGGGTTTTTCCTTTTTAAACTGTGTTTTAGATTGGGGATTAGGCTTTTTGATAACGGTCTTAGCCGTAATCCCCATAAAAACCGTCTTCAATCTTCATCTGCTCGTGCTTTATTCTCAAAAGCTGATACTCTTTAACTATTCTTGATTTAAAACGGTGTCTTGTCGATGTGCGGGGGCCGCGGCTGGGCTTTTCGGCATCAATGCTCATGAAACATTGACAAATCACCGAATCCAACCGCGTGAATGGTTCCTTTTAGTAGCTTCGAAGGCGCGAGAAACGTCTTTCCCAACCCTCGGCTTTCTTTGTGATACAACGGAAAACCATTAAAACGCACTTGCAAAACATAAAAAATAGTTAAGAAATCCTGCGGAAATAGGTTTAAAGCTGGCCAGCATGAGCGGGGGAGGAGCGAAGCCGTCGGATGAAGGCAACCAACGGTGGAGATCGCATAGAAAGGCAAAAAGGATAGCGGGAGAAGAATAAGGAGGAGCGATTTTTGGACCGTCCGATCCGGGACACGTGGACGGTCCAGATCTAATCGGAGGGTCTCAATCGGAGGGTGGCGAGAAAAGGGGATGCGATTGAAAATTTCGGTGCAATTGCGCAATTGGGAGGGGAGAGGCGATTAGCGATATCGCGTTGGATCCGAGGATTAGATCAACGGCGGGGAGCGAATCGGAGGAACATCAATCGGGGGAAAAAAATAAATGCATGCGATGTAAAACTTAGATGCGATTGGGCGTGGCCGTTTGATCGGCTTACGATCAACGGTGGAGATTAGTTTTTAGAAAAGAACCGGCGAAAACCCTTATAACATATCAAAAACCCCAAGTTTTTAATATAAACGAAGGTTTAATGGATCGAGGGGTGGAAATAAAATATATACAAAGGATAGGCGCTCGCCCTTTGCGGGCCTTCGGATATATGAAAATTGATGGGCCGGAGCTTTATATAAAATAAGGGCCTAATCGCAATCGAAACTACGAGCCTAATCGCAATCGAGCTCGCGGGCCTAATCGCAATCGAAGCTGCAGGGCTTAATCGCAATCGAAGTACTCGCGAGCCTAAGCGCAATCGAAATCGCGGGCCTAATCGCAATCGAGCTCGCGGGCCTAATCACAATCGAAATCGCGGGCCTAATCGCAATCGAGCGGAGCTCGGTCTTTTTCGATCAACCCATTGAAATTTTCCCAATTACGATCGCGCGATCGGTCTTTTTAATCTAACCATTTTATATTTAATATGTGACTTTGGCTCATTAAATCAAAACTTTAGAAAAGAGGGTTTTTGTATTTTACAAAGGAAAAAATGGGTCGGAAATGAAATATTCACAAGGTCTAAGCGCCGAGGGCGAGCTCGAGGGTTATATGTAAATAATATGATCGGGGGTCTTAAGCGACAAGGCTAATCGCAATCGAGAACTTTTGAGTATGGCAAAGACTTGCGTCTTTGATTCTTTTCGATGCGATTAGCACTTTATCGTATTAGCAAGTGGTTCTGGACCCAAGGCGTATGGTGGGGGAAGTGGTTTAGGGCTTAGCCCAAGGGGCTTAGGTCCATAGCAATGAAACTTTGTTTTTTATGAAAAAATTTCAAGGTTTTAAATGGATTTGGGGGGTTTCGGCACGACTCAAAAAAGAAGTTTTAAACCGTCTGCAGGAGGATTTTCATGAATGGAAGGAGAAACTTATGAAA
The DNA here is from genome assembly GCA_034641835.2 of Pinus albicaulis. Taxonomy (NCBI): domain Eukaryota; kingdom Viridiplantae; phylum Streptophyta; class Pinopsida; order Pinales; family Pinaceae; genus Pinus; species Pinus albicaulis. The sequence continues at coordinate 72,209,436 of CM076576.1, forward strand.
AGTAGGGAAATAATATGGAGAAAAGGGGAAGTAAATGAAGGTTAGTTATGAGTGGGAGAAAGGGGAAAAATGATGGTTTCTTTAGTAGTTTCTCGGTTGGAATCAGTAGAAATTCACTTGAGTATAAAAATGGGACAGCAAATGAGGATTTTGGACAAAGGCATGAGGCCTACAAGGAGTCTTCAAGAGCCAACAATTTTTAGTGATAAAATTTGTTCCTTGGAGGCTCAAAAAAGATCTTAGCCACCTTTTGGTATAACAAAATATTATAGGTGGCTAACATCTTGCTCATCTAATTTCTTTCTCCTCCAAATACATTAAGCACATATTCACTTGTAGATCTTCTACAATCTAGATCTCTACGCCAATCTACATCAACAAAACCATGTATCTCCAATGCACTATCAAATCTTGTTCTTACTTCGTAGCACAATCCATAACTAGTAGTTCCACACAAATACTTGAAAACCCTCTTTACTATTACTCGAATGTGCAATGTAAAGTCTAGTATAAACCATTGCATTCATCAAAATTCTAATTACAACGGCATATGGAACATGGGACATGTCCTCTTCCTTTTCCAATGTCACGGGACATCATTTTGTAGATAAATTTACACCTAGAAGAATATGTACCTTTACCAATTTACGCTCTTTCATATTGAACCTATATTAAAAGATCTCAACATATTTCCTCCGATCCAACCAAAGTTTCCCATTTGTCCAATCACTTTTAATTTCCATGCCCAAAATTATATTTGCAACACTAAGATCTTTCATGTCAAATTTATAGGATAATTGAGTTTGCACTTCCTGGATGATTTCCCTATCATTTCCAATCAAGAACATATCATCCACACATAACACCAAATAAATACGATGATTACCGACTAATTTGAAATACACATAGTGATCCACTTTTCTTAGGCTTGTGAAGCCAAGTCCAAATATATAAGTATCAATATTTTTCTACCACATCCTTGGTGGTTGATTTAACCCATAGAGACATTTTCATCCTACATATGAGCTTTTTCTTTTCTTTAACAAACAAACCCGCTAGATTCTTTATCATGTAGATTTATTCTTCCATATTCCCATGTACAAATGTTGTCTTCACATCAATTTACTCTACTTCAAAATAAAAGTCAACAACAAAAAAATAAAAGACATCTAATAGAGGCTAAATTGGAAACAAGAGAAAATATGTGACCGAAGTTGATTCCCTCTTCCTACAAATAACCATTTTCTACTAACAAAGCTTTCTATTTCTCTAATACGCCTTGTGCATTGAAATTATTCTTAAACAACCATTTGGTGCTAATGGCATTTCTTCTATGTGGCAACTCGACTACTTCACAAGCCTCATTCTTGTCCAAGGATTCCATTTCTTCAACCATGGCCTTTTACTAGAGTTCTCCATCTTCTAAATCCATAGCCTCCCTAATAATTCTAAGATCATCATTAGTAATAAAAAAAAGACAAGTTTAATGGAAATAAGGTGGAGTATATATTTTTTGGCTATTTTCTTTCCTAAACTCGACTCTCTTGAATATCGAATAGGTGGTTCTTATTATTCTAATTCTTTTTCTTCTATAGAGTTCGATTCATCATCGTATAATTAAAAAAATATTTTTTTATGGTTCTTTCTCCCTTGGTAGGACTTCTTATTTTAAAACATATTTGATTTATCTAAATATCACATCTATACTAGACACAATCTTCTTATTTTTTGGGTTCCAAAGTGTTATCACTCATAAAATTTTGAAACATTACTTGACATGGTCATATAGTTCACTCATCAAAGGATAAGGTCTCCTTAAACCTTTTCCAAGTTGGTATACGAAAATTTCATTTTTTACATGTTTAACCTATCCTAAGGTTCAAGGTCACCTCCATTTATGTCATGTCATGTCCCATCGGTCCTCATATGGTGTCAGTTTTAATTCCCCATGCATTTAAATTCAAAAAGGGCACTTGTGTCGGTTTTTCAAAAATTTAGTAGTGTTTTATACAACAAAACAACAATTTTTGCTACGAAGCGCTCAAATAGTTTTCGTAGCGAAAATCGTCGAAAAGGTTAAACTAGCTACACTACAAAAATATGTTTTCTTACCTGTCTTGTCAAATTTGATATGAAATGTCATTCCATGATTGGAGGAGTTAGGATGGAGGTCATTCAAGCACTGTTATGGTTAATTAAAAGGTACAAAGTCACGTTTGAGGTCATCATTACCCTTTTTGGCATGCATGTGTCATGATTGAAGCATGAGCTATCATTTAAACCATAAAATCTTACCCTAATTATCCTTTTTGTCATATTCCACTTTATCTATTGCATGTAATTTGATCTTTGGAGAGAGCTGCTTCATTGAGCCAAGTAGGTTGCTTTGGCATATTTGAACTTTGCGGTGTCATCAAACAAGTGAGGTTGTGAAGATATAAAGCATCCATGGCTGCAAGGAGAAAAACAAACAAAGGTGGTAATTTCCACAGGGTATGAGCCCATGGACATGAATACGCTCAATGAAGACCCAACTTCCATGGAGGTTTTCAGAAGAACTAGTTGCTTGCGAGTTCGTCGAGGTTGCGGAGGCTTTCATTTACATGTTTCAAGGATTTTGCGGCCAGCTTCACGAGAACATGACTTCAAAAGTTGGAATTCAGAACCTTATAGTGACACCGAGAAAACATTTCATCGACAACGAGGGAATCCCTAAAGGAGGGGAACATTGTTTAAAAAAATCAAATTCACAATGCGGAATCTGCAAAGAGCTCATCAAACCGTAACACGATGAAATTGCCTTGACAAATTCTATCCCCTAGGGGGTTTCATGAAGGAAAATTATTCAAAGCTATCGATGATCATTCAAAATTATTTTACCCTGTGAAGGATAGTTTCACACGGTCTACTCCTATCATCTCGGACTTCTACCGCATTTTGTGCGTAAAGGGTCACTTGACTTGCCTTTTTATTTATACGAAGTCTAGGCAAAATGTCGGATAAGTTTCAAATAAAAAAAAGAAGGAAATGAAACTTCTCTTTTTCATCATGGTTCAATTAAGCTATTGGTGTTAGAGGAATTGAAGAGACTAGACGGATATTGGACTTCCTTTTTGTTCATGAGTGGTTATGAAATTGATGCTTTCACTCCTAAGAGAGCCTCCAAACCTAGAAAAAAATTTCATCACCGGATGTGGTAGAGGAAGTTGAAGAAGGGAATAGGTAATCTCCTCCGGAACCGAGTGGGCATGGAGGCGGGGGCCTTTCTGCGAAGATTGATACACCTAAAAAAAACACTTGCAAAATAGAAGCAGACAGAATCGACAAAAAAGGCGACAAAAAGAGTCACTAGGAGCCGGACAGGGTGGCTAAAGGAAACATGGAAGATATCCTACATGCAATTGACATTGAAGAAAAATCCCATTGTCCAAGCTGAAGACATTGAAGATGGAGGAAGAAAGCTCGAAAAAGGGTAAGACTGCTAAAAATCTAGAGTTTGCGGGTGATGATGCTAGTTTCATTTTTCAACCTAGGAAGCCAATGACTAGGCATGCGAAGAAAAGTCATGGAAAGCGAGAAAACGATTGAGAAAATAAATGAAGCTGCTACCCCAACACACCAAGCATCATAGATTTGTCTTCACACTGCAAAAGAAGAACTAGTTATCAAACAAAGAAAGGGTAAAGAGAAAGTTATTGAAAAAATCAGAAATTGAAATCCTTAAAGAGTAGTTGAAGGAGGCGAGGGTAAGGAAATATCGGTTTTGAAGCAAGAGACAAAGAAACACAAAGTTCGGAAGTTGAAATTTGAAAAAAATGAAGGAAATATGGGAAGAACAGGTCATAAGTGTTTCGAAGACCTTGGAAAATGCTATAAACATTGCTTAAATGGACTCGGCCACTTAGAGAGGAGGTTAAGCATGTTAGGAGGATGAAATTGCACTTGCAATCCAAGAACAAGGCATTAAAGGAGAACGTGAAATATCTTCGGGAGCAATTGGATTTTATTCATGTGGAATTGGAAAAGAAAGGATTGAAGATGACAGTGGTAGAAGAGCCTATTAGTCAATTGATTGTAAATGAGGAGGAAACACCACGGGAGTAATAAGTCAAGATGTAATATGTTTTAGGAGGTTCATAACATGTATATAAATCAAAATTTTTAGGTGGAGAACGAGTTTTTTAGAAGACCATATTGAAAACAACATTTTCTAGTTTTTTTACACGAGTTTCAGTAGCGTACCTCGGGCTTGAAGCCCGAAATATGCATGGAAAATTCTTGAAGGTGCTTTTTTGCATTTAAAATCAGTTTTGGCATGTTTTAAGGAGGGATATTGATGGTTTGCAAAGTATCATGGCATACTAAAGATGTTGGAACATCAAGGAAGTCAAGAATATTGATGGAAAAAGCTATTTTTTCGAGTGCTACTAAAACTCGCTACGAAACTACCCTATTTTCGTAGCGAGAATTTGTTGAAGGATTTTGAGCATCTTAAACAACGTTTTTTTGCCAGTCGGAGACCTCCGAGCATGTCAATGGACCTTATTAGAATATATTCATGACTCAAAGAGAGTACTACATAGCCAACTCATCGGCCCAAAAACAACGTTAAAGATGAAGGTCATCTATTCCTAAAAAAGTGTGATTATGTTCCACAAATGTAGGAGTTCTTTAAAGGTGTAAAGTCATTTGTCATTTGAGCATGTGACATTCATGATGTAACCATTATGTATCTGTTTCAATAATAGGATAAAGGAATGTAATAAAAGGAGATAGAGTCCTATTAGGATTTTATTTTCTTTAAGGATAGTCTGTCGGTTTTATGTTTTAAGTTAGTAATTTTAGTTCGGTAGGTGTCGTAGTAATTCGAGGATCTAGCCACCGGGAAGATCATCCATATTGTAAATAATTTCTATTTATAGACAAAACATCGAAGAAGCAAAGGGTTGGAGAATATTGCACCAAATTGTCTGCTTGTATGTTTTTTGACTATTTTTAGTAATACAAAGTGACATTCTACTTCCGAGACTCGAGATTCTCATGAGGTTTTTGATGTGTTATTGATATGAATCTTTATGTTTAATCAATTTCAGTAGTTTTGATCTCTAATTACTCGGGAAATCATAATATTATGCTTTGGCTTCCTTTAGTGGTGAAATGACCGTGTTTTCCTATGTTATGTGTGGGAATTATCTATGTTAAAAAACCTCTATCTTCCTCGGCCTTCCATGTGAAGAACCACTGTCACTAAGATTATTGATTGTTGACTCCATAAGCCGAATGGTAGCAAGCCTTAATTTTTTCAACATGCAATCATACAAAAAACAAGCTACAATTCCATAGAGTTAGCCATCTAGTACTATCCTTATTCTAATCATAAACCCCTTTGAGAGAACCCTCTCAAAGCTGAAGAGGCTAATATTCAATTAGAAATGGTTTGAAAGAGTTACATTGAGTTAATTGATGAGCAGCCAATCAAGATCAATTTGGTGATAACACAAACTCGTATAACCTTTCGGACCATCTTTATATCCAATAAAGATAAAATTCTCAATCTTATACAACTTACTCCTATTCTCCTTTGGAATGTGTACATAAGAATTATAGAAACATATTTTGAGATGATTAAGAGAGGGTTTCTTACTAGTTCATACCTCATGTGGAGTCTTATCATTTAACATTTATGAGGGTGATATATTTACCAAGTAATACACAATTTCCATTACCTCTAACCAAAATTCCTACCCTAATTACTTAGAACCATTGAGCATGTTCCTTGCTTTCTTTATTAGTGTCTCGTTCATCCTTTCCACAACTCGATTTTGTTGAGGTGTGCATGGAAGTAGTCTTTGACCTTGTTATACCACACTTCTTATATAAATTTTTCAAATTCATTCCCACAAAAAAACCGCCTAATAATTATTATAATGTATGGGTGCTACCCCTAAACTCTTGTGTATGAGGGCTTCCACCCACTCAAAAAAACCCACAAATAGAGGGGGGCTTCACCCCCTTATAATCCCCCTCAAATGGTTGCTACCCCCAATCCCCCCCATGACTCCCTCGTTCCGCCTGATGTAACATACAACTTGTGAGGATAGTGATGCAAAGAATATAACACATAACCAACACCTCATAACACTTTCATATTAGCATAATAATTCTATATTGACACTGTTAGAGTCAGCCCTTGCTGCCCTCCGTCAGTGATCATTTCGTCTTTTGCATATTCATTATTAGGTGTCTCACTTGTTTCACTTCTTTGCATATCACTAGGATCATGCCATGAACTGACGAAGGGTTGTGTCATTTTGTGTTTCCTCATACTATACTGCAAGGCACTATTTTAAAAAATTTTCCTCAAAAAATTATTTATAGTCATTGTCATTATGTATGAGGTCATTAAAATGTCAATAAGTGTCCTAGGTCTTGGTGTCTAGGGTTTTTGAGTCATTTATACACTAGTCATAAAGCACTCGCAAGGTGAGGAAAAGTCCAGACACTTGTGATTTCTATTTTATTATCATCGGCATTTTCTTAAAAAAAGTACATTTCTAGTCCAAAAACCCACGTTTTGGAACTAGAAATTATTATTATCATTTTGTAATAAATTGTAATTGTTCCGCCATGAAGACATTGTAAAAGCGGACTCCCGAGTCTTTTCTCTAGCCAAGATAGTCATATCCCCGCAAGAAAACTGACCAAAATCATTATGTCGATCTCGGAAAAAAGCCAAAGGAAGTTTGTATTTGAAAAAGCCAAAGTGAAAATTACAAAAACATTTGTAATATAGGGTTTTGAAAGTGATTTGAAATAAAATCTGATTGTGAAGATATTTGTGACATTATAAAAGCCAAACAAGTTCATTTGAAACGATTTCATTCACTCCCAAATCGTATTTGCAAAGTTGAGGCCGATTTCGAGACTTTTGAAGGGCGTAGACGAGTTTTAGAGGCTGCGACGACCCAACTTGAGGCGAGCGACCCACGGGGCATCGCGCGACCCACGCGATCTCGATTCAGCACTGTGGGTTTCGCGGTGCGCGACCCACGAGCCGCGCGACCCAGACAGGCTGCGCGACCCACGCGAGACACGTAGTTTTGGAATTGAGTTTGAGCGCCCGCGTTGGCTCGGAATCGACTCCGGTTGCCCTCAAAACATGTTTTCATCAATCACTTGGGGTTTTTCGAACATATTTGTGTCATCATGGGTGGTTTCTAATATGCAAATGAAGGATTTAAAACCCCAACATTTATAAGATTATTGTTTTCTGAGGTTGAAATGAAAATGAATGGTGTAAAGAGTGTGTTTGCTATTTTAAACGGTGATATGGCCAGATCTTCTATATAACATCAAAATCAATTTATTATCATACCCATAATACCACTGCTACCATTGTTAGTGTTATGCCATGTTTGAACCCTTTGAGTCACATTCCTCATGTTTGTAATGAGTCACATTGCCCAATGTTAGCATATGCTCATGTCGTTGTTTCGAATGGCCCATTGAAAACCTTTATGCTCATAACTCGTAGACAAACATATCATCGCTAATACCATGCTCTCCTTTAACTAAATGTGTCCAAACTTTTGAAGGTTGCTTGCTCCTATTTGGTAAAAATTTCAATTGCATTCAAAACGGAGATGGTGCCTTTTCGGTCCATTTGAAGCAAGAGATTTTATCCATAATTTGATTCCTTGATGGTGTTTTGGCGGTGGGATATTGGTTGAGTGTTAAACATACATCCTAATTTTGCTTTCATCTGCATTCATATCGGCATACATATTGCCAAAAGTTTAATCGGAGATATGTCGAGGCGAGTACGGAATATGAGCCGAGGGTCGGGCGGTGATTCGGTGGTCGAAGGTAATGTGCCACGGAGTTCTCGCGAGAGAACGAAGTGGTGATCATCGCGTAGAGGAGCCTACTTCCTTGGCTCGGTTGCGGTAGCATGTCCATTAGCTATGGATTGTTTTCGGTTCTTGTCATGTTTCGTTTTGTGAGATGGTTGTACAAACCCGACCTCATCGTGAATTAGCACGTCCGTTTGTTCTTCATTTGCGGGGTGATCGGGGGTAAACCTTCGTCAGGGTTGATTTCATTGTATCACCTTTGACTATTGCTCCAAGCCATCTGGCATCACCGTACATAGAGCGAGAAATGGAGCAAGGGTAAGCGGTTAGAGAAATTTCATTATGAGCCATACATTAAGAAAAGCTGGATATGTGGCTTACTTGGGTAGAGTCTTTCCATTCCGATTCTTGAGAGATGAGTATGCACCACTCATGAGGCTCATCATTCGATGTTTTTAGTTGTGAGGGCAGTATGCTCGTCTTTTCTCATATCATGTTCGTTTGCTTGATGCACTTCACAAGGGTGCGTATGATGAATATTCCTTATTTCATATACCGCAACATAGAGAAGATGGTTACATTTGTGCGAAGAAGACGAGCCGGTGCGGCGATACGAGGAGTATATATCATTTCGCTTTGATCAAAATCTTGGTGTCACATCGGTTAGCGACAGGGCATCACTTGGGAGGATTTCATTTCTAGAGACTTTTTCGTAGTGCCACAACGGCCTCCCGAGGGCGAGTTTATGATGCGGAGAGAGCCCTCACACCGGCTCGACACGCTTGAGGTTGGGCATATCATTACTCCTTTGTTTCCGTACATATCGGCGAGGCCACTGGGGCCTTATTTGCGGCCGACACGGCGGGTACTATCTCCACGTGAGGGTGGAAGGGGTCTGCCCGACTTCATCGACACAGCGGTATTATCTCCACGTGATGTGGAAAGGGTCTCGCTTTCTTCTCCGGTGCGAGTACGGGTACAAGATAGGGGGCAAGAGAGCCCATGCATGATGAGGGCCCATGCAGAGGGCGGGACACCGATATGACGGTCATTGATATTGATACGGGCTCTCCCTGGCTCAAGCGAGGGAAGTTATCCGAGGAGCAAAGGGCCGAGAATGACCGGTCGAAAGACCAGTGCAGAAAGCTCGGTGGGTGATTAACTATTTGGAGCGGCGCAACAAACGGCTCGAGGATGAGCTCACATTTTATGAGGTGCGCCAAATCAGTGAGGGACGATAGATGGAATCGAAAGAGGCTCGGTGACATGACACCCAGCTGACCGAGATACCGTACTCACTCGGGTAAATATACATACGGAGAAGCGTTGGCAAGGGCCACCGAGACAAAGACATGCTTCGCACACATGAAAGGCCATTACTCTGGGCTCGCATGCATGTTTGCAAAGCGAGGATGAAGATCATGAAGAGGAGGTTGCGCAAGGCACTTCGACGAGCGGAAAAGGCCCAATCCACTTCGGATTTTGGCCGAGGCTTAATTGATTGGGCAAGAAACATGATGGAGGACCTCCGCTCCGAATTTGGGCAAATTCGGGAGAAAAATTTTGTCATTTCCAAATTTTTGGTCTTAAAAACAGAGTTTTGTAGCTAGGTGGGTCGCGCGCTCATGCGCTCGCATTTTTTGAGGCACTTGCCGGAGGAGATTTTTACATTTTTGGATTTTTCATGGTTAAATATGCATCCTCTGAAGTCAATCTTAGCATTTTAACAAAATCCGGATGGTCAAACACTCAAAAAACACCATAAAAAACACCCTGCTGCTCACCTTTTGCACCAGCAGGATGTACCTCTGGGAGAATGAGGTTTTGAAGGGTCAAATCAACTCCAAATTCAGAAATTCCACTTGGGTTGGAAAGTAGACATCCAGAGGCTTTCCAACGAGCTATCATGAGATCAATTTGGATGTCAGGGAGCTACCTCCAAAATCAGCCTGCAACATGAGCGACCCACGCGGTTCGAGAGCGACCCACCTAGAGATTTTTTTGAGTTTTCGACTGTCACCCAATTTGATTTCGCCTATTTTGGACCAGTTTTGCCTATGGATAGAATTCTTGGGTTTTTATGATGTAAATTCATGTTTGGCATGTAACTTTGGCTTGTTTTTATCTCTTCTAGAAGATTCACTCTCCAATGAGTAAAAAATCATGTAATGGATCGAGTTTTCCCACTCTTTTAGAGGCAAGTTGTTAGGCTGCCTAGATTGTAGTTCCATGATTAGAATTGGTTGAAACTGATCCCCGAAGAGGGAATTCGACCCCTAGAGGTGGGGGAAAGGGGTTAGAGTGATCTATATATTGTAATTTACTGAGGGCATTCTACGAGTTGGACTCTTGGGATACTTTTGATACTATTGTACATACTTTTCATATTTTGGCTAAAGGAAAGATCGTAGGGGTTTTGCGGCACTTGTTGGGATCCTTGTGGTGTTCTGTTCTTGATGATGTTTCTCCTTTGTTTACTGTAAGTTTCAGTCATGTTTAATGTATGCCATCCTTTCATTATGCTTCTGAACTAAATTGAATGAGTGATTAAGGTTGAATCCATTGTTTACAGGTATGTAGCCTTTGAATTCGGTTAGTTCTATATGTTTTCTACCTTGTTTGGAGAGGATCCAAGTTCTTCTTTGCCCTCTTCAGACTCCTCGTCGGTCTAATCTATCCATAAAGTCAATTCGAAGCATCAAGATCATCACCTACCTTGCCCCAGCTTGAACTCGCAAGGTCCGACCTTATCCCCCGAACCCAAAATTTTGTTTTCCCATTACTCAAATAGCTTAAAAAAACCAAAAACCAAACATACCTATCTCTTTACTAGCCTAAAATCAGTTCTTATTGTAAGTCATCTCGCATCCTATTGCTTATTTTCTCGAGATTGACGGAGAGAGCCCTCTCTCGTCCCTCGTAGGGCTAGCTACGAGGCTGAGCGTGGTTTGATGTAGCCTTGAGTTTTACTTCATTTCCTGCTTCGAGGGTAGATTTGAGTGCTAACATAGTGGCGACCATACTCGGGGAACATCTCAATGGTTTGCTTGTTGATGTGTTTGTTCCACGAGTCTTAGACGGAGTCCGAAGTCACGCTGAGTAGCTTTCGAAACGCTTTTGTTATGCATAGTCGCAGATAAATCGCCGTTACGCGATCGATCTCACGATAGCTTGTGTGTTCGATGACTTCGATTTGTAAATCACCCCGGTATACTTATTCGTTCTAGACCTTTTGGATGATTGAGTCTAGAAGTCGAAAGTGATAAATAATTGATTGTGTTCCTTGTATTTTTGTTTTCGAGAAGATCAATACCTGCTTCAAGAAGAAATACTAGGGGCGAATCCCGACCCACAGTCCACCAACAATCTTCGAAAATCCCGAATCTAATTCCAAGGACCCTTAGAAAACAAAGAGCGGTCAAGAGAGTTACGAAAGAGAAAGCCAGTTTGAGTTTTGAGAGTTCGAGTGCTACCCGATCCGCATCTGTCCCTGTCAAAATCATATGTGTTCGAGTAGACCTCTTTGATGCATGAGTTTGAAACATCCTTGTTTGTGAATTTTTTCCGAAAGTCGAATTATCAAGATTAGTCCCGTATCCATTGTTTATCAAGATTTGCAATATAGATTTGTTTCACAGTACTTGGATAGATCAATACGAAAAGTTCTATTGAGGATACTAATACTTTTGAATTTATCGAATCTGCTTTCACAAGTTCTTGACCCATTTGAAATTGCATCAAGTTCACGGATCCCTACCGAACCTCCTTTTGTCCCTACCATTCCGGTTCGATCCCGAAGTTTTCTCGATCAGCAATCAATAGTATTTTCTCCGTTTCCATTGAATACATCTCATAGACCTACTACTCCTACTCCTCCCTGTATCTCCTCGACAACGATTGTTTTCAATCCACCAAGAGCTATGGTCTGTCGTTTTGCACCCCTCGTGTTACTCCAATGCAGCTTGAATGATATGCCCGCAGACTATCGTAGTAAGATCCCGACATTTGATGGCACTCCAGCAGTCTTCCGACAACAAAGCATGTAGACAATATGGCAGATTTCTTTGATCGTTTCGAGATTGATGAAGAAAATGTGACCATGAGGCTATTTGTGCAAACCTTTGGAGGAGAGGTACGGAAATGGTTCGAGCCTTGCCACAAAGAAGCATAGATACATTGGCGTAAACTTCGGAGGCGCTTTTAGACCGATGGGAGATGAAAAAGGATCCGTCGCAGATTACTTGTAATATACAAATCTCAAACGTAATCCCCGGTGAGTCTATTCAGGGATTATATCATTAGATTCAATACGGTGTATAATGCTATTCCGGATGATTTGAGACTAGTCCAAAAAGTCTCGCTCTCCTTAAATTCCCTGGGATGGCTTTGATCCCGGAGATGGCTTATTCCTTCGTGATAGAGATCCACCTACTTTAGAAGATATGCAGAAAGGTCGTCGTTAGTGTTGAGGCAAATCCGAATGATAAAAAGAGCACGGTTGAAAGCAGAGAAAGGGTGACAATAAAGGAAGAGCCTTCTACATCTATATCGTAAACAAACGACTTAGCTCGTGAGTTGGAAAAGGCTTTAAGAAGAATAAATCTTGACAAGGCGAGAATACGCTTTCGAAATCCAAATTTCCGTGGCCAGCGAGCAACCACAATTCGTAATTAAGCAAAGCAGTAGAACAAAGAGCTCAAGAGCCAAGCACCCAACAAGCAAGTTAAGACTCTTCTTTTGCGGAATTTTGTAAGTCATGATTCCGATGATGATGATGATGTGTCGAGTGAGAAAAAATCATTTCTTCACTCTCGATGATTTGCCTATTTATATTACCGAGGAAGAGGAGTATGGTGAAAGTTCAGCTTGTTCGTAAAGATGAGGATTTTATCTTAACAAATGATGCTGATTTAGAAGAAGAGTCGATGAATACCAAAGAGGATATTTGAATGCAATCGATCGCTCAAAGCAAAACAATATTCATTGAGGAATCGAGATGTGCCTATAAATCCCATTCAGAAAAGAAAGGAAGCTTTAGACCAAAGACAGATTCACCAATACCACGAAAAAGAGGGAAAGAGACAATTGACCCTCGCAACAAGTAAAGTGTCATCGAGTCGAGAAGGTAAATCGATCAAACATAGTGAAAGACAAGGCTGAAAAGAAGGAAATTCCGATTAAAGAGGTCGAGAAGGTTTCAAAGCATTTAGCTTGGAAAAATGAAATTTCAAACTGAAAATATCCATTCCTTGACTGAGATTATGAAGAACAGACAGCTACCGTAGTCAAGTCACCAAAATTCTGAACTTTGATCCAATGATTGACACAAGAAATGTTGAGGATGATCAGCTGGGAATTGATTTTTGGGCCCGCATTGAATGGTGAGTCTCCCGACGATAATGTTCCTCCCTTTTTACATCAGCTTTGAGGTTGCATGAATATATATTGCATAATGCTATGCTCGATTCGGGTTCTTCGCATAATTTGATGCCAAAGGCAATCATGGAAAAGTTGGGATTAGACATTACAAGAGAGTATCATGATTTGTATTCATTCGATTCCAGTAAGGTAAAGTGTATAGGACTCATCAAAGATTTGGTGGTAAGTTTGGATCAAATTCCAGCGAAGAATGTTTTGATGGATGTGGTGGTTGACGACATTCCTCCACGTTTCGGGATGCTCCTTGCAAGATCTTGGGGTGCAAAGTTGAAAGGTACACTTCAATTAGATTTCTCTTATGCTACAATTCCGGTCTTCGGTCAAATGAGAAAGTTGTATCGTGAACGAAGATGAAATACATGATAACTAGCAAAGAGAAGCCAGGGTCAATCATCCCTGTGAACTATGTACATACCGATTTAGAGTCGTTTGTGTTGCTTGCCGATAGTTTTAATGATGTAGAAAGTCAATTAGTTCGAACGTAAGACATACCGAGAAATAAATGAGAATTTCGGAGAAGTTTTGCAAAAAAGAAAGAAGAGAAAAACAAGTCGTTTTGGAGCAATCACTCGGGAGACAATGGGCAACAAATAGGGAAAAACAGAAAGCGGCTACGATTTCAAACGATTTAGAGGACGATGAAAATGGTCTTTGGACCATGGATTTTGATGGTGCAGTGGGCAGCGATGGTGCTGGGATTGGTGTGTGGATTCGAAGTCCGGTTTCGCTCCGATAAAGTTCCGAGCAATGTGAGAGTGTGTTCTTACAAGCTTGCATTCGATTGTTCAAACAATGAAGCGGAATACGAGGCTCTTATTGTCTGGTCTTAAGATTCTCAAGAAGTCGAATGCGAGAAGGATTATGTATATGGTGATTCGGGAATTAGTGATAAAGCAAGTTAAAGGTGAGTTTCGAGGCTAAGCATCCTCGCATGAGGGCTCACTGAAATGCGTTTTTGGATATTCAAGTTATTTTCTGATTATACTTTAACATGTGTGCCCCGCATACAAAATGGTGTTGCTGATGGACTTGCTAAGGCGGCAAGCAATCTTAAGATTCCAATGAATTCCGGCAACAAGTTTGAGATACATGTGAAACACCGACCCACACGTTCAGCATAATCAGCGATGTTGGCAAGTTTTTGAGGATGATGAGGAGATTAGTGAATTTCTATAGAATAAGGGCAAGTTTAAAGATACCTCCATAGATACGAGAAATTTGATGATGGTGTTGATGACATACGGATAAATCAAATGGATGTCGTTTCAATCGAAGGATAACATCATTCCTAAGGGATTGATTCCTTTGGAAGAGTTGTTTGATCAAGATGATGTAGCTCGTAAGCCCACATTGAGGCCAACGGAGAGAAAGGTGTCGAAGAGGTAAATATTGGGACAATCGAGAATCCCAAGATGGTGAAATTGTCAAAGTCATTGTCACCAAAGGTAAGAGCAGAATACGTGAAATTGTTATCTTCATTTTCTCGATGCGTTTGCGTGGGATTATTCGGATCTTAAAACATATGATACCAATATCATCCAGACATACTATTCCCATCAAACCAAATCGGAAGCCTTTTCGTCAAAAGTTGAGGAGGATCAACCCAAAGTCGCTACCATCGATCGAGAAGGAGGTAAATAGGTTGTATAAGTCGGGAATCATTGTGCCTATTCGTTTTTCAGATTGGATCTCAAACTTGGTGCCCGTGAGAAAGAAGAACGGTGAGATCCGTTTATGTATTGACTTGATACTGAATAAGGTATCATTAAAGGACAATTATCCGCTGCCAAAGATGGATCACATATTGCAGCGAGTAGTTGGAGCATCAAGGATGTCGCTACTCGATGGATACTCGGGTTATAATCAGATTTTAGTGCGAGGGAAGATGATCGTGACAAGACTCGCATTCACCACTCCTTGGGGAACATTTCATTACGCAAAGATGCCATTCGGTTTAAAGAATGCGGGCGCTACCTTTCGACGTGCCATGGACATGGTTTTTGCCAATGAGAAAGATGTGTTTTTTGGTTGTTTACCTTGATGATCTAACTCGTATTTTCTAATTACGATGAGGAACACTTATATCATCCGAAAATTGTTTTCCGAAGTGCGGAAAATATGGCATTTCGTCGAATCCAAAGAAGAGCCTTTTCGCCATGGATGAAGGAAAGCTCCTTGGCCACATCATCTCGAAAGATGGTATTCGAGTTGATCCCGCACGTGTTGAAGCCATTCGACAGATTGAACGACCTGAACAAGAAAGAGATACAGTCATTTAATGGTAAAATGAATTTTCTGCGTCGTTTCATTCCCAATCTTGCGCAGCACCTTAGAGAAATCACGAACATGCTGAAAAAGGACAATCAGGGTAAGATGGACGAAGAGGCGAGTAAAGTCATTCAATTTGGTAAAGATAGCTCTTTCTTTCAAATTTCTATTTTAATCAGCCCCGATTACACACAAGACTTCATTTTATTTTCTTTCACCTCTGAGCATACATTGGCAGCTGTTTTGATGGAAAAAAGGGATGGAGTTGAGAAGCCCATCGCTTTTTTCGGTCGGATCATAAGAGATGGGGCATTGAAGTATAATATCATTGAGAAACAAGCACTTGCGCTTGTAAAGGCTTTGAAGGATTTCCGTGTGTACATATTGCATTCCCATATTACGAGCATATGTTCCTAACGCGACGAGTTAAAGATGTTTTGGCACAGCAGATCCGGAAGGAAGAAGAGGTAAGTGGATTGCTTTGCATTGTTAGAGTACGATGTGGAGATTAAACCGACCAAGCCGATCAAAGGACAAGGGACTCGCCAAGCTCATGGCTGAAACAAATCGCATGCTTTAGACATAAATTTGATTGCTGCCATGTCCGATGAAGATGAGGAAAGTACGTCGGTTCGAGTATCAGATATTTTTGTTTCTTCTCCTTGGTATGCTCGACATTTTATATGTGCTTCGGGAATTTGTCTACACCGCTGTGGTATGCCTCGAAATAAGAGTAGAACATTGAAGTTGAAAGTCTGCTAAATTCCGCATTTTAAATTCTCGCATTGTATTGGAAGGACCACTGAGGTATGTTGTTGAATTGTTTGGTAGAGGAGGAAGCTCAAAGAGTTTTGGAGGATTTTCACAAAGGTAGATCGTGGAGGTCATTTGTTTTGGAAGACCACAACAAATAAGATCCTAAGGGCAGGGTATTATTGGCCTTCTTTGTTTTCGATGTGTTCAAGGTTGTGGAAAAATTGTCATGAGTGTCAAATATTCGAAGGGAAGCGAAACTACAGCCTTTGCCTCTAAAACCAATCGAAGTTAATGCACCATTCCGAGCAGGTGGGGGATTGGATTTTATCGGAGAAATCCACCCGACAGATCTTCCCAGGACAGACATAGATGGATCTTGACGAGCTACTGACTACTTCACGAAGTGGATTGAGGCGATTCCCACTCGACGGTGCCACCGATGCGGTAATTATCTCTTTCCTTGAAAACAATATTCCGTCACGCTTTGGGTGTCCTAGTAAAATAATCACGGATAATGCAAAGCAGCCTTTTAAGTCTAAGAGGATGGTTGATTTTTGTTTTAAGTACAATATTACATTGGGACATTCAACCGCATACCATCCGCAAAGGGAATGGCTTGGCGGAATCTTCAAACAAATCCTTGGTGAATATCATTAAGAAATTGCTGGAAATCAACAAGAAGGCTTGGCACAAAAAGTTGGTAAATGCATTATGGGTCGATAGGGTAAGTCGTGAAAAGGTCTATTGGTATGTCTCCTTTCGAGTTGGTGTATGGGACGGATACGCTTTTTCCTACTTCACTTGTCATTCCCGGTGGTCGAGATTGCTTCGGGAGGTCGAAGTGAAGAGGATCCTATGCTAGCGGAGGATTAATGAGATGATTCATTTACAATGGGACACGAGAGGAGGTATTTCAAAATACTTTCAAGTTGCGAGGAGTGCATTAAGAAAATTTACGACGTAAAGGCAAAATCGGATAAGTTTCAGATTGGATGAAGTAGTTTTGAAATGGGATGCCCGGAATGAAGACAAGGGAAAGCACGGCAAATTTGAGAATTTGTGGAAGGGACCGTTTAAGATTGCAGCGTATCGGGGTCGGAATGCATTTCTTCTCAAAGAAATGAATGGAGATGATTGTCTGGTGGACCGATCAATGGGTCGGTTCGTTTGAAGCGTTATTATTTCCGAGTACTTCGTCTATGATCTCATTGTCATTGTATATATCATTTTACTTTTGTTTCATTGCAAGTGTGCACTAATCTCTCATTTTCGATGTCGGGGCCGGAACAGAAGGCTATAATTCGGGAAATAGAGGTTGGTTGGGTTGAGATTGTAAAGTTAAGTTTATCGACCTTCTTGTTTAAAGTCATGTCAAGTTTGAGTCTAGTCGGGTTTTGGTCAAATTAGCAGTCCATTGTTAGTCAAATGCAGGTCAATAAAATTGTCCAAAGTTTGTCTTGTCGGTTGAAATAATGATTCCATCGCCCAATGGATGAGAGGCACTGTCTGACTCCCCCGAGATCCGCCGTTCTTGGCATCTCCATGGAGCCACCATCCCCATTGGAGCCAATGTTAGAGTCGACCCTTCGCTGCCCTCAGTCGATGATCATTTCGTCTTTTGCATATTCATTATTAGGTGTCTCACTTGTTTCACTTCTTTGCATATCACTAGGATCATGCCATGAATCGACGAAGGGTTGTGTCATTTTGTGTTTCCTCATACTATACACTAGCACGCTATTTTAAAAATTTTCCTCAAAAAAATTATTTATAGTCATTGTCATTATGTATGAGGTCATTAAAATGTCAATAAGTGTCCTAGGTCTTGGTGTCTAGGGTTTTTTGAGTCATTTATACACTAGTCATAAAGCCTGCAAGGTGAGGAAAGTCCAGGCACTTGTGATTTCTATTTTATTATCATCGGCATTTTCTTAAAAAAATACATTTCTAGTCCAAAACCACGTTTTGGAACTAGAAATTGTTATTATCATTTTGTAATAAATTGTAATTGTTCCGCCATGAAGACATTGTAAAGCGGACTTCTGGTCTTTTTCTCTAGCCAAGATAGTCATATCCCCTGCAAGAAGACGACAAAATCATTAGTATCGATCTCGGAAAAAAGCCAAAGGAAGTTTGTATTTGAAAAAGCCAAAGTGAAAATTACAAAAACATTTGTAATATGGGTTTTGAAATTTGATTTGAAATAAAATCTGATTGTGAAGATATTTGTGACATTATAAAAAGCCAAACAAGTTCATTTGAAACGATTTCATTCCTCCCAAATCGTATTTGCAAAGTTGAGGCCGATTTCGTGACTTTTTGAAGGGCGTAGAGCAGAGTTTTAGGGGCTGCGCGACCCAACTTGAGGCGAAAGCGACCCACCCGGGGTCACGCGACCCACGCGGACTCGGTTCAGACCCTGTGGGTTTGTAGGTGCGCGACCCACCCGGGCTGCGCGACCCAAACGCAGGCTCGCGCGACCCACGCGGACACGTAGTTTTGGAATTGAGTTTGAGCCCCCGCATTGGCTCGGAATCGACTCCGCTTGCCCTCAAAAGCAGGGTTTTCATCAATCACTTGGGGTTTTCGAACATATTTGTGTCATCATGGGTGGTTTTCTAATATGCAAATGAAGGATTTAAAAACCCCATCGTTATAAGATTATTGTTTTCGGGGGTTGAAATGAAAATGAATGGTGTAAAGAGTGTGTTTGCTATTTTAAACAGAGTGATATGGCCGACCTTCTATATAACATCAAAATCAATTTGTTATCATACCCATAATACCACTGCTACCATTGTTAGTGTTATGCCATGTTTGAACCCTTTGAGTCACATTCCTCATGTTTGTAATGAGTCACATTGCCCAATGTTAGCATATGCTCATGTCGTTGTTTCGAATGGCCCATTGAAACCTTTATGCTCATAACTCGTAGACAAACATATCACTCGTTAATACCATGCTCTCCTTTAACTAAATGTGTCCAAACTTTTGAAGGTTGCTTGCTCCTATTTGGTAAAAATTTCATTTGCATTCAAAACGAGAGATGGTGCCTTTTCGAGTCCATTTGAAGCAGAAGATTTTATCCATAATTTGATTCCTTGATGGTGTTTTGCGGTGGGATATTGGTTGAGTGTTAAACATACATCCTAATTTTGCTTTCACCGCATTCATATCAACATACATATTGCCAAAAGTTTAATCGTAGATATGTCGAGACAGAGTCGGGAATATGAGCCAGGGTCGAGCGATGATTCGGTGGTCGAAGGTAATGTGCCACTGAGGTTCTCGCAGAGAAAAACGAAGTGGTGATCATCGCGAGAGGAGCCTACTTCCTTGGCTCGGTTGCAGGCATGTCCATTAGCTATGGATTGTTTTCGGTTCTTGTCATGTTTCAGGTTTTGTGAGATGGTTGTACAAACCCGACCTCATCGTGAATTAGCACGTCGGTTTGTTCTTCATTTGCGGGGTGATCGGGTAAACCTTGTCTGGGGTTGATTTCATTGTATCACCTTTGACTATTGCTCAAGCCAACGGCATACCGAACATAGGCGAGAAATGGAGCAAGGGTAAGCGATTAGAGAAATTTCATTATGAGCCATACATTAAAAGCTGGATATGTGGCTTACTTGGGTAGAGTCTTTCCATTCAGATTCTTGAGAGATGAGTATGCACCACTCATGAGGCTCATCATTTAGTATTTTTAGTTGTGAGGGCGGTATGCTCGTCTTTTCTCATATCATGTTCGTTTCGTTGATGCACTTCACAAGGGTGCGTATGATGAATATTCCTTATTTCATATACCGCAACATAGAGAAGATGGTTACATTTGTGCGAAAGAAGACGAGCCCAGATGCGAAAGTGACGGGGAGTATATATCATTTCGCTTTGATCAAAATCTTGGTGTCACATCGGTTGGCGAGCGAGGGGCATCACTTGGGAGGATTTCATTTCTAGAGACTTTTCGAGTGCCACAACAGACCTCCCCGAGGCGGTTTATGATGCAGGGAGAGCCCTCACACCGACCGGACATGCTTGAGGTTGGGCATATCATTACTCCTTTGTTTCGGACATATCGGCGAGGCCACGGGGCCTTATTTGCGACGACACGGCGGTACTATCTCCACGTGAGGTGGAAGGGGTCCTGTCGACTTCATCGACACGGCGAGTATTATCTCCACGTGATGTGGAAAGGGTCTCGCTTTCTTCTCCGATACGAGTACGAGTACAAGATAGGGGCAAGAGGCCCATGCATGATGAGGGCCCATCGGGAGGCGGGACACCGATATGATGATCATTGATATTGATACGGGCTCTCCTAGCTCGAAAGCGAGGGAAGTTATCCGGGAGCAAAGGGCCGAGAATGACCAGCTGAAAGACCAATTGCAGAAAGCTCGGTGGGTGATTAACTATTTGGAGCGGCGCAACAAACGGCTTTCGAGGATGAGCTCACATTTTATGAGGTGCGCCAAATCCCGTGAGGGACGAGCAGTGGAATCGAAAGAGGCCCGGTGACATGACACCGCCCGACCGAGATACTCGTACTCACTCGGGTAAATATACATCTGGAGAAGTTGTTGGCAAAGGCCAATCGAGACAAAAGACATGCTTCGCCACATGAAAGGCCATGCATCGGGCTCGCATGCATGTTTGCAAAGCGAGGATGAAGATCATGAAGAGGAGGTTGCGCAAGGCACTTCGACGGCGGAAAAGGCCCAATCCACTTCGGATTTTGGCCGAGGCTTCATTGACTGGGCAAGACACATGATGGAGGACCTCCGCTCCGAATTTGGGCAAATTCGGAGAAAATTTTGTCATTTCCAAATTTTTGGTCTTAAAAACAGGGTTTTGTAGCTAGGTGGGTCGCGCGCTCATGCGCCGCATTTTTTTGAGGCACTTGCTGGAGGAGATTTTTTACATTTTTGGATTTGTCATGGTTAAATATGCATCCTCTGAAGTCAACTTAGCATTTTAACAAAATCTGGATGGTCAAACAGCTCAAAAACACCATAAAAAAACACCTTGCTTGCCACCTTTTGCACCAGCAGGAAGTACCTCTGGGAGAATGAGGTTTTGAAGGGTCAAATCAACTCCAAATTCAGAAATTCCACTTGGGTTGGAAATTAGACATCCAGGGAGCTTTCCAACGAGCTATCATGAGCTCAATTTGGATGTCAGGGAGCTACCTCAAAATCAACCTGCAACATGAGCGACCCACGCAGTTCAGGAGCGACCCACCTAGAGATTTTTTTTGAGTTTTTCAAATTTGCCATCTCAGATTTCGCCTATTTTGGACCAGTTTTGCCTATGGATAGAATTCTTGGGTTTTTATGATGTAAATTCATGTTTGGCATGTAACTTTGGCTTGTTTTTATCTCTTCTAGAAGATTCACTCTCCAATGAGTAAAAAATCATGTAATGGATCAGCTTTCCACTCTTTTTAGAGGCAAGTTGTTAGTCGCCTAGATTGTAGTTCCATGATTAGAATTGGTTGAAACTGATCCCTGAAGAGGGAATTCGACCCCCTAGAGGTGGGGAAAGGGGTTAGAGTGATCTATATATTGTAATTTACGAGGCATTCTACTGAGTTGGACTCTTGGGATACTTTTGATACTATTGTACATACTTTTCATATTTTGGCTAAGGAAAGATCGGGTGGGTTTTGCGGCACTTGTTGGGATCCTTGTGGTGTTCTGTTCTTGATGATGTTTCTACTTTGTTTACTGTAAGTTTCTTCATGTTTAATGTATGCCATCCTTTCATTATGCTTCTGAACTAAATTGAATGAGTGATTAAGGTTGAATCCATTGTTTACGGTGCTTAGCCTTTGAATTCGGTTAGTTCTATATGTTTTCTGTCGTTTGGAGAGGATCCAAGTTCTTCTTTGCCCTCTTCAGCTCCTCGTCGGTCTAATCTATCCATAAATCCAATTCGAAGCATCAAGATCATCACCTACCTTGCCGACTTGAACTCCTGCAAAGGTCCGACCTTATCCCCGAACCCAAAAATTTTGTTTTCCCATTACTCCAAATGAAAACCCAAAAAAACCAAAAACCAAACATACCTATCTCTTTACTAGCCTAAAATCAGTTCTTATTGTAAGTCATCTCGCATCCTATTGCTTATTTTCTCGAGATTGACGGAGAGAGCCCTCTCCTGTCCTCGTAGGGCTAGCTACGAGGCTGAGCGTGGTTTGATGTAGCCTTGAGTTTTACTTCATTTCAGCCTGAGGTAGATTTGAGTGCTAACAGACACAACCTAGGAAATTTTGAATCAATGGATTCTATTAATGACACCTTCACATTTAATTTTGACATAGACATTTTATCAAACATATGATATGCAACATATGACTTCTTCATATGAAAAATAGTTCCCGGGCCATACAACCCCAATACTATAACCTAACTCTTACACCACTTTGTAACATCTCCAACCACCTCTACACATTGTTGGGATAGTGGGGTACTTAAAATTTCCTTCCCTTTCACCCAATATTTTCATTTGATACCTTTTTGTCACATGCCCAACCCGCTAGCTAGGTTGAAAGCCACATTTCATAGCTCTAATACCACGATTTTCCTCTCTATTCTATGTATAACGTAATTAATGCATGCAACATAATATTGTAGGATTATACATACAACCTAGTAGCAACTAGGTCACAGCATAAAAAACTTCATCTATCATTTACATGAATAAATGATAAACACTTATCTTTGGGAACAAGTCACCAAATTATTGCATATGAAAGATGTTCCACCAAGGATATGGTCTACTGCAAATAATATTTATACAACAAGCCACCCTCTAGTTGAGGCTATGAATTATTAGGTTATTCCAATTACTCACTGGGCTCTAGTGTAGATTAGTTGGGGAATATCACTATTGGGAACTTTAGGATTTTTAGCAACAATTTCTTTCACTCAATGGCATTCATTTACCTAATACATGGACACAATTCCATTCATGGGTGTTAAGCAGGTAAGTCCTCTCTACGGATAGAGACAATCCCTCTAGCCCTAGAGTGGGTCTAGAAAAAAAGAGACATGATAGAGTGTTGATTCCTAATTACTGAATGAAAAGAGGACACGGTAGATCGACCTACTTGGAATCCAACGTTGTCATTGTGGCTGTGTTGGTGGTGGCCTCTTGCTCCTGCCTCGGCAAGTCACAATCCTTCTGTAGTCATGCTCAGATACCTGCACATAGAACAACAAACAAGTACAACATACGACATAATAACTTCATTCATAAATACTAGCCAGTCAAAGAGGGCTAAGCATATTGTATTAAACATCTAACATAATAAAAAATTGGAACCAAAAAATAGTCATGTATATGTATTGATAGAAGGAAGAGTTACAACCAATGCTTTGAAGTCGCAGTCTCCTCCAGTGGGGTTCAGCCGAAGTGTGTCTCAGGTGCTTGTCAGGGAATTCGGATGGGATGAAGGCATGGACTCAAGCTCTCTCAACGTAGTTCCTTCTTGTTCTATCTCTTCAATAGTTCAGCTATAGTATGTTCAATTCTCCATGTTCAACTAGCTTATGCAAAGAGAGATAACTTCTTTTTATAGAGGAAAATGAGGAGGTTAGGATGCCTACAAAGGTGGGAGGGAGGCCTATCCTTTAGGAAGTTCCCATAAGAGGTGGAAACCATAAACTAAAGGAGGGAGTCCATGGTTTATTCAGTTCAACCACTCCCAATGACTCATCCTCGAAGTTGTTGGAGTGGAATCTCCGCCTCTATTTTAAAAAAACATTCTATAAATAGCTTGGCATGGGTGGCTAACTGAGACAGAGTGCCAACTAGCGCGAGGCCCAGTGTTAATATTCCTCTTTGGCACGAGGGAATAATTGACTACTCACGCTAAGGCAAAAACAAGGGTTTTTGAATCTTTGCTCAGGGAATTGTCAACAGAAGGAATATTACTCTCATGTAAAGGGAAACAATGATGGTTTTTGCAAGGCATGACATTACTTATTGATCACAGAAATGACCCTCCAATGGGTGAGATGGGGATTACAGGGACAATGAAAAAATGCTATGTAACAGATGCCCCGTAAAGCACGAGGTTCAAGGGAGAGGGAGGGACAAAATGATTTATGAGAACGCTTTCGAACCAAACACTGCTGTCGAAAAACCTGCAATTACAAATACAAATTATATCTTTGATACATGAACATGTGGTATGGGCACAGGCATCCATAATAGAGTATATAAAAACTGAGATCCGAGGTATGGACGCAGCCATCCAGTAGTAAGGATCAACAAATAGACTCAGGTATGGTCGCATCCATCCAATCAAAAGAGTCATGAAATCAGTCATGATAATCCACAAAAATCCGAAAAAACCCAGATCTCAGACGAAACCCAGGGTCTTGCGCTCCATCTTGACCCGAACAAGTACAAATTCAAGCATGCGAATATATGAGCTGAAGTCAAACATGCAAGAAAATCACCTGATTACTAGCCAATGATGAAAGCTGTTAATAGGCATGAGAGAAACCACCAATAATGACAATGGCTCTCAAGGTACAACTGGTAAAATCCATGGAATGTGAACATTGATCTGGCGTCGAACATCCCCAGAATCCCTCGATCGAGGGCCAACGACGTGGACCTTGGGTCAAATTGTTGGCAATATGATGTAGAGTGTTGTCCTTGATGGCAACCCACTGAATGAAGATGAAGACATGAGATTGTTGACATGTGTTGTCCTTGATGGAAAACCACCTGATGAAGTTATTCTTGACTTGATGGACTTGGTAAATGATGTAAATCTGATGTGAAATGATATGATGCTGAGTGTTGTCCTTGAATGGCAACCCACTTGATGAAGATGATGGCAACTTACTTGATGAAGTTTGTGCTTGATAGAATATGTTCTTGATGAAGTAAATCTGATGTATCTACAGTGAGTACAGAAGGCAATGAAGAAAGGAATTCAGCATGTGCTAAATCTATGGTGAAAAGAGTATGTCTCAAGGCATACGTGGATCTTTCTAGGGGAAGTCGCGTATGCACGCGGGAAACAACGTGCCAAGTCACGTATGGGCAAAAGCGCTCATAAAGTGCAAAACCAGGGGTAACCACCATGGTATTGACCCATTGTATTGGGTAATGATTCGTCTAAATGACCTCGTCCAGGAATACCATCGGAAGTAATGTAGTTTTGGGCTCATGGTATTG
Organism: Pinus albicaulis; assembly: GCA_034641835.2. Classification (NCBI taxonomy): domain Eukaryota; kingdom Viridiplantae; phylum Streptophyta; class Pinopsida; order Pinales; family Pinaceae; genus Pinus; species Pinus albicaulis. Next base: position 72,234,947 of record CM076576.1, read on the forward strand.
TTTTGGCTCATGGTATTGAAAAAGGTAAACCTATATAATGAGAAAGACTACATTGTGCAAATGATGAGCGTGTGCAAGATGTGCGAGCTTGAATGAATACTTCTCTCTTGGAAATCGTCTGAATGGAAAGGGTTACGATTGAATGATAGATACGATTGTATGATGCACAATGATATGAAGAAGGATCTGAATGCAGAATGTACTTGTATTTTTCTAGATACGTTTATGGAATGATTAGATGCGTGAAGGATTTTTTAAGCAGTGTAAGGAGAAATCTGAAGTGAGGTGTCTGTCATATGAAAATTGCAATGACATAAAGTACGGTCCCTTACATGGTTCGCGAGAGAAGACGCGTGTGTACGGCTTCGAATAAGCGCGGATGCGCAATAAAATTAGCTCTCTAATTTATACAGAAGTATACACTGGTTTATGTGAACGTAAGCGCGTATATACACGACATCAGTGAAAGGAAAGCGCGTATGCAAACTAGGGTTTGCTGAAGTCTGTGGTAAGAAATGTCTGATCTGTTCTGCTGGTTTACTGATATCTGTCAGTGAGTTATATGTATCTGTTTCATGGTTGACTGTGCTTAAAAGTATGGAAAGGGTCCAGTCTGAAAATATGATGAAACGTGGCCTACAAGTGTTGTTCTATTGAAGTTGTTGGATCCAGTGTGAAAATTGATGAAACGTGGTCCAAGGTGGTGCTGAGGGTTGTAGCCTTCAGTCAGGGGGTTGTAGCTCCCTTCCGGGTGAGGCTGGTAAACGAGATCGGGGGGTCGTAGCTCCCTTCCAGGAGAGGCTGGTAAACGAGTCAGGGGGTTGGAGCTCCCTTCCAGGAGAGGCTGGTAAACGAGCGCAGGTGGGTGCCTGCGTGCTGGTCAAGTCTGCGCCAGCACATGTGTTGTAAGATGTTTTCTCTATAATAAAATATTGAAGGCTGAGCAACTGCAGCGGTGGTTTTCTCCCGATTTGGGTTTCCACCTAAAAATCCTGGTGTTCATGTGTGATGCTTTGTGTGATGGCTTATTTTGTTCTTACTGCACATGCTTACTGTTTATTGAACATCTAATGAATGAATGATGGAATGATAGAAGCAAAGAACTAATGACATAACTAGATCTCTGTGTATACGCTAGTTGCATGAAAGATATCCGCGTGTATACGCAAGTTTACTAAAGGAAAGTAGCGTATGGGTTTTAGAGCATGAAAAAGTAAAAAGTTTCAGTTTTCCTTAAATACTGATTCACCCCCCCCCCTCTCAGTATTTTTCCCAACAATTGGTATCAGAGCAGGTCCTTGTACAGAAGCTTGATCGCTTGAAGGAGATCCGTCGCAATGGGAAGTCAAGAAGGAGTAATGTCTATAAAGCCACCTCTATTCAATGGAAGCAATCTGATATTCTGGAAGGTATGTACAAAAGCATATCTGCAAAGTCTTGGTGCAGATGTATGGGCAATCGTGGAAGAAGGTTATCAATATCCGGCAAGTATTCCTACTGATGCAGCTGAAAGAAAGAAGTATAAATTCAATGCCAAAGCGATGAAATGTCTTATTAGGAAGCATGTACGAACCGGGAATTTGCTAAAGTGATGCGACTACATTCAAAGGAAAAAGAAATATGGGACAAAATCATTCTAAGTTATGAAGGAGACACAAAGGTAAAAAATGCAAAACTTCAAACTCTTAGAATTGAATATGAAAATTTGAAGATGCATAGTGATGAAAGTACTGCCCATTTCTTCTTACGTCCGGATGATATTGTAAATCGAATGAGAAATTTGGGTGAAACCATAAGCGATACTACTACGGTTGAAAAATTCTTAAGATCCTTGACTTCAAAATTTGACTCCAAAGTTTCGACTATTGAAGAAAGGCAAGATCTCGCAAACTCTTACTATTGTTCAATTACATGGTATTCGAATGCTTTTGAAATGAGACAAGGAGGTCCTTCTCAAATCGGGAGAAGCAACTTTTAAGGTATCCGCAAGAGGAAAAGAAAAGGAAGTTGTCAAAGAATCCAACTATATATCCGATGAAGAAGAAGCGAATTTCGTGAGAAAACTCCAACTAGGAACTGGAAGATTCAAAGGTAAGCTTCCTTTCAAATGTTTTGAGTGTGGAAAAGTTGGTCATTATGCTGCAAAGTGTCCCTATAAAGAAACATCCGCTAAAGGAAAAGAATTAGCAAGAAGAAATAAGAATCGATCTAGCACAAGAAAAAAGTTACTATATTAATGAAGACAAGTGATGAGTTATCCGATAGTGAGGAAGAATGTGAACAAGATATTAAATTGCTCATGGCAAAAGAATCTAGAGAAGAAAAGGATACTTTTGGGGATGCTCTGGAAGACAATGATTTTCTTGAAGAAAACAATCAACTCAAAGTAAACCTAGAAGAAAAGAACATAATCATATAGACTCTTGAAAATCGACTTGAAGCAAAGGAAAAACGCATTGAGGAATTGGAGTGTGAAGTAGTAAGTCTAAGGAAAGATAATGAGAAAGGAAAAAATTCTCAATCTTAGATTTGCTAAAGGTTTAGAAACCTTATATGAGATCATTAAGATACAACGGTCTCCTCTTATAAAAAAACGGGGTCTTGGATATACTTGGGGAATCTTCCCGGACCTCGGCACCAAATTATCCGAGCGACCACAGACTGGTTCACTACATTCAACCACTCGAGCAAGGAAACAAAGGATATTTCCGGGTAAAGCATGATCATATCAATTCAAGGAACACTAACGAGGGAGATCTTTCAAAGAAGCTACAACCAACGAGGTAAATTCAAATAGAAGATTTCATGATCGCAGAAATTTCTACTTCAATGGACAATGTTTCTCATGTCACAATTTTGGTCATAAAGTTGTTCAATGTGTTGCATATAAAACCATCATGACAAGAGAAGCAAGAAAGAAAAGGATGAATATTGAACCAAAGAGGAACACCTATAACAACTTTTTCTCCTTTGCAAAACGAAGTTGAATGTACTTATTGCAATAAATTTGGTCATGAAGAATCCGAATGCGAGAGCAAGGTCCAGCCTAAAAGAACATGTTCCCTCAAGCTCTAAAGTGTGGAAAAAAGAAAGAAATACCGGTTGAAAATTGTGGGATAGCGTTATTTGCAGAAAGGTAGAAGAAAATCAATGGTACATTGATAGTGGGTGCTCAAGACACATGACAGGGTGACAAAAAGCAAACTTCTTGCATATAATACTCTAGAAAAGGAAAACAAAGTTACTTTTTGGAAATGATACTCCCGCCGTAATTAAAGGAAAAGGGTCGGTGTTTCTAAAAAGAAAAGGTGAAGGCCAATGATGTCATGTTTGTGGATGGATTAAGGCATAACTCGTTAAGTGTAAGTCAAATGTGTGATCAAGGAACGTAAGTGGTCTTTAGTTCAAAAGAATGTGTGGTTCGTGATCTTGATACGGGTAAAATTATCATAAAAGGGAAAAAGAAATCCAAGCAACTACGTATGTATCGAACGGAAAAGATCAATGTTACTTGAGAAAGTCTTCAGAAAATTGGCTATGGCATAGAAAGGGTCAGGGGCATCCGAGCTTCTCTCAAATCAACAAAGCAAGCGGGACTTCAAGTCTGTTCATGGTCTTCCCAATATTAATCTACCCGGAAAATATCATATGCAAATCTTGTCAATTCGGTGATGGACCGTAGTACGATTTAATGCCAAAGAAGGATCATCAAGTGAGCCTCTTGAACTCATTCATACCGACATATGTGGACCTATGAGAAAAAAAGTCACCACGTGGGGAAGAATACTATATCTTATTTATTGATGATTACTCTAGAATGTCGTTTGGATCGGGTTCATTAAACACAAAGATGAAGCATTTGAAAAATTTCAGATCTTCAAAGCATTGGTAGAAAATGAATTAGATCTAAAAATCAAGTGTCTTAGATCTGATCGAGGAGGAGAATATACATCAAATGAATTCTTTGAATTTTGTGAACAACATGGCATAAAAAGACAAGTTCTACATAGCGGGCACTCCACAACAAAATGGCGTAGCGAAAGAATGAATAGAACAATTCAACAAATGGCTAGAGCTATGCTTGATGATTCCGGAACTCTGACATGTTCAGGGGTGAAGCAACACATATAGCATCTAACATTCTCAACAAGGCTCATGTTCGGGTAAATAGTGACAAAACTCCATATGAACTGCGGTATGGTAGCTCTCCTCTCGTAAAGCATTTTAGAGTTTTTGGAAGTAAATGCTTTATAAAAAATAATGATGAAAAGCTTGGAAAATTCGAACCTAGATCGGATGAAGGGATATTCCTTGGTTACTCATCTACAAGAAAAGCATACAAATGTTACAATAAAAGGCTTCGAAAGATTGTTGAATGTATTGATGTTGTTATTGATGAGTCTCCTACAACTCCTAAAGAAGAAAAAAAAACAACAAAAGAAGATGATGGTGACTTATGTCCTTCTACATCAAATAGAAATGATATAGACAAAGTGGATCCAATGAAGAACCCGAAGATGATCTATCCGAAAAGGCTCCATCCAGATATGTTCAAAAGAATCATCCCGAATCTCAAATTTTGGGAGACAAGGAATCGGGTGTAAGAACAAGGAGAACTCTTGTGGGATCTTCTAGTCATCCGGCATTTCTATCCACAATTGAACCACGGAATATCAATCAAGCTAGCAAAGATGAATGTTGGAAGCAAGCCATGAATGAAGAGCTTGATCAAATTGAAAAAGAATGACACTTGGGAATTGGTACCAAGACCACAGGGATAAAAAATGTTATTGGAACTAAATGGATTTTCAAGAATAAGTTAAATGAGAATGGGGATGTTGTAAGAAACAAAGCTATATTTGGTTTGCAAAGGGTATACTCAACAAGAAGGTATAGACTTTGAAGAAACTTTTGCTCCTGTAGCTATACTTGAAGCCATAAGAATGTTTCTTGCTTTTTCAAGTTTTCAACAAATCAAAGTTTATCAAATGGATGTCAAATCTGCATTCCTCAATGGTGATCTAGAAGAAGAAGTTTATATAGAACAACCAGAAGGATTCATTTTGGGAAATGATGAAAATCTTGTTTGTAGACTTAAAAGGCTCTATATGGTCTCAAACAAGCTCCAAGGGCATGGTATTATCGTCTTGACAAATATCTTCATCAACAAGGATTTTCAAAGGGGTCTGCTGATAGCAACTTATACACAAAAATTGAAAATAATAAACTATTTATTGTGGTGGTTTATGTTGATGATATCATTTTTGGGAGTAATGAAGAATCTATGAGTCAGAAATTTTCTTCTGTCATGCAACAAGAATTTGAAATGTCCTTACTTGGGGAACTAACATTCTTTCTTGGCTTGCAAGTGCATCAAACTACAGATGGTATATTCCTATCACAAGAAAAATATCTTAAGAAAATTCTGAAGAAATATGGCATGGAAGAATGCAAACCTGTAAGTACACCAATGATAACCGGATGCAATCTCAGTTCTCATGATGATTCTCCCACGGTGAATCAACCAGAATATAGATCGATGATAGGAAGTCTACTTTATCTCACTGGGACTAGACCAGACATTATGCATGCAGTTGGGATTGTTGGACGATTCCAAGCTAATCCAAAAGAGTCTCACCTTCAGGCTGTTAAAAGAATATTCAAATATCTACAAGGAACTAAAGACTTTGGTCTATGGTATCCAAAGAATGCTGATCTTACTCTTCATGCTTACACTGATGCAGATTGGGCTGGAAGTGTTGATGATCGGAAAAGCACTAGTGGTGGTGCATTCTATATAGGACCCCGGTTAGTATCTTGGTTCAGCAAGAAGCAAAATTCTATTGCCTTATCTACAGCAGAAGCAGAATATGTGGCTGCCGCATCTTGTTGCACTCAACTCCTTTGGATGATGCAAACCTTGCAAGATTTCCAAATCAAATGTACATCTCCTATCTCCATTATGTGTGATAACACAAGTGCCATCAGTATCTCAAAGAATCCTGTTATGCATTCAAATACCAAGCACATTCCCATCAAGTATCACTTCTTACGTGAACAAGTGCTTGAACAAAAGGTGAAGTTGGAGTACGTTCCTCCAAAGAACAAGTTGCTGATATCTTTACCAAACCTCTTCCCAGGGAAGCGTTCGAGTATCTAAGACAGAAGCTGGGAGTGTTATCTGCCAGTCAAAATAATTAATCTGCATAAATTTAGAAGATGGCATTGCATACGCGGATTTCCTGAAACACAGTCGCGTATATACGCGAGTTCATGCACAGAAAACCGCGTGTGTCTGATTGCTAACAATTTTCTGTTTGGAGTCAGCTCTTTTCAGCACAGCTGCAGTGCTGTTTGGTATCTCTAATACTGTTTGGTATCTCTGGTGGTGTTCCAGTTCTCATAATTCTATTTCTAATGTTTTAACTAAGAGGGAGACTTAGTCATATGGAAAGGTTGCTTGGATGCACAGATTCATGGGGAGCATTAGCTCTGCTAAGTATAATGCATTGTTGGCATTATGATGGTTCTGAAATATGTTCTCTTTCTTGAGGACTTTCTGGTGTTGCTCTTAAAGTTATATTTGTAGTTTGATGAAAAGGTCTTGTAGAGATCCATGATGTAAAATTGTAATATTCAGTCATGTAAGGACTTGATAAATTTGTAAACCCACTTGGTTGGGTAGCTGAGTCAAATTTGTAAACCCACTTGGTTGGGTAGTTAAGTCTCATATGTAAATCCACTTGGATGGATCTTTGGTGATTCATAGAGTCATGTACTTCAGGGGGAGCTTGGTCACTTCAGTATATATCAGATCTGCAGAACACTTCTTCCACATGCGGAGAAAAGGGGGAGAGTATGTTGGTTTTGATCCACCCTTTGCCCTTGATGTCAAAGGGGGAGAGTGACATGGTGTTTGAATGAAGAGAAAGAATGGTGTCAAAAATGGGGCATGTGACATGGTGTCATTGTATTCTTAATGTACCTATCTGTTGTGGTAACCAAACACCATCGTGGTTGCCATCAAGTCCAAAGGGGGATATTGTTGGCAATATGATGCAGAGTGTTGTCCTTGATGGCAACCCACTGAATGAAGATGAAGACATGAGACTGTTGACATGTGTTGTCCTTGATGGAAAACCACCGGATGAAGTTTTCAGGGTTGATAGAATATGTTCTTGATGATGTAAATCGATGTATCTACAAGGAGTACAAGGCAATGAAGAAAGGAATTCAAAGATGTGCTAGATCTATGGTGAAAAGAGTATGTCTCAAGGCATACGCGGATATGTCTAGGAAGTCAATGCATGCACGCGAGAATAACGTGCCAAGTCGCGTATGGGAAAAAGCGCTCCTAAAGTGCAAAACCAGGGGTAACCACCATGGTATTGACCCATTGTATTGGGTAATGATTCGTCTAAATGACCCCGTCCAGGAATACCATCGGAAGTAATGTAGTTTTGGGCTCATGGTATTGTTTTGGCTCATGGTATTGAAAAAGGGTAAACCTATATAAAGAGAAGAATTTCATTGTGCAAATGATGAGCGTGGGGGAAAGATGTCTGAGCTTGAATGAATACTTCTCTCTGAAGTAAATCTGAATGGAAAGGGTTACAGTTGAATGATAGATCTGATTGTATGATGCACCAATGATGAAGGGGATCTAGATCTGAAATGTACTTGTATTTGCTAGATCTGTTTATGGAATGATTAGGTCTGTGATGAGGCGAACATCTGTCTGATGTAAAGGGTAAAATCTGAAGTGATGTATCTGCTGTGAAGAATTGCAATGACATAAAAGTCTGAAGATCCATACACTAGTTTGCCGAAGAGGAAGCGCGTATATACGCGGCTTAGCTGAATAGAAAGCGCGTATGCGCAATAAAATTAGCTCTGTAATTTATACAGAAGTATACGCTGGTTTATGTGAACGGAAGCGCGTATATACGTGACATCAGTGAAAGGAAAGCGCGTATGCAAACTAGGGTTTGCTGAAGTCTGTGGTAAGAAATGTCTGATCTGTTCTGCTGGTTTATTGATATATGTCAGTGAGTTATATGTATCTGTTTCATGGTTGACTGTGTTTAATAGTATGGAGTGGGTCCAGTCTGAAAGTATGATGAAACGTGGCCTGCAAGTGGTGTCCTAAAGGAAGCTTTGGATCCAGTGTGAAAATTGATGAAATGTGGTCCATAGAGGTGCTGAGGGTTGTAGCCTTCAGTCAGGGGGTTGTAGCTCCCTTCCAGGTGAGGCTGGTAAACGAGATCAGGGGGTCGTAGCTCCCTTCCAGGAGAGGCTGGTAAACAAGTTAGGGGGTTGGAGCTCCCTTCCAGGAGAGGCTGGTAAACGAGCGCAGGTGGGTGCCTGCGTGCTGGTAGGAGTCTGCACCAGCACATATGTTGTAAGATGTTTTCTCTATAATAAAATATTGAAGGCTGAGCAACTGCAGCGGTGGTTTTTTCCCGACTTGGGTTTCCACCTAAAAATCATGGTATTCATGTGTGATGCTTTGTGTGATGGTTTATTCTGTTGTTACTACACATGTTTACTGTTAACTTAACATCAGATGAATGAATATTGCAAAGAACTAAGTTGATAAATATCTGCATATTTAGATCTCTGCTAATACGCTAGTTGCATGAAGGATATCCGCGTGTATACGCGAGTTTACTAAAGGAAAGTAGCGTATGGGTTTTAGAAAGTGAAAAAGTAAATTTTTTTGAATATGCAGTAAATACTGATTCACCCCCCCCTCTCAGTATTTTTCCCAACACGAATGTGAAAAACCTGCCATTAAGGCATGCAGGCTCCAAGGTACCAGAAGGGAGTCTCTAGATCAAATTCTTGGATAATGAGCTGAAGTCGACAGGAAGTGACCTGATCGAAGGTGGGCCATAATGTTTCCCACGTCATCGACACGAGATAGAGGAACATGATAATAGTGAATCAGGACTAACAAAGAATTAGAGGGAAGTTGAGAACTGCAGAGGCAAACTTCTCTTGAACATATCAATGACACGACATTGGATTTGGCAGTATTTGACATCAAAAGGTTTGAGGTCATGATGACATGGCAAAGAGTAGATGAGAGGTCACCCAAACCCATGGAGGAAAAAGTGACAAAATGAGATGTCCCCAACCTGACACAAATGCAGACAAGTGCCATGTTCAAGAGCGACATACTGCCAACATAATTAAAACTTGGTTCCATTTTCCCCCACCATTTCTGGCGAGTACCATAATTATTTTTTAAAACAAGCTTGAAGGGGATAGTATGCTTATGCTGTAAGTTTGTATTTCGGACAAATCCAACCTAGTACATTTTACGAGCCCTAGGAAGGAGGAACCTAGTACATTTTACGAAGTCCGATGTCATTAGGTTTTAACGAGTCTGACAAAGGGAGAACTCGACATATTTTCATGTTTAGAGAGTTTGAAAAGAAGGCAGAAAAGAAAACTCTAGCATGGCCCTTTTCGTGAATAGTCTCTTAGATCCGAAAAGGAAGAAAACAATATCTGAAAGAACCTCTTAGTTGCAATAGGCTAAGGTATTCATTTTTCGTAAATAATCCATCCCAGCCCGAAAAAGGGGTAAACATATACTGGGTAGATATCACTTCGTAGCCATTTAACGAGTTCACAACGATAAGAGTCTTGGAAATATTTTCAATTTTAGAGAGTCAGAAAAGAGCTGAAAGATGACTCCAGTAGTGACTTTTTCATGTTTTTACCGAGTCCGAAAAAGTATAAAATATAACTCATTACTTCATCACTATGGCCCGAAAACCTGTCAGTGCACAAGAGACACATGTAAAACCCATTTCTCGAAAATAATATAATAAAATAATCAAAAAACATGTATTAAAACCTAATTAGGGTTGTGAGAAATGCCAAAAATGGTAAAAATAATTACTTTTCACTTTTTACCTCTTATGGATCAATAGTTACCCATTTTACAGTGTGATCTTGCGGCGACGAGAGCAGACGATCCGGCAAACCAATCTCAAATATGTCAGTTCCAGGTAAGAGCCAATATCTCTCCCTTCATTTTAAGCCATATTTTACTACCTGCAGCCTCCAATTTTGATTTCTGGGGGAGGAAATGAAAATTCTAGGGCACGACGGTTGGTGCGGGTTTCGGGTACAGACTCGTGCCAATCACCCATTTTTCTGAGCTATGGCGCGCCCATTGGCGCGAATGTTTGGGAAACAGTCGCGCAAACCGCGCAAACCATTTTTGTGCAAAAAATACAAGTTAAAATACCCAATTTTTTACAAATCTAGGCTTCAAAATGGATAATACTATCCATATGAACATGTTTGCAGGTAGAAAGCGGAAAAATGGTAATCGAATGGAAATAACAGGAACACAGCGAAGAGGACGAGCCTGCCATGGAAAATGAGAGATGCATGGAAGCTCTCAGAGACTGTGGACTGAAGAAGTTCTTCTTGACACCAAGTCTTCGAGCTCAACCAGAGCTACTATAGTATTTGATCAGCATATGGGATGAGAATTAGGAAAATTTCATCCTTTGAGATCAGGAACTTGAGATCGATGTTTCTGATGTCTTTTTCATAACATGATTATCATGGAGGGGAGCAACACCAATCCTAATCGGCACTTGGCCTTGCATGGAGAGCATATCCATGGTGATTGAAAGGGTATGTCCAGGGGCATGGAAAGGAACAGGAAGTGGGAAAACCGATATCCAGGCTATCCCAGACTTGGCACTAAAAGTAGTGCTACATACCATTACACGAGCTGTCGGATCGCAAGCACCGCATGAAGCAAAAAAGACACAGTTGCTTCTTGTTGTAGACTACTTGACACCGACCATCTACAACTAGGAAGAGGCCATGACAATAAACATGAAACACCAGTTGACAAAATGAAAGAAGACCAAATTGAAGCAATTTGGTTATGGGTCTATCCTAGTATCGTTCTTCCTAGAATGACTACCAATTTTTCAATGTCAGGAGGTCATAGTACCAACATCACTAGCGAGGGAACCACGGATGGCCCGATGGGCAGCTCTGATGCCAAGGGCAGGGGGCGATCAACAGATGTCCTGGAGACCAGAGTTCTTTGATTGGCTCCGTCGATAGTTGATTGTCATGGAGGACTGGCCCTACTCTGGTACAGATTTTACTAGTGATCCGGACCTCCCACTCCAGGAGGGAGAGGATTGGGATGAAGATTTGGGTAAGACTCATTTTTTAATTTTTATGAGTGTTATGATTTTTTTTTTTTTTTAAATTATGTATGTTCTGACATTAAATCTATGTATTTGTAGATGTTGGCCCAGAGAGACCCACGAGCATGTCTCCGATAGCGAGGTGAATCCCTCGCGATTTCAACCCTCAGGGCGAGGGAGGGGAGGAGGAGGAGATCGTGCGCAACCTAGAGGGTTTCACACGTGGAATCCCGGACTATGCACGATTTGACGATGTTCCTTGGGCCTACTAGAGACATACCATAGGGGTGCCAAGTCCCATTCACCGCTTACTGAGGCGGCTCATACCAGAAGTGATATGCTACCATGAGCATCACGCTGATTACACACCTAGGCTTTATATCTGCATATTTGGAGAGACATGGTGTCTCCGGATGTAACAGAAACACACATATTTTTTGAATTTATGATGCACACTGATGCAAACACCTGATATATATATATACATCTATTTTCCTACCTGGATCTTTTTCATATGATAATGATTTTACAAATAACGCAAATGTCTATCTAATACAATGTTAGCCACTGTATTAGTTAATTCATTAATTCGTCTAGGAATATGTTGATATATGATAAAATCAAAATGTCTTTCCAACAAACGAATACATAAATACAATCTCGGAATGTATGGGTTCCTGACTGAATAATCACCATTGAGCTTGTTAGTATGAATCCTTCGTCGAAGTGTACGAAAAAGAACCACTTTAGCTACGCATAACTAATAGCCCTAACAACAATAATGGCTGCAAAACATCTTCAGATCTGCAATTAGTAGTTAAAGTGCTGCAACAAACAGATCTATAAATGGAAAGACATTAAGCAGTAAAGTAAAGAGTTTGCTCCATGCATCCAACAGACAAGACAAGAACACGATTTTTGAATGAATTTTTATATTACAGGGCACCTGGGAGGAAACAAGAAGGTGTATCCGGATCTCCTCAATGGGATGGGTTCTTTGTAGTCCTCAGCACTTCAGATCTAAGCTTTCTCTCTCTTGTAGATGTAGAAAAACCCAATGTAGAAGGTAGAGCTCAATGGGAGCAAAATGGCAGAAATGAGACCAAGTGTATAGATCCAGAGTGATCTAATATGCAACAAAAGGTGAAGAATGATGGGGAAAACCCTCCTATTTATAACAAAATATTGGGTCATTCTAGATCTTGGTGCATGATTAAAATAATGTTAATAAAATCTAGATCCACCTCTATGGAATATTTTATTATTATTTGTTGGAGGGAAAGGGACTTTGACTTGGGTCAAATCCCTTGATTAGTGAGGAATAAATAAATAAATGATTTATTTATCCTTTTAAGGAAGTGGTTAGGATATAATCAAATAAATAATGATTTATTTGATTAATAGTGATTGATTTGGTCATATTTAACAAGGAATATTATTTAAATAATTATTCCTAGAAAATAATAAGATAACTATGGGTGTATCTCATTAATTTCTTTGTTTTTGGGTTAAATATGACTGGGAATAATAATTAAATTATGGTTTAATTAATTATTCCTTTTGGGGCTTCCTAATTAACATAGTGAAAGCAGTTTTACTAGGGGTAAAACTGGTCTTACATGGTGTACTTGGGTCCATCTAATGATAAAAGGTTAGATGACCAAAAAATGGTGTAACAGATTGCCCCCCAGCGTGCGAGTGTCAGGAGAAAATCGTATGACCGAAGTACGTTGTAAGAATATAATCACTAGACAACAAAAGGGAATGTCAGAGAGAGAAGTGGGAGGTAGATAGTGTGCTGAAGGACTAGACCCTGAGGAGACGAGACTCGCAGGTGCAACAAGTCTCTTTTTATGAGAGGGTACCTGTGCTGAAGGCGGCGGGGGAGGCATGCCTATGCCCGCCGAGACAAAGTACAAAAGAATAGTGTGTCCAGTAAACAAGGGACCGAACCATAAAATACAGCTGGCAGAATCATGAGCCAGATAAAAATACAATGAGGAATCCCACATACATGCGTGCACACAGGATAACGACGGACTAGTATGTATACGGGCCATGCAGGATAAATAAACAAACCACTGCAAGCTGGGGAGGGACTCTCAATCCCGACGGACACACACAAATATGAAGATGCCATGGTGGCTAAAACCAACATCATCAAAATACGGGCGGCCTCAGAAAACATGACAGAGATCCGTCTGGAGCCTTGGGGTCCTGCGAGACCACCCTCGTGGTGGGGACGTCCGCACCTTGGGGATCATCGGGCTGGCTGTTCGGGTCCCAGCTGAGCCTACATCCGGTACACTGCGAATCTCGATCATCACCGAAGGAGGGCCGACGATCGAGTCGGAGAAGTAAGGGATCACACGGTCAGAAGGCACCCGAACAAGTGGGCCCAGGAACCAGTACACGCCCTCTAGACCTTGTACCGGAATAAATGTGCTGATGTCGACAGAAGGAGGTCCGCCGTAGGTGAGGCAATGAGAGATCCTCAACTAAGGCACGAGAGAAGAACAATAGAGCGACGGACAGACTGAAGAGAAGAACAATAGAGCGACGGACAGACTGACACTAATGATGATAGTGGAAATGGGAAGGATGGAGTGGCAAATGGACAACTTCCCTTGTTAGAGCATAAAGGGCATGAATGACATGGCAGCGACTGACACAATATCGGAAGGGACAGGGGACAGTGGGGCTGAAGGTCATAATGTGCGACGCAAGAGAGGGACCAAGCAATGAAGGATGGAGGGCTATAGTGGGGTGTAAAAGGACGCAGGATAGACTCCATGAATGCAATGATGACTCGACTTGGATGCTCTAAACAAGGGCGACTGTAGAGTGCTGCCACACAGTAAAGGCCCCAATGGGGGGTCATAGAAACATGAGTACAAAGTGGGCACTCGTGACGAAAATCAACACGAACATGGACAAGTAAGGGGGCGATGTGGTGCCCCAAGTACAAGTGTCGTAAGTGAGGAAATTCGATTTTAAGGAGTGGTGAAGTGACCCTTCGTGGAAAAAATGTGTCCGGGTGAAGTATCAAATCACCAAAACTAAGTAAAACCCATTTGAGAGCTCGGTGAGATCTATCCAGCGGTGCTGACGGTTCGTCGAACGGGGCTACGGTGTGGTCGCAGCAGTCGAAAGAAGAAACAGGGGTTCTCTTTTAATGAGGCGCTTTTCCCTCCAAAATCATTCATTTGCTATTGTTGCTGTGGTGAATGTGGAGAGGAGAGAAGGCCCTAAATCTTGCGGCGAACGTAGCGGACAAACCGACCGTTGGAAGCGAGATCTGTCAGTTGGAGGTACGAGGCCTAACCTTGCTCTTGCATGTTGTTGGGTGACATTTGCAGTTTAGGGCCCAAAACCCCCAGAAACAGCCCCTCCTTCATCTCTATGGCCGGGTCGCACCTTTTGGGGCAAAAAGTACGACCCAGGACGCAGGTATTAGGGCAACAAGTGCGACCTGGTCCAGAAAATGGCAGAAAACTGCGACCTGGGAGATGAGGGGGGTTTGGTGTTGTTTTATGGCTGGGAGTTGGATTTTGGTGAAGTAGGAAAAATGAAAAAACAGATGCTGGCTATCTAAAAGAAAATAAAACATGCATTTCAGAGGGGAAATGCTAAGGGTAATATTTCTTAAGATAGAGTGCATTGCGAGGGTTAGGAAGGGGATGGCCTTCGAAATCCTCTAAGAGGTATGCCCCTTTTTGCCAAGATCCTTACAAATGATGTAAGGGCCTAGCCATAATGAGTCAAACTTCCCATGACCTAGGACATCATGGGCCTGGTCATATACTAGAACAAGGTCGCCTTCGCGAAAAGTGCGAGGTTGGAATTTTCGGTCATACTGAGCTTTGGTGCGTTTTTTGGCCGCTTCCATGGTTTGCAAGGCAACACGACGGTCTTTGGAGGCACGCTCAAGCATGATAAGTCATTGTTATAGCGGTGGGGTGTCAGGGAGAAGTTCAACGGCTAGTTGTAGAGAAGGAATTTCACACTCGATTGGTAAGACAACCTCCTCTCCAAAAACGAGGTGAGGAGGGTTATGGTTGGGGGGCAGAGGTGCCCCCAAGCATGGTGTGGTCATGCCAAAATGTATCTAGAAAAATGGGAATCTAAACACATTTTAATGATGTGGTGTGCCATTTGTTCTCGTTATGGTTATGCAGTTTGAGAAAGGAAATGGAGGATTACCAATCTCTTTTGGTACTGCATATAGGGATCAAATGGACTTTAAGTTTCCGAATTGGCATACCTGGTGTCACTATCCCAAAAGGAGGATTTGGAGATAAGGAACTGATGCTCTCGTAGAAAAGCTATAGGTTGGTCAACAATAATGTCTAAGAGACTGGGTTGCTGATGTAAGATGAGGGAACGATAAGGGGTATCGTCCCGAGAGTGATCTGAAGTGATATGGGACTCTAGAGGTTCTTCTAAATGTGGACGAATACTGGGTCTAGAGTCAACACGACCAGATACACTAGGAGAGTGGTGGAGAATGGCGTCTCGTGGTCTCTCAAATGTGGGTGCCCCCTTACCCAAACATTGGGTTTTGATGTAATGGCCACAAGGTGGATGTGGTGTCAACGCATGGGTGCGATGTAAGGGGGAATAGATAAAGTCAGGGGTGGGAATTTCTTCCATAATGTCGTCATCATGATAGAAGATGGGGTGACTGGTGGAAGAAGAACCACCTGACATGGTGAAGTGGCCTGAATCATCATCATGAGAAGAGAGGTTCACATGCGCATCGTCACCATGGGTGACCGAAGAGTAAGTAGATAACGGATCTACCGATGTTGAGCCCAAGATGACCGCTGAAGGAAGGTCAAGCGAAACAACAGGGGAGGATTCAGATGGAACGTTCCCCAATGGTCTCATGGATGATGACAGGTACAAAATGGTGACTGAGGGCTCCGTTAGCTTAAAAGCGGGAGGCGGAATGTGAATGTCCTCTGGTCCGATTGAAGCGGCCTTGAATTGGCGGTACAAGTCCAAGGAGGATCGGTACTCGTCAAGGCGGGACAGAGGTGGGTGTAATGGCCGTGAAAATCGCACAAGGCACAAGGGTGGTTTGTGCGCAAGTGTTTGAGTTTTGGGAGGGAGTCGGGGATAGTGAGATGGACTTCTGGGAGATCAGAGTCGGGGAATGTCTCGTTGACCAGAAGCTTGAGGTGGGGCAATTCAGGACACATGTGAGTGGCATGACCGATGACATCACACAAAGCGCATCGAATGGCGGGCTTTGGTGGTCGTGGGGGGGTAACGGATGTTGGGGGGGCCGGATCGTGATGGGTTGCCCCCCTTCGGGCTTTGCCTGTCTTCCCGGGAGCCGTCACAACAGGAGAAGGGTCCTGTGGAGGTGCTGGGGGCACAGTGGCTATGGAGGAAGCGAGGGGGACTGGTTGAACCGGTGTCAAAGCCATATAGGGGGGGTGGCGGCTGGGGGGTCAAGGTACCAGACCGGAATGCCCAAGGTCAAGTTAGGGAGAGAGAGGGTGGCCATGACGGGGACAGAAGATACTCCAGGAGGGGAAACCGAAAGGGGGATCTGTCCGGCGGGGTAATGACCGGGGAGGTACGGCTCGAGATGGGCGAGCCGAGGAGAGCCGGCGGGGGGGATAAAGAGGTTCGGGGGATGCCGGGCGCGGGGGGAGGGCCCCGAAGGAGGAGGTCGGTGGGTACTGCGAGATAGACAGCTAGGAGGGCGGTTGCGGAGGGCGGGGGGGAGGAGGGGTTTCGGGATGGCTGGGGCAGCGAGCCCGGCTTACGGGTCGGCACCGAGGCCGGTTGCATCCGTACGAGTGTTCGACGAGGGCGGGATCGAGGGCGGAGGGGGGGAAGATGAGGAAAAGTACCAAGCAGGGTGGAATCTTTATAGACGCCGGGGGAGACACTGGTCAAGGAATCGACGGTTTGCTTGTTGGTTACAGAAGAGATGGTGGTCTCGGAGGAGGTCTGAGATGGCGGCTCATGATAAGATAGCTGTTCAATGGTGACTATCTTCCCATTATGTGGAAAAGACATCTTGCGGAAAACCGCGGATGGGACAGCAGACATGGCATAGGTGTAGCTTCGCCCCAATAGAATGTTGTAGTCTAGGGGGGCGTCAATGACTTCGACGTCAACGCAAACAGTCTTGCCGGCGAGGGTGATGGGACAGTTACGAAACAGGCCAATGGGCTGGGAGGCATGACCGTCCCACGCTCTAAGGGTGATCGTGGAAGGGGCCAGCTCAGGGGATCCGAGTTGCTTCCAAACCGAAGCGGACATCACGCAGGTGGATGCCCCTTCGTCAATGATACACCGGGAAACGATGGCGTTTCGTATTTTGACTGAGATTTGGAAGGCGACGGAAGGAGGGAGGGGAGGGTGGTCCGATTGAGTGGCGTCGAAAACGATCATCTGGTCGTCAGCAGGATCTACAGCGCCCATGGCAGATAGTAGAGCCTTCTTTTGGGAAGGGCATGACTGGAGGAGTTCCAGTGTGGAAATGGCAGCAGGGGACTGCGCCAAATCATCTACTATGCTATACGACTGAGCGGCTCGACTGGAAGCAGCATTTCGGCGTAATGGTCCTTTTGGAATCTTTGGATGAACCTCAACTTTGGGTTGAGGGATGTGTAAGGGGCCATTGGATGTCGAAAGAGGCTCTGCAGAACCTGAAGAGGGGGGCTCGGGAGCAGACTGAGCAGGAGGCTTGGGGTGCTGGCGAGACCGAGTTTGAAGGTTAAGGTCGATGGTTAGAGGCGGATCAGAGTTCATCATGAGGATCTGGTAATTGGAGGAACCAGAAGGGGAAGGTGGAGTGGCCACCTGTCCGTCAGGTGGTTGGGTAGCCATGAATCCCTGCTGTGCATCCACCTGCGCTTGAGGGGGCGGGGAGCGCGGTTGCAGGGGTTGAGAAGGCAAGGGAGGCGAAAGGGCATATGCTGGAGGAGTTGGCGCGCTAGGCTGTGGATAAGGGTAATGGTTAGGTTGGGCAACATTGAGGTAATGAGGAGGTTGGGCAAAAGGATGAGGCATGCCGTATCCTGGATGCATGCTACCGGGAGGGGGAGAGGTGCAGGAAGTGGTGCCCCCTCCCCCAGGAAAACCATAGCTCATGTGAGGTTGAGCGGATGGATGAGAGATGGGTCCAATGATACTGTTGGCGGCATGAGGTGCCCACGGTGTATGGGCATCATTGGGTGTGGGAAGATCAGGTAGGACAGTAGGATCATAACCTGTCTGAGCGTAGATCAGGTCATACTTTAACGCCATTTGGAGGGCATCTTCTTCGGTTTGAGGAAAATGGGATGCGACATCTTTCCCGATAGGGGACAAAAGAGATCTAAGGAACCAGTCCATGTAGACACGGTCTTCGAAGGGAGGAGATTTGCATAAGCTCCGTCGTCTTCGCCATTCTTGGACATGGGTAGAAAGGCGGGTCGAAGAGGTTTGCTTGAAGGAAGTCAAGAGTTCGATACCAGTGTCATAACGAAGGGGAAGCTGGAAGTAAGATAAAAAAGCCCGGGCAAGAGTTGCAAAGGTGGTATGGGAGGACGTGGGCTGGTCAACATACCACTTAGAAGCTTCGCCTGTAAGCGTGCGTTGGAACAGTCTAAGACGAACAGAGTCATCGATAATGGAGGTAGATGAACACCACATGTGGAACGATCGAACATGATTTGAAGGATCTTCTCCAGCACGACCTTCAAACTTTGGGATGTCGGAAGGGAGCTTTGTCGGCATAGCGGGCCAACTAGCGTCATGATGTATAGGGTCGTTTATCAACCGGTCCAAATCGGGGAGGCTGAGGCCTGCCAAGAAGGGGAGCACGGGTGAAGCCGAGGTAGTTCCTGTGGTGGTTCTGCTAGTAGTAGTCCCGGCATTAGGGCTGGGATTCCCGCTAGTGTTGGGCCCTGGACCAGACATAGTGGAGGTGACAGGGGGAAGAACCAAAAGGAAAAGGAGAACCCAAAGAATCAGAGAAGGACTGGCTCGATGATGGTGGGACGGAGCAGGTCGATCGACCGGAGACTGAGGGTGAAGGCCAAGGAGGCTCCGGGAAAGGTGCCTTGGGGGCGCAATGATGACAGGAAGAAGGAAACCGACAAGGGAAGAAAGGGACAGAATCAAGTAATGTCAAGGGCAGATAAGGTGCGGTGATAATTGATTTTAGAGTCTTTGCCAGGCGGTGTTAACCAGGCGCTTCTTCACTTAGGGTCAGTGTGTGGCGTGCGTTAATTTTTAATTTTTAAACCCTTTCCGTTTTGAGAGCAAGAAAAAAGTGTGCTGCGTAGCTGAAAATAAACCTACAGAGAACAGAATAAAATGCTGAAATAACAGAAAAATAACAGCTACTTTTGCATCTATCTAACCCAAGAAGGTGGGTCTCTCAAAACTATGCTGAAAAGAAAGGGAAAAACTATGTAAAACACACACAAAAAGAGCTCAACAGATCTAGGGTCGAAAGGGACAGGGATCTGGAGGATAAAGCTGCAGGAAAGAGGTGCAGATCACAGCCAAGAGACAGAGGCAAGGTGGCTGGAAAAAGGAAGGAAATCAGCAAAAAACCGGAGGGGCAAGGCGGAGGCCTTCAAAGGAGGTCCAAAAAAAACGACAGGAGGTGATTTGAAAGGAAGAAGGGCGTATAAAAGGGGATGCGAGGATGAGGTATCGGATACGAAAAAGGGA
Source organism: Pinus albicaulis (assembly GCA_034641835.2). Taxonomy (NCBI): domain Eukaryota; kingdom Viridiplantae; phylum Streptophyta; class Pinopsida; order Pinales; family Pinaceae; genus Pinus; species Pinus albicaulis. The sequence goes on from CM076576.1 coordinate 72,254,830, forward strand.
AGAGACGGAAACTACGAAAAAATGGGACACACAGGCTTGACTAAAACTCTTCCACCAAAAAGTGGAGAATGCGAAGCCCTGGGGGCTAGGTTCCCATAGATGAACGCGAGATCGAAACAAGTCGAAACGAGGCCGAGACGGTGGCTCGGCGGCTTGGAAAAAGCAGAGAAAAAGTTCGGAAAAACGAGCGAGAAAAAAAGTCCATGCGGTTTTGAGCGAGTTCCGCTCCGGTCGCAGTTTTGGGGTTGTTTTCTGCGTCCTGAGGCTTGAGGACGCACTTTTTGGGCCAAAAAGTGCGACCTGCACTTCCGGGACTCCCGGCGGCAGATTTCAGAAAAAAATGTCGTCTCAGCTGCGGCTGATGTCGGTCACCTGCGCAATAGGGCCAGAAACACACGGAAGTTAGAAATTTTAATGTTTGAGGGCTTTATGAGGAAAAAACCACATGAAAATAGGAAAAACAAAAAGCTGAAAAGAAGCCCTAGGGCCTGAAGTAGCTGGATATGCAGGAATATGAAAAACGACAGCGGTCGTAATTTAAAACCCGTGTGGAGTCGCCATTTGTTAGTATGAATCCTTCGTCGAAGTGTACGAAAAAGAACCACTTTAGCTATGCATAACTAATAGCCCTAACAACAATAATGGTTGCAAAACATCTTCAGATCTGCAATTAGTAGTTAAAGTGCTGCAACAAACAGATCTATAAATGGAAAGATATTAAGCAGTGAAGTAAAGAGTTTGCTCCATGCATCCAACAGACAAGACAAGAACACGATTTTGAATGAATTTTTATATTACAGGGCACCTGGGAGGAAACAAGAAGGTGTATCCAGATCTCCTCAATGGGATGGGTTCTTTGTAGTCCTCAGCACTTCAGATCTAAGCTTTCTCTCTTGTAGATGTAGAAAACCCAATGTAGAAGATAGAGCTCAATGGGAGCAAAATGGTAGAAAATGAGACCAAGTGTATAGATCCAGAGTGATCTAATAGGCAACAAAAGGTGAAGAATGATGGGGAAAACCCTCCTATTTATAACAAAATATTGGGTCATTCTAGATCTTGGTGCATGATTAAAATAATGTTAATCGAATCTAGATCCACCTCTATGGAATATTTTATTATTATTTGTTGGAGGGAAAGGGTGTTTGACTTGGGTCAAATCCCTTGATTAGTGAAGAATAAATAAATAAATGATTTATTTATCTTTTTAAGGAAGTGGTTGGGATATAATCGAATAAATAATGATTTATTTGATTAATGGTGGTTGATTTGGTCATATTTAACAAGGCATATTATTTAAATAATTATTCCTAGAAAATAATAAGATAACTATGGGTTTATCTCATTAATTTCTTTGTTTTTGGGTTAAACATGACTGGGAATAATAATTAAATTATGGTTTAATTAATTATTCCTTTTGGGGCTTCCTAATTAACATAGTGAAAGCAATTTTACTAGGGGTAAAACTGGTCTTACATGGTGTACTTGGGTCCATCTAATGATGAAAGGTTAGATGACCAAAAAATGGTGTAACAGAGCTGAAGAACAACAAGATGTGAATCTAGATTTACAAAAAATGTGCATATGTCGAGGTTGATGGCCTCAGTTAATAGTTCGAGAACAACGCAATACTCAGCAAAATTGTTTGTAGTCTGTCCTAGACAAATACCTTGAAGATCTATCAACTCACCAGCAAGATTATAAATTACCCAGGATCCTGAAGACAAATTCTTGGTACTGTGGGAAGCACCATATGCGAAACCAACATAAGGGGTAACAGACATCTGCAAAATAAGCAAGACCCAATAAGCAGGCAAAACATTTGCAAAGCACACCAAACCAAAAAATGTACAGAAATGAAAACAACACCTATGTACACCAACCATGCATGAAAGACTCACGCAAAATATTTTTTGAGATACAACCCATTCTGGGCTTTTCTAAAGGATGACCTTCGTAATCAATGAGCTCATAGGCCCCATTTTGCAACACACGTTTAATAATGTAGGGCCCATGCCACATGGGTTGAAATTTTCCTTCCCCCAGCTTATCATGAGCTTGGTCGTACAGGAGGACAAGATCTCCTTCAACGAAAGAACGAGGGGAAACTGATTGGTCAAAATGAGCTTTGACCCACTTTTTTCATGCTTCAATAACCAGAGCAGCAAAGCAGCGGGTTTCATCCAACCTTTCTAAGTAAAGGAGATGCTCTTCTTCTGTAGAAGTGTTCGGTAGTAATTCAACAACCAACTTGAGCAAAGGTATTTCACACTCAATCAGAAGAGTAGCTTCTAGACCGTAAACCAAATGAAAAGGAGTGAATCTAGTTGCACTCTTAACTGAGGTTTGGTATCCCCAAAGAGCTGAAAATAACATGAGATGCCAATTGGATTTGTGGATCCCAATCGTATGTTGAAGCATGGTAACAAAAACTTTTTTTAAGGCTTCAACTTGGCCATTGGCCTGAGGGTAGTACGACGTTGAGCTGTCGTGATGCAGACCCAACTTAGAAGTCAACTCCGCCACCATGTAATGCCGAAAATGGGAACCATGATCGGTAACGATGGCTTGAGGGACACCAAACCTAGAAATGATGTGATTTAATATGAATTGAGAAGCTGGCTTACCGTCAGCGGCAAGTGTAGGCATTGCTTTAGCCCATTTGGTGAAGTAGTCCATGGCTACGATAATATAAGCATGCCCCCCGGCCGAGTGAGGGTTACACGTCATAAAATCGATGCCCCACTTCACAAAGGGACCAACGGTAATGACAGGATGAAGAGGTACAGGCGGCACACGCATCTTGCATTGATGGATCTGGAAATCATGACATTTACGAACTGCGACAATGCAGTCCTTGAAGATAGAAGGCCAGGAACAACCAGCATGAAGAATATTTTTTGCAGTGGCATAACCAGACATGTGACCACCACAGACGCCACTATGACAATCATTTAGGGCTTTCTCAGCTTCCTCGAGAGTCAAACATTGGTGGAGTATGGAATCCACTTTGACATGATAGAGTGTATCTCCGACTATATGATAAGGTTGTGACTGATGACAGATGTATCGGTGGGCATCCTTCGTCAACTCAGATCTAAAAGTAGAAATCTGGAGATAAATGATGATATCACCGTACCAAGGGTCGAGGGTGATAATCAAGAAGAGCGTATCGTTTGGAATTTATTCCTCAGAACGTGACAGAGGAGATTCTGAAGGGAGGGAACAAATCAAATCAGCAAATAATAATGATTTCTTCGGCATGACAGCAGTAAATTCCAAATCAAACACTTGGAGGATGACAATCCACTTCGAGTATTTTCCCCCCAGCAATTTTTGAGACAATATATAGGACACGGGGTTGCAATCAGAAATCACAGTCACAACACGCAAAAGAATATAATGATGAAAACGTTGAATTGCTTGAACCACAACTAATGCTAACTTCTCAACATGTGCATAGCGCGTCTCAGGATCGAGAAGGTTACAAGACAAGTAATAGATAACATGATCGTGACCGTCATCATCGTCTTGTACCAGAACCATGGAAATCATGCTAAAAGCGGCAACTAAATAGAGGGAAAAATCGCGATAATAGTTGTGAGGACGCAACATAGGAGCGTTGACAAGCAACGTCTTCCATTAGGGGAATTTTTAGGTCTAAAATGGGCCTCCTAAGGAAATTATAAAATAATAGTGGAAATAATAAAAATAAGATTTGATTACATCATCAAATTTTAGAGGGAAAAAAGAAAAAACTATTTTTTCAACTAATATTTTCAATTTATCTCCCAAAGTTTTTACTCAAATTTTGAGCAAGAGTACTTTTTGGATGCAAAATTTAATTCCTCATTCAAGGAGTACCCATGTTGCATACTTTCGATGGGTCCTGCTACATGAAAAATTAGAAATACATGAAAAACGTGATTGCAATCACGTTTTTTATGTATTTCTCATTTTTCGTGTAGTAGGGTCCATCGAAAGTATGCAACATGGGTACTACTTGGATGAGGAATTAAATTTTGCATCTAATGATTACTCTTGCTCGAAATTTGAGTAAAAAATTTGGGATATAAGTTGAAAATACGAGTAGAAAATACAGTTTTATTATTTTATTATTTTTTAATCTTTTTACCCTTTTACTTAAAAAATGGTGAATCATCCCCCATGGTTGACATCATCATCTTGAATCCTATTGGTCCTTATAAAGTTTATTTTTGTTGTAAATTTTTCTTAGGAGGCCCATTTTAGACCTCAAAATTCCCCAAATGAGTGCCTAAAAAGACTTCTGGGCAATCTCATCCCAACAGAATTGGGCGCCTTGCTTTAATAATCTAGTGTATCCCCTAGCCACTTTTGCATAGTTAGGTATAAAATGGCGTAGAAAATTAGCCTTCTCTTGCAAAATCTGCAACTGATGCAGGGAGGAGGGAGAGATGAGATTGATAATAGCCTCAACCTTGAGTGGATCAAGGCTAATTCCGTCTTTGGACACGATAAACCCTAAGAGTCTACCAGAATCAATGCAGAAGATGCACTTGTGCGGATTAAGCTGAATATGGTAACGTCAACAACAAAGAAAGATCTAACAGAGATGGTCAGGATGGTCCCTATGCTTAGCTGAATGAGCAGGAAGGTCATCCAGATAAGGCTGAACATCGTGACAAATATCGTGAAAAGAATATGACATCGCTCGCTAAAACTTAGCCCCAACATTATTTAAGCCAAAAGGGAGCTTCTTATATGCGAAAGTACCCCAAGGAGAGATGAAGACAGTCTTATATCGATTATATGGGAGAATTTTAATCTAATTATAACCAGAAAACCCATCCATGAGGGAAAAAATCTCACTTCGGCACAGTCGTCAATGATTTGATCGATAAAAGGAGTAGGATAATTATCCTTGGGACAAGCCCGATTAATATCATGATAATCAACACAGACTCGAATGATTCCCTATTTCTTATCTACAGGAATAATTTTAGAGACCCATTCTGTCAAAGGAATCAGATAAATGAAACTAGCTCTGAGAAGATTTTCAACTTCACCTTTAATGGCAATAGCTTTTCTAGGGTGCACAGGACGAAGATGCCGGTGAACAAGTTTCGAACCAAGGTAAGTAGGTATTTCATGCACCACTATACTAGGATCAATGCCGAGAATTTCCTCATAGGACCACGCAAAGACATCATGGAACTCGCGGAAAAGGCTAGTATAAACTTGTACTTCATCGGAAGAACAAGTGATCCCGATATGGATGTTCTCGATGATTCCCAGTTTAACAGAAATTTCAATAGGCATAGTCTATGTAATATTACTCAAGTTACCTTCCATAAAGACGTCATGTGTCAGAATAGGCATTTGAAGTGGAGGAGAAGGAACCTGAGATGCAAAGCGCTCAAGACAAGTAGACATAGCCTTGAGGCTAGGCATGAATGAGGGACAATGATGACCATCGTCCCATGGTAGATCCTCGAGATACATGGTTTCCATGATGGCTTCATTGGAGGGAAACAATTCTTTCAAAGGATTAGACAAATCTGAATCACCAAGCCAAGCGGATTGAGAATAAATGTCAAGGGACATGCTCAAAGGATCATGATCAGAGGACAGAGTTTTGGAAGCTGCAATGAGTTCACAATAGTCAATATCAATTGGACTCAATGGCATCGAATCTCTGAAGGAATCGATCTGTTCAGGCGAAGTAATAATCCACGGGTCATTAGACCGAGAGATCATATTGATCTGAAAAGTATTTGGTGGAGGAAGAGGAAAAATACCCATGAGGGCAGGATCCTTAAAAAGAACCGACCCTATGCTTTCATAGGGAGTAGGAATCTGATCCACATGCAGAACGTTGTTCTCGGAAGAAGAGGTGAAGAAGGACAATTGATCAATAGTAAAAATCTTTCCTTCATGGGGAAATTTCAGAACACGAAAGAGAGTGGATGGAACACATAACATGGCGTGAGTCCACCTGCAACCGAGGAGAATATTATAATTGAGTTTAGCATCAACGAATTCTACCTCGACATTGACCGTCTTCCCTTTCAAAGTAATCGGTAAACTAGCGAGAACACCTAAAGGGTTTGATTCTCTTCCATCAAATGCTTCAAGGGAATTTGGCGATGAAATCAGGGCTAGAGAACCAATAGCTTTCCAGCATGAAGATGACATGACACAGGTTGATGAAACCTCAACCACAACTACTCGATAGATATCGAGACCATTAATAACAACTTGAATAATGAGCGCAATCTGATGCGGAAGTCGTGGAACGAAATACTCTAAATCGAAAGAAAGAAGGCTATTATCAACAGGATCAATCCTGCCAATTGTAGATAACTAAGCTTTTCGCTGAGATGGAAAACTCTAAAGTACTTCTAACATGGACATCGTCGATAGTGCCTAAGCCAAATCCTTAACAATATTGTAATGGTGAGCAGCACGGGCATTGGGATTATAAGAAAAATTGCGGAGTACACCTTTGGATGGTGGTCGTACAATGGATTCAGCATTGGGCCTTTCAATTTCAAGAGGGCCAGTAACAAGAGGAGGAGGAGGACCATCAACGATCTCCTTTCCCGTGGCTTGACGTGATCTAGTATAATATTTCGATCGAGTAGCAATAGAAATAGTTGCAGAACCGCTCATCATGAACACTTGAGAGCCAAAAGGGGAAGAGGACTGAGGTTTCTCTACCATCTAGGTCTACTGAGATGGGAAGGGTTCTTTAAGAATAACCGGAGTTCCCTGGGTGCCTTTGAGAAATCACCTCACTTCAGATCATCTAGGACAGTCCTTGGTGAAGTGCTCATCATCACAAATCAAACAAGGGTACTTCGGCTTGCGTTGAGAACCATCACCGACACGAGGTTTCTGAGAATCTTGTTTCAGGGTATTGACTTTAGCCTTACCTTTACCCTTATTTTCACCTTTAGAAGCATTATTTGTAGGATTGGCCTGAACGTCATTAACTTCTGCGGGTTTACCAGAATTTGAGGTGGACTAAGAAGCAACATTATTGGAAGAAGTAGAATTCGGCTTCCCAGAGTTTGAAGAAGAAGAATTTTGAGAAGTCTAAGACACAGAACCAATAATACCATCGACGAATGGAGTCGCGGGTGGTTTAGAAGTTCCAAGTTGGGGAGCATTAGGCAAGATATCATACAATGCGCTAGACTAAGAGTACACAAGATCAAGGTAATGGGCATAAGAAATGGCTTGGTCCTTGATTACACATGCCCCCATAGCTATGTCTTTTGAAATATGATTAATAAAGGAGGTGGTGAACCAATGAGTCAGAATTTGATCAAGTATTTCAAATTTTATCATGCGACGACGACGTCGCCACTCATGAATATGATCTGAGATATGAGTAGCTCGGTCTTATTTCAATGAAGTGAGGAGGTGCGTCTTGGTCTCATAGCAGACTGGTAACTGAAAATGCGTAAGGAATTCCATGGCTAAAGACTTGAATTCTTGGAAGACGCCACGAGATAGCTCAATGTACCAGTTTGCAGCAACACCAGTAAGAGTTCGCTGGAAAATACAGAGTCGAATAGAATCGTCAACCCAAGAGTTAGAGGAACACCAAAAATGGTAAGTCATAACATGTGCTTGGTGGTCTTCACCAGACTTGCCCTCAAATTTAGGACAATCACCAGGAATATTTGTCGAAACTGGAGGCCAATACGAGTTATGAAGAATAGGATCGTTCATTAACTTTGACACATCAGATAATTCCAACGTAGCAAGAAATGGTAATTGAGTGTTGAAAGTCATTGGAGGTCTTTGATAAGGACCTATTTTTACATTCCACCCAGTCCGAGAGGGATTTTGTCCCCATGTATTCTGTCGCAGAGGATTCTGACCATAGGCGTTAGAAGCAGGATAACTCGGTTGATACTAAGGTTGAGGACCAGGATACTAAGTCGGAGTAGACCTTTGAGGTTCCTGCTGAGCAGCGTATGAAGTCTGCTACGGAATTTAAGCATGGCTTTGACGTTGATGATATATAGGTTGGTTTTGAGGGTAAGAAACTTGGGGCGCACTATATACCAGTTGATATGATACTTGAAGATAATAAGTGCCTTGTGGTTGAGAAAACAGACTCGACTGAGCAGGTTGAGTGGGCTGCTGAGCGGGTAAACCTGGCTGACTATAAGCAGGTAGAACTGGCTATTGAAACGATGGAACCAACGGAGGAGCAGGTTGAATCGGTTGTTGAGCTCCATCAGGTTGTCCTTGTGAAAAAATTTGGCCCGATGGTTGCGATGGACCAGGTTGTCCCTGATAAAAAAGTTGACCTGGAGGAGGAGCATAGGGTTGTCCTTGCGGCACAAGGTTTTGGCCATACGAAACATGTGGCGGCGGTTGTGGTGTCAAAGGTTGTCCTTGTAGCAGATAGTTTTCCCCCCCAAGAGCATAAGATGGTCTTGATTGATTTGGAGGTTGACCAGACGAACCGTAGGGTTGATCGTTTTGGACCAAAGGTTGAGCTTGTGAAGGTTGGCCTTGTGGACCGTAAGGTTGTCCTTGTGGACCAAAGGCAGGGGCCTGCTGAGCTAAAGGTTGTCCCAATGAGGGTCGTCCTTGCAAGCTAGAGGGTGGCACAGGTAAGGTAGGTCCAAGATGAGAAATGGTTTGATAAGGATCATAAATAGCCTGATGAGGATCAATAGGAGGAAAATAGAGAAGATTACCATACACATCATAATGATGTGGGAATGAATAAACGATATTACCAACAACATCATAGTGATGGAATCGAGGATTACCAGGAGCTTGGAGCGGCTGAGAACCCTGAGAGCTCTGCTGCTGAACAGCCAATAGATACTCTTCAAAAGTAAGGCCGCTAGGAATTACCGGGGTAGTGGAAACTGCACTAGAAGCAGGTGGGGCCTCTGCGACACTAGATTGTGATCTACTAGGACCTGGATTAATAGGCCACGTAGGATTGAGAAAAATAGACCCGCGAGTGTGAAAATATCCTGACGACTGAGTGGTAACAACTGGTGTGGATGAAGCCACACAGACAGTCAGTTGGACTGGAACATATGTAATAGTAACCGATGAACCAGGTGTCAAAGGTGATATTCCTAATGAAGGAAGGACCGAACTCTGAGGAGGAGTTAATGTGCTGGATTGTGCTACATAATCTTACTCAAGGACCTATATCCAAGCGGAAGTGACACCGATGGTGGAGAAGACTGAGTAGAAATAAGAGGGACATCTTCAAGAAAAAGCTGATATTCTCCAATAGAAATAGGCATTCCTTCACTACCAATAGGACTGGATGAATCCATGTCTGACTTCGCCGTAAGATATTCGAAAAGACTATGGGGACTAGGAGGTACAACAAAAGAAAAAAATGGTGAGCCCGACGTAAGAGGAGGAAAATCTCCTTCTTCCCCAAAACCAGACCAAGCACTTGAAGGAGGCCAATTGAACTCAACTGAATCTCCAGGAGGAGATTGGGTAGCAAGAGGTTGAACAGATGGTAGAATAGGCTGCGGAAACTCGAGAGACCTAGTGGACTGAGGGGTTTCAAAAGAAAATTCTGGAAAATAACTACCACTAGGAGGCAGTGAGGACAATGAAACTGGTGGTTCCGCCACTGTGACTGTATTTCAAAACAGGAAGGAAAAAAGATAATCAAATGAAGGCTCCAAGATCAAAATCTAAGGAAAACAAAAAACAAGTGAAGTAATAAAACTTTTAACGTGCGTGTGATCGTAGGTGATTAATTTTATGACATTGAAACCAAATTTTGTTATTTCATGTTTTAAGAGTCGAGAAACAGGCAAAAGATGACTCTAGTCACTTTCAATTTTAAACGAGAGTGAAAGGAAAAGTGCTCGACGATCTCTTCTCTTTTTAAAGAGTCATGAAAAGATCAAAATGACTACTCAGGTACTCTAAGAAAGAGGGTATACCAAGTTTCCGTGAACTGCCATATACACCTTGGTGATCAAATGAAAGAGAAATGACCAAGGACTTAATGTATGTGCAAGTAGTCTCCCCGAATGCTATGTTTGGTGTATCACGGTCACAAGGCAACAGACTCGGCGTCCTATGGATAAAAGGATTTCAACCTAGATGGGTCTCCCTTTATATACTCGACGGTACGGGGAGCACAAGTCCATACTAGCGTTGTCTAAATTCAAATGGAAAACGACAGCTACTAGGTTTTAAGACGCTGTAACACATCTCTAGCCTAGACCACTAAAAATGTTGCATTAGGTTTCAATTATTCCTTAGGTTAATTGAATAAATTTTAAAGTTGATCTTGGATTATGGTTCAATTTCAAGGCCCTATCGAATTTGGATCTCAAATTTCCTAAATTCAAGCTATATGCAAATGAACATCATCTTTGATTCAATGAATGCTAGTTATGAGAAGGATATAGATCTTTCAAACAATAGAAAACAATGAAAGTATGTGAAGAAAGCCACTAATGCATCTAAGACAATCAAACAAAAATGAAAGTCTTTCCTAGACTATCAAATGATAGTTATGAAAAATAATATTTCACTTTCGATGCAAAGGAAAGAATGCAAAATATGTTTTTTTTTAAAAATTTTTCAATGAAAAGAAGTACATGATGCACTAATTACATGAAAAATGAAAACAAACACTAGCTTGAGTATTGTGTAAGAATCAAAATTGAATGACACAATCAAACGCAAAGCAAACACAGAAAAGCACTCAAACTAATGTTGCAATCTTCCAAACCAAAAGAAAGCTTTCAAAAGGACCCAAAATAAGCAATGTAATCTATGCTTGGAGCAACAAGGAGAAGATTCAATCGAAAAATGAAATGATCATTCAATCAAAGCAAACACTCAAAAGGATCAAGAAAACTTAGTGCAATCGACTTGAGAATGAGACCGACAATAATAAAAAAGACTTGATTTCCAAACAGAAGGCTTAGTGCACCAAGACATTTAGAAACCTTAAGGCCTTAAACTACAAGGATAAGAATATAGACAAACGACTAAGAAAAACAAGTCGATAGTATTAAAAATAGTCCCAAAGGCATAATTACACACAAAAAATAACCCAGAGGCAAGCACAATTGGCCAAAAGACTCATTAAGAAGGTCAAACCAAATCCTACAGGATTCAGTGTGACTGTAAGGCTGTAATCCACGTCAAATAGTGGTCGGCGCGACTTCAACAAAAGAAACTTGCGCCAATTGGCTCGACTGTTCAAACAAAAAGTGCGCCAAGCCGGATAACTATGGGAAAAAAGGACAAACCAAAATTCAATGAGCAGAGGTCAATCTTGACACTCTAGAGTTGAACAAAGGATATAAACTAAACAAGAAAACCAGAAAAAGACAGATAAGAAAATCAATGATTGAAATTGACCCAACAAGATGAAACGACAAAATCACATTGATCCCCAGTGGAGTCGCCAATTTGTTAAGCAGGTAAATCTTCTCTTCGGACAGAGACGATCCCTCTAGCCCTAGAGTGGGTCTAGAAACAAAGAGACATGCTAGAGTGTTAATTCCTAATTACTGAATGAAAAGAGGACACAGTAGATCAACCTACCTGGAATCCAACGCTGTCATCGTGGCTGTGATGGTGGTGGCCTCTCGCTCCTGCCTCGGCAAGTCACAATCCTTCTACAGTTATGCTCGGATACCTGCACATAGAACAACAAACAAGTACAACATACGAAATAATAACTTCATTCATAATTACTAGCCAGTCAAATAGGGCTAAGCATATTGTATTAAACATCTAACATAATACAAAATGGGAACCAAACAATAGTCACATATATGTATTGATAGAAGGAAGAGTTACAACCAAGGCTTTGACATCACAGTCTCCTCTAGTGGGGTTCAGCCGAAGCGCGTCTCAGGTGCTTGTTAGGGAATTCAGACGGGATGAAGGCATGGACTCAAGCTCTCTCAACGTAGTTCCTTCTTATTCTATCTCTTCAATAGTTCAGCTATAGTATGTTCACCCACATCAAACATAAACTCCATAACCAACATAACCACAGGGCATTTGACCGCCTTGGTGGATCCCTTATCCGACACGAAATACATAGAACGCAGTTCTAGTTAGATCAGCTATCCACCAAAGCTTACAAAATGCATTTAAAACTAGCTCCGGTCCTCTCTTCCCCCTTGGACCCTTCGTCATCTCCTGTTGCCCCTGCTATCCTATCAACTTCTTTTCCTAGACTCTCCTTGTCCTCCCTTTACCCTTCCCCCTTTTTCCTTTCTTCCCTTATTTCAAACCCTGCATTAAAAAACCTTTAGTTCTAGTAAAATTATAACCCCTCTTACAATGCTATTCAAATAATACCTCCCCTTTTCCTCTCATTTATATTTATATTTTTTGCAACCCTCTTAAACATATTCAAAAAAGTTAAAACAAAAATTTATAGTTACCTCCTCAAATTAAACCCTTCCTCCCCCTTTTTTATTATTAATTAGGTTAAATAACTTAATTTAGTCACTTTAATAAATTAATAAGGTAGATCCCCCTTTTTAATCATTTAACTTAAATAGAATATATTATTTTAAGAATTTAAGGGAGCCATGGTATTTAATAAAATTGTTAAATACCATCTCTTAGTAAATTTTCATTAAATATTATAATATTAGGTATCAATTAATAATTTTATAATATTCATTTCTCTTACTATTAATTTAATCAAACACCCCCCCTTTTTATAGAATAGATTTTTAGATAGGATATAAATTAATAATTAAATAAACCTAATTATATAAATTAAAGGAATAAATATAAATTAAGAAATAATGCATTAATTAGTTTGCATTATTATTGAGCTGGTTGGCCTTTTTTCCTCCTTTTTCTCTTTTTTCCTTTCCACCCCTATTTATTAACTGTGATCTTCTCTCTTCTTAGCACATTTTCCTGATGATGAGTCTAGATCCAGACTCGAAACATAGACATAAAAATGACCACTGTGGATATTCTGAGTCCTACATTTGAAAAACTACACCACAGAAACCTCCAATCTAGTAGTTCCTTCTTATTCTATCTCTTCAATAGTTCAGCTATAGTATGTTCACCCGCATCAAACATAAACTCCATAACCAACATAACCACAGGGCATTCGACTGCCTTAGTGGATCCCTTATCCGGCACAAAATACACAGAACACGGTTTTGGTTAGATCAGCTATCCACCAAAGCTTATAAAATGCATTTAAAACTAGCTCCGGTCATCCGCAAAGATCTCTGGTCCACCATTGATGCAACGGCTGCACTTAAGGCTGAGAGAGAAGGTTGTCGAGTGCGTGATAAAAAAAACAGGAAGTTAAAAATAACTAAATAATAAATCTAAACAATGGCAAGATCACATAGATCTGCAACCAGATGACGCAATTTACAATCCCTCTACGGTCCAGAATCCGGTCTCCTCTGAAACATCCTCCGCAATCTAGAACCGGGCAGCTGGAAGCTATGTTAACCAAGCTCCTTGCATGGTCAATCTGATCCCCTTCACAACATCTGTACGCGGCAACGATGAGGTTAATGGAAGGAACATTAACCCATCTCAAATAGACGAAGTATTGAAAGAAGTAATTCACATCCATACGGACTCCACTGAAGACAAGCACAACAAATCAAGTGAGAACAGTCAAAACACGGTGTGCGTGAACAACAAACCAAGTAAGAACAGTCGTAACACGGTGTGCATAGAGAACAGTCGAAACACGGTGTGCGTAAATAGCAGTGAATTCGGAGGTGACAAGTCTGGTGTCATAAATACGCACAATAATGGAGTCGCAAATATGGATGAAGTATTGAGAGTAGAATTTAACGTCCATACAGACACCGCTGAAGATAAACACAACAATAAAAAAACAAGTGGGAATATTCTAAATACGTTGTGCGTAAACAGTAGTGAAAAATCAGATTCCGGAGGTCAAAACGATGAAGTAGGCATAGACAAGAATGTTAAGTCAAGTGTCACGCACAACAATGAAGTCTCAAATATGAAGGAAGGACCAGAACAGTCAATAGAGGTCTGTGGCTATGATGAGCAGTGGCCAGATTTGGACAACAATGTTTATCAAATGGAAAACGAGACTGTGAGCAGTATAAGGGATGGGCCTAGCAATAAACGAGTTAATCGATCAGCGTCAAAAAGTTGCGATTCTGTGGAACGAGATCAAGTTTTAAAAAATACTTCAATAGATATTGTTCACAATACAAGACAACATGAAAACCCCAATAGCATAAGGTGCATAAGTAAAAAAGTGGTGAATATCTCTTCATATGAGTTAAACAATATAGAAAGAGAGGTTTTGAACAAAGGGCTCAATTTCGCAGTAGCCCCCAACCAGATTCCTAAAGAAGAAATCATCTGTGATATTGAAGACAACATCAAACCTTTGACTGATGAAGACAAAGACCTCGTGAGGCAAGAATGTGCCGTCATTTTAAATAAAGCTAAACCACCTAAAAGGAATTTAAGTAAAGAACAATTAAGTGCCTTAAAAAACTTGAGAGGTAATGAGAACATTGTCATCTTGAAAGCAGACAAAGGAGGAGCTACAGTAATAATGGACAAAGAGGAATATGTCAATAAAATGAAGGAGCACCTTCATAATAGTGGTAGCTATAAAAAACTCGAAGGAAACCTTATCTCCAAGGTCATAAAGAAGGTCAGAAAAGCTATAAAAGAGTCGAATCTGGATGATAAAATAAAAAAGTGCCTATACCCGGAGGGTGAGATCATGCCACGCATTTATGGCACCCCCAAAATACACAAAGCTGGCGCACCTCTGAGACCCATTATCAATACCATAGGAGCCCCTACTTATGAATTAACCAAATTCGTGGCCAACACCCTCGCCCCTCTGGTCGGCAAAAGTAGTGCATTTATCAAGGACTCCAACCATTACATTGATTTCATTAAAAAGCCAAATTGGATCCCAAAGATAGAATTGTGAGCTTTGACGTTGTTCAACTCTTCACTAAAATCCCTCTAGATGAAGCTGTTCAGGTGGTAAAAGAAGTCGCAGACCCCCAGACTGCCAGGCTAGCTGAAATTTGTCTCCACTCCACCTTCTTCACCTTCCAAGGTGAAATATTTGAACAAACATCAGGTGTGGCTATGGGTTCTCCATTTTCACCCATAGTGGCAAACCTTTTTATGGAAAAATTTGAGAAGAAGGCTCTTGAATCTTACCCTTTGAAACCTAAATTCTGGATCAGGTTCGTGGATGACACTAATGTCAATTGGCCACATGGGGATGAAGAATTAGATAAATTCCTGAACCAACTCAATAAAATTTCCAAAGATATACAATTCACTATGGAAGGTGAAGTAAATAATCAGATCCCTTTCCTTGAAATTATACTCTTGATAAATGAGGACAGAACCCTTGGACATAAGGTGTTTAGGAAGAAATCCCACACAAAAAATTACCTACATGCTGACTCACATCACTTCCCGGCCCAAAATATGGGGGTTTTGTTGACTCTTTTTACAAGAGGTTTTAGAATATCTGATGATACTCATATTGAGGAAGAAATAGAACAACTAAAAAGATCGTTCATGAACCTTGGATATAGTAAGAGAGACATCAACAGAGCTATCCAAAAAGCAAGATCCAATAATAATAATAATAATATAACTTCAACTGAATATTCCGCAACTTCGAAAGCATACCTCCCCTACATCCAAGGGGTTATAGACAAGATGGCCAAAATCCTATCTAAGAATAACATTAAAACATCCTTCAAACCTCTAATGACCATCAAAAAGAGGATGAAATCTGTCAAAGATGACCCCGACCACCTCCAACAGAAAGGGGTTTACAAAATTAATTGTTCTTGCGGAGAGTGCTATATTGGGGAAACTGGTAGGACCTTAAAAATTAGGTTTAAAGAGCATGGAGAAACATTAGGTTAGGAAGAACTAAAACCTCAGCATTAGCAGAACACTCCAATAAAAATCGTCACCACATATGCCTTGAAAATGCTGTGGTTATTACCAATGAGAAACATCATTTTAAACACAAAATCCGTGAAGCCCTAGAAATCATTAAACACCCCCACAACCTTAATAGAGATGGGGGCCTAGAGATTAGCAGGAATTGGATCCATAGCCTTTCCCACAAATAAGCTCCCCCTCGCTAATGAAGTATGGCGTCACCTTACCCCTTTACCCTATTGTTAGTTTCCCCCTTCCATGTTTACCTAGGTATTGTACCCTCTTAACCTCTCTTCCCCCTTGGACCCTTCGTCATCTCCTGTCGCCCCTGCTATCCTGTCAACTTCTTTTCCTAGACTCTCCTTGTCCTCCCTTTAACCTTCCCCCTTTTTCCTTTCTTCCCCTATTTCAAACCCTGCATTAAAAAAACCTTTAGTTCTAGTAAAATTATAACCCCTCTTACAATGCTATTCAAATAATACCTCCCCTTTTCCTCTCATTTATATTTATATTTTTTGCAACCCTCTTAAACATATTCAAAAAAGTTAAAACAAAAAATTTATAGTTACCTCCTCAAATTAAACCCTTCCTCCCCCCTTTTTAATATTAATTATGTTAAATAATTTAATTTAGTCACTTTAATAAATTAATAAGGTAGATCCCCCTTTTTAATCATTTAACTTAAATAGAATATATTATTTTAAGAATTTAAGGGAGCCATGGTATTAAGTAAAATTGTTAAATACCATCTCTTAGTAAATTTTCATTAAATATTATAATATTAGGTATCAATTAGTAATTTTATAATATTCATTTCTCTTACTATTAATTTAATCAAACACCCCCCCCACCTTTTTATAGAATAGATTTTTAGATAGGATACAAATTAATAATTAAATAAACCTAATTATATAAATTAAAGGAATAAATATAAATTAAGAAATAGTGCATTAATTAGTTTGCATTATTATTGAGCTGGTCGGCCTTTTTTCCTCCTTTTTCTCTTTTTTCCTTTCCACCCCTATTTATTAACCGTGATCTTCTCTCTTCTTAGCACATTTTCCTAATGATGAGTCTAGATCCAGACTTGAAATGTAGACAGAAAAATGACTATTGTGGATATTCTGAGTCCTACATTTGAAAAACTACACCACAGAAACCTCCAATCTAGTAGTTCCTTCTTATTCTATCTCTTCAATAGTTCAGCTATAGTATGTTCAATTCTCCATGTTCAACAAACTTTTGAAAAGAGAGATAGCTTCTTTTTATATAGGAAAAGGAGGAGGTTAGGATCCCTACAAAGGTGGGAGGGAGGCCTATCCTTTAGGAAGTTCCCATAAGAGGTGGAAACCATAAACTAAAGGAGGGAGTCTGTGGTTTATTCAGTTCAACCACTCCCAATGACTCATCCTCGAAGTTGTTGGAGTGGAATATCCACCTCTATTTTAAAAAAAAATTCCATAAACAGCTTGGCGCGGGTAGCTAACTGAGACAGAGTGCCAACTGTCGTGGGGCCCAGTGTTAATCTTCCTCTTCGGCGCGAGGGCATAACTCACTACTCGCGCCAAGGCAAAAACAATGGTTTTTGAATCTCTGCTCAGGGAATTGTCAACAAAAGGAATATTACTCTCATGTAAAGGGAAACACTGATGGTTTTTGCAAGGCATGACACTACTTATTGATCATGGAAATGACCCTCGAATGGGCGAGATGGGGATTGTAGGGACAGTGACAAATGTTGTGTAATAATGGGTTCTTGGAAATCACTTCCCACAATTTACTATAGCATACATGAGTCACCCAACCCACACATAAGCTTTGATACCACATCTAGACACATTGATGCATAATTCCCCCTTCCACAGAAGAATCATAATAATCCTTTACATCACCAAAATACACAGATTATATTTGCATAGTTATGATGAGCCACATATCTTTAAAATAATCCCATGTATCTCACTCCCCTTCTCATCACAATGCTCCAAATACTTAAAAACATACAAAGTAATTACTTTAGATAACACAAGGTATAAGACTTAGGATTAGTAATACTATATTATTGTTTCTCTTAATCTCCGTGTTGAACCCCCTAGGCCCCCTTTCTTTCCTCTCTTAAGGAATCACAACTCCCCATGTATTTCATCCTTCTTCATACATAGCTTGCAATGCATTTATTATTATTCAATGTACACTTACATATTACATTGTTTGGCGCTCAAACTTTCATCATGTAAACATTTAAATTTATATTCTAGGGAACCAAAAGGGGGTATTACATTCACTTCCCCCTACATTTTAAACCGTGCTTGGTTCACATCACCATATATATATATATATATACATCTGTGTGTGTGTGTGTTTCTATTATATGGGATCCACGTGAGGGTATACATTTGGTAGGTCAACATTAAAAAGTAGACTTGGTACACTATAAGCAACCTACCCTATCACAAGATAAAATTACATGTGGAGTACGCCAACACCAATTAATAAATGTCAATATCCAATGTGAAGACATCCAGAAAGCAAGGCTTTAATCTTGAATTCTCAATGATATGTGATAAACACTCCTTCTCTAAAGACATCCTAATTTTTCATCCTCCATCCTTGAAAGACCTCCTAATGCTCCAATACTCATCCTAAGCCGTGTGCTCCTTCGTGTCAATCTCACTTACATAATCACTCCCTCAACTTTAGTGTCTTCAAGTGGAAGTCCCCATACAAACAACCATGTGTTCTCATGCCATCGAGGGTGTGACATCTTCTTTCGAGATTCCTAACTCTCCTCCTCTAAAGTAAGTCATCCTTTCAAGTAAACAACCAATACCCATCTACTCATCATGAAGACTGCCACCAAGCTCCATAGGTATCTAAAGTTCCAAGAAAGAATATTGCATAAGCATCAAGACAAGGTCTAGCAATTAATCAACAAGCACCCTGACATTACATGAAGCACCTCACATATGGTGTAAACACTTTTGGAGAAGCCTTGAAAGCTAACAAGCACTGTAACTTTGCGGTATCAAATTGGACTTCAATGGTATTTATTTTCTTGGGATACATCGTGAAATTGGATTGAATAAAAATGAAAATATTGTTGTAAATTTATATTTTGGATTCATTATTATGGTCAAAATTTCATAGGAAATAGATCAAGCAAACTCATGGTTGAGGCGAAACTTCTGATTTGCATTAATTACCCAATTGTCAATATTTATACATTATTTTAGAGTTGATTTCATGAAGAAGTTTTTTAATGAAGAGGGTGTTGGATATTTTATTCATATTGTACATATAAGTGGTGTTTGTCCTGGTGTAGGTGGTTCAATATGGAACTACAAGGTATTTAGGAGAAGTGTCTAGAAACTAAGATGTTCCACTTTATTTTTTGATGAGATTTGCTTTGAGGTGTGATCTTAACTTGTAGGGTGAATACTATTATCCTGGGGGATGTGACATATTGGATGGTTTTTACAATTTTATACCTTGGAAGCTTATTTTTAAATGAATTTGGAGAAGTTTTAGATTTGGAAGCATGTCATGAAAGAGATTCTCGCACATACTATTTTGAAATGGTTAGTTGTTCATGTTTAGAGGGATACCAATGTAAAGATAATTCTTTATAATTTGGTGAATGATCACTTGGTCCCTCACAATAGAAATATTTTTATTAGTAATGAGTTGTATGAGGATTCTCTTGGTTTATATTAGTGTTTTTATATCACTAGAAACAATCTCTTGCAAAAAAATAGTTATCCTATGCATAAGTAACATAGATACAATGGTACACTACTTGTGAGAAGTCACAAATTTGAGAGATTTGTTGGCTGCCTGAAGGAGAAGTGGAGAATAGAGAGTTGGTGTCCATTTTTTGAATGGAATTGATCTATATTGAAAAAATTCTATTCAAATTGTTGTTTCTCATGAGCATAGCTACCTACTCACTAGAAAATTTAGACAACCTTGTACAAAATAATAGATTAGGTTAGAGTCCTATTTAGAGGATCAAATTGAAGTAAATTAATCTAGCCCTATTTTGGAGGAAAAGAAAAGGAAGCAAGAAATGATGAAAAAGGGGTAGAAAGGAAGATCATTTCCATGAAAGAAATATTTGGGTAAAATGGAATGGTTTAGGTGTCACCAGTTGGGGCACTATGCTAGTCAATGTCCTCAAAGAAGAAGGGGAATGCCAAACAAGTTATAGTTGGTGATGTAGAAGGATTTCATGAGGGATCATCCAAATTTGAGATCCTCTTCTCCATGCTCTAATGTTTATATTCTAACATTGCATCAAGTGTTGGATGGTACATGGACAATGGAGCATCAAGATATATGACCTATGCATTGAAACTCCTCGGTGGGATTTAAGAGCAAGAAGGTGTTGTAAGAGTAGAATTTGATGATGATGCTACTTCTCTTATGAAATAATTGGGCTTCATTTCCTTTTGGATTCCATCCCATGCCTCATACAACACTGCGTTCAATCTTGAATGCAATTGAACCCATGGAAGAATTACTTTGATATATTTGTGGGATAATGGTAGGGATTGAGGACTATTCAATGTGAATCTACAAGAGCCTTGGCTCAAACTCTAGTCTCATGGAATTCAACTTCTTGAATTTGTTAATTTGCTTGGCCTTGTTTTTTCTCTAGTGTGTGGGTAAGTTGAACAATTCACCCTTCTTTTATTCATTCAAATACATAGTTCCTAGTGTAGATGTTTGGAGTTTAGAGGTTCTCTCTAGGGTTCTTGTCTCTATTGGGGGTTCTCTTGATTTTCTCATTTCTTTGGATTTTTATACTACTTTCGCTCTTTCTTGGGATTTCTTCTCATACTATTTGGTATTTCTTTTGGTTGGGTAAAGTCGTCCTAGATCCAAAACACACTATTTAATCCTTCTCTTGTGAAATGTGTTCTCTCTATTTTTCTTGGGGGATTGTTTCTTTCTCTTCTTTTTATTAGTAGCATGCTTTAAGGGGTTCCTTGATTTCAAATTGAGAATTCTCTTAAATCAAACTATTGATCCTAGTCACTTTTACATAAGAGTGGTTTGGAATCACTAAAGCCCCAATATCATGCTTGGTATGGATCATAATGAATTAGAAGAGATCTAGAGAGAAAACCATTTGAAGCCATCCAAGGAAATATAAGTGCTATTATGACATAGGAAGAATTTAGCAACAAGAAAATTAGGTAACCTCACAAATTCAATGAGTACTTTAGTTCAATTCAAATACAAAATATTTTTTTATAAACTTTTCATAGGGGAATTATTAGGTGCAATCCATCCATTCTAACTTTTGGGTTCTCATGGAAGATGAAATTGTTCGCCAACATTTGAAGATAAAAAGAAATTGTTGAAAAAAAACTTAGTTACCAACTAATATGCCTTTTACTAAGACCACATGTTTTATTTAAGAATCTTATTTTCTAGATCAATTTTGTAAGACACACATCATCAAAATCCGCTTGAAGCTGCTTTTTGGACCTTTTATGGTGATAAATATAAGATAGGTGATAAATATAAGATAGGGTGTAATCTTCTTTTCAAATTTTGTTTAAGGCTTTTAAAATAACTTGTATTGTGATATTGTTATGCCCCTAGTTTGGCTTAATATAAATATCGATAAGGTAAAAAAAGTGCTTACACAGAGCTTGAAACATGAGAAACACAGAATTGATCAGTGCATGTATATAGAACAATGGGTAATTATTTTTTAAAATTTTGATTGTTACCCTTTCAAACCACTCTCTCTTAGGTAATCATTTATTAAAATTTTGATTGTTCCCTTTCAAACCACTGCCTCTTGAACAACATGAATCATGTAAGAAATACAACATGGACATAAATCCCTAAACAACATTAAACAAATCTTCACATTGCAGTGCCATCAAAGACTTGAAAATGATAAGATAGGAAAGATAGTAATATATAATTTCAATACTCCAAGAATGTCAGAGTTTAGTCTAACAGACATGGCATACCTATAAAACTCCAATGCATTGCCTAATTTCGTTGTTGACATAAATTTCATGGTCATGCATACAACAACTGGGCAATCACCATGGAATCCCAACAATCCCGCTTAGTGCAACGCCACTAAACACATTTTCTCTTCTCACCAAACCCCACCTCTTGATAGAAAAAGGCGAAACCCTACTTTTCTCTACACATATTCAATGATTGCAGTTGCAGTTTCATGTGCACAAGATAAATACACGATTCCATTACGACCCACCATTTTATTCAAATGCCATAGCTGAGATTATCAAGCAGTATTTGATTTAAAAATCATGTTACTGGAATCAGTTTTAGCAGAGTTATCCATCTATGATCTCAGTGATCATCGCCAACAAATCGTGCGTGTGAATACATAGGAGATATATAGCCATAGAAGCTATTCAAAAACCCCACAGGGTTACAATGTATATAAACACAGTGTGGTACTTGAAATTTATTCGCCTAGCGATTCATCAGGTGAGCAACTCAAAAATTCTGAGGAATATTATTCCTCCACGAAGCAGATGACACATTTGTCAGAGGAATATTATTCCTCGAAGGCACCACCAGAGTGTGTCCCATTCATATGGCCTAGGGTTTCTAAGTCAGGGGAGGTAGCATAAGAATCAAGGGGTCATGTGCCTGCAAGCGCCTACAATGCTACTAAAACTTGCTATGAAATTTCCCTGTTTTCGTAGCGAGCAATTGTTGAAGGATTTTGAGCATATTAAACAACATTTTTTGCTAGCTGGAGACCTCCAGCATGTTAATGGACCTTATTAGCAGATATTCATAACTCAAATAGAGTACTAAATAGCCATCTCATCAGTCAAAACAATGTTAAAGATGAAGGTCATCTATTCCTAAAAAGCAGGATTATGTTCCACAAATCTAGGAGTGCTTTAAAGGTGTAAAGTGGTGTTGAAATAGGGTCATTTGTCATTCGAGCATGTGACATTCATGATGTAAACATTATGTAACTGTTTCACTAATAGGATAAAAGAATGTAATAAATAGAAGATAAAGTCCTATTAGGATTTTGTTTTCTTTAAGGATAGCTGTCAGTTTTATGTTTTAAGTTAGTAATTTCAGTTATGATAGGTATCAGAGTAGAATTTGAGGATCTAGCCACCAGGAAGATCATCCATATTGTAAATAATTTCTATTTAAAAAGAAAACATCGAAGAAGCAAAGGGTTGGAGAATATTGCACCAAATTGTTGCTTGTATGTTTTTTGACCATTTTTAGTAATACAAAGTGACATTCTACTTCCAGACCTAAGATTATCATGAGGTTTTTGATGTGTTATTGATCTGAATCTTTATGTTTAATCACTTGTAGTAGATTTCATCTCTAATTACTCAGAATTAATTTACTCTGACTTCCTTTAGCGGTGAAATGACTGTGTTTTCCTATGTTATGTGTGAGAATTATTTATGTTAAAAATCTCTATCTGCCTTAGCTTCCATGTGAAGAACCATTGTCACCAAGATTACTAATTGTTTACTCCATAAGCCCAATGGTAGCAAGCCTTCATTTTTCAACTTGCAATCATACAAAAACAAGTTACAATTCCATAGAGTTAGCCATCTAGTACTATCCTTATTCTAATCATAAACCCCCTTTGAGGGAGCCCTCTCAAACTGAAGAGGCTAATCTTCAGTTAGAAGTGGTTTGAAAGAGTTACATTGAGTTGATTGATGAGCAACCAATCAAGATCAATTTGCTGATAACACAAAGCTTATAACCTTTTAGACCATCTTTATATACAATAAAGATACAATTTTCAATCTTATATAGCTTACTACTATTCTCCTTTGGAATGTGTACATAAGAATTATAGAAACATATTTTGAGATGATTAAGAGAGGGTTTCTTACTATTTCATACCTCATGTGGAGTCTTATCATCTAACATTTATGAGGATGGTCTATTTACCAAGTAATACACAATTTCCATTACCTCTATCCAAAATTCCTATCCGAATTACTTGGAACCATTGAGCATGTTCCTTGCTTTCTTTATTAGTGTCTCGTTCATCCTTTCCACAACTTGATTTTGTTGAGGTGTGCATGGAGTATTCTTTGACCTTGTTATACCACACTTCTTATAGAAATTTTCAAATTCATTCCCACAAAAAAACTGCCTAATAATTATTATTAATTTTTTTTTTGTATGGGTGCTACCTCTAAACTCTTGTGTAGGGGGGCTTCCAGCCACTATTTTGGAGGAAAAGAAAAGGAAGTAAGAAAGGATGAAAAAAGGGTAAAAATGAAGATCATTTCCATGAAAGAAATATTTGGGTAAGGTGGAATGGTTTAGGTGTCACCAGCTGGGGCACTATGCTAGTCAATGTCCTCAAAGAAGAAGGGGAATACCAAACAAGTTATAGTTGGTGATGTAGAAGGATTGCATGAGGGATCATCCCAATTTGAGATCCTCTTCTCCATGCTCTAATGTTTATATTCTAACATTGCATCAAGTGTTGGATGGTACATGGACAATGGGGCATCAAGATATATAACTTGTGCATTGAAACTCCTCAGTAGGATTTAAGAGCAAGAAGGTATTGTAAGAGTGGAGTTTGATGATGATGCTACTTCCCTTATGAAATAATTGGGCTTCATTTCTGTTTGGATTCCATCCCATGCCTCATACAACACTGCATTCAATCTTGAATGCAATTGAACCCATGGAAGAATTACTTTGATATCATTGTGGGATAGTGGTAGGGATTGAGGACTATTCAATGTGAAGCTACAAGAGCCTTGGCTCAAACTCTAGTCTCGTGGAATTCAACTTCTTGAATTTGCTAGTTTGCTTGGCCTTGTTTTTGCTCTAGTGTGTGGGTAAGTTGAAAAATTCACCCTTCTTTTATTCATTCAAATACATAGTGCCTAGTGTAGATGTTTGGAGTTTAGAGGTTCTCTGTAGGGTTTTTGTCTCTATTGAGGGTTCTCTTGATTTTCTCATTTCTTTGGATTTTTATACTACTTTCTCTCTTTCTTAGGATTTCTTCTCATACTATTTGGTATTTCTTTTGGTTGGGTAAAGTCGTCCTAGATCCAAAACACTCTATTTAATCCTTCTCTTGTGAAATGTGTTCTCTCTATTTTTCTTGCGATAGTGTTTCTTTCTCTTCTTTTTATTAGTAGCATGCTTTGAGGGGTTCCTTGATTTCAAATTGAGAATCCTCTTAAATCAAAGTATTGATCCTAGTCACTTTTGCATAAGAGTGGTTTGGAATCACTAAAGCCCCAATTTCATGCTTGGTATGGATCATAGCGAATTAGAAGAGATCTAGAGAGAAAACCATTTGAAGCCATCCAAGGAAATATAAGTGCTATTATGACATAGGAAGAAATTAGAAACAATAAAATTAGGTAACCTCACAAATTCAATGAGTACTTTAGTTCAATTCAAATACCAAATCTTTGTTTATAAACTTTTCAAAGGGGAATGATTAAGTGCAATCCATCCATTCTAACTTTTGGGTTCTCATGGAAGATGAAACTGTTAGACAACATTTGAAGATAAAAAAAAATTGTTAAAAAAAACTTCAACTCAACATTAGTTGAGTAGCATAAAACACAGTTACCAACTAATATGCCTTTTACTAAGACTACATGTTTTTTGAAGCATCTAATTTTCTAGATCAGTTTTGTAGGACATATATCATCCAAATCCACTTGAAGCTGTTTTTTTGACCTTTTATGGTGATAAAATATAAGATAGAGCATAATCTTCTTTTCAAATTTTGTTTAAGGTTCATAGGGCATAATCTTCTTTTCAAATTTTGTTTAAGGCTTTTAAAAAGAACTTTTATTTTGATATTGTTATGACCCTGGTTTTGCTTAATATAAATATCGATAAGGTAAAAAAAAGTGCTTACACAGAGCTTGGAGAAACACAGAATTGATCAGAGCTTGGAGAAACACATAATTGATCAGTGCATGTATATAGAACAGTGGGTATTTTTAAATTTTGATTGTTACCCTGTCAAACCAACCACTCTCTCCTGAACAACATGAATCATTTAAGAAATACAGCATGTATATAAATCTCTAAACAACATTAAACAAATCTTCACATTTCAGTGCCATCAAAGACTTGAAAATATTTAAGAAATACAGCATGTATATAAATCCCTAAACAGCATTAAACAAATCTTCACATTGCAGTGCCATCAAAGACTTGAAAACGATAAGATAGGAAAGAGAGTAATATATAATTTCAATACTCCAATAATGTCAAAGAGTTTAGTCTGACAGGCATCACATGCCTATAAAACTCCAGTGCATGGCCCAATTTCTTTGTTTACATAAATTTCATGGTCGTGCATACAACAACTGGGCAATCACCGTGGAATCCCAACAATCCCGCTTAGTGCAACGCCACACAACACATTTTCTTTTCTCACCAAACCCCACCTCTTGATAGAAAAAGGCGAAACCCTACTTTTCTCTACACATAACCCCACCTCGTGATACAAAAAGGCGAAACCCTACTTTTCTCTACACATATTCAATGTTTGCAGTTGCAGTTTCATGTGCACACCATAAATACACGATTCCACTGCCACCCACCATTTTATTCAAATGCCATAGCTGAGATTATCAAGCAGTATTTGAATTAAAAATCATGTTACTGGAATCAGTTTTAGCAGAGTTATCCATCTATGATCTCAGTGATCATCACCAACAAATCGTGCGTGTGAATACACAGGAGATATATAGCCGTAGAAGCTATTCAAAAACCCCACAGGGTTACAATGTATATAAACATAGAGTGGTACTCGAAATGTATTCGCCTAGCGATTCATCAGGTGAGCAACTCAAAAATTCTGAGGAATATTATTCCTCCACGAAGCAGATGACACATTTGTCAGAGGAATATTATTCCTCCAAGGCACTACCAGAGTGTGTCCCATTCAGATGGCCTAGGGTTTCTAAGTCAGGGGAGGCAGCAGAAGAATCAAGGGGTCATGTGCCTGCAAGCGTCCACAATGCTTCTGCTATAATTTTACCGCCCGCGATTTCCACTTCAACATCGTCAGCATCCCCCAAAGAATTCGGGGGCTATTTCAGCTGGAATCTCTCACATTTACACAGAGAATCGATAGAGGGTTTTTTGCTGGGAGAAAATATGAATGATTACCAGGATGAGGATATAATTGAATTGAATGCACACGAAGCTGAATTTTTTCCTATGAGCGGTACATTAGAGCCTCCTGCAAGTCCCAAATCGCCATCATTAATTCCAGCAACCAATTCCAATGGCCTTGATCCAGTTAGCCCATCATTCAATCACACCCCAGAATCCAATGTGGCTCCTGAGCTTAAGCTTTCAGCTCCATCTAACTCGTTGCCTGCCCTTTGCATAGACAAAAACTCTGACAATAGGGTTACCGATTCAGCAGATGATGAAGATCATTCAATCAAGAATAGCAATATCGAAATTACAACGAGGTCTTTCAGTGCTGCAAAGGTGGCCTGCACAAATTCACTTTGGGGTGTATTTTCTTGTAGTTCCCTGGGAAAATGTTTTGCGCCATCATCGTTGAAACAGATGGAAAAGGACCAGCAACCAGTGTCCACAACCATGCGACAGGACAAAGACTCGAAATTATGTTGCAGTTCTCACGGTGTGAAGACGATGGTCGCATGTCGGCCCCTTCGTTCCAGTGCGAGGCAAATCAGTTAGGGATTATGTACAAGTAACCGGGGTAGTAATTATCCCATAAATGTACTCTTTATCGAACATTGCAAAATTTATATTTCTTCTTATTTTATGGTAATGAATTAAAGACGTTGGTATATTATTATCAATCGCTATATCAAACTAATCTAATTTCTTTCAAAATCTTCCAAAGTTAATTATCTGATAATTATCTAATATAATTATGAAATTGTTATACAAATAACAAATGAGATTACATGAGTATATGTTTACTTTTTTACATTTAGTTAATTATGAAATTACAATGCAAATTCATAATTTGAATATATGTTTATTTTTTCACATTTATTTCAATTCAAATTTATAATTTAAATATCTGTTTATTTTTTCACATTTATTTAATAGAATTATAAATTTACATCATAAGTATCACATAACAAATTACATGACATGAATAAGTAGACTTATAAAATGAATGAGTGTGTTAGAGCTATTAATTTTTAAAAAAACTTTAAAGACATAAAATATGTATTTATATATATCAACCATATTTACTAATATAATTATATTAATTATTTATGTCAACTTTTATCAATTATATTTACTAATATAATTATATTAATTATTTATCTAGACTTTTATCAACCATATTTACTAATATAATTATATTAATTATTTTTATTATTACAAATTATAAATATATTCTTGCCAACCTTATAATCAAGGTCTTATTTACAATTTCTCATTCTTTTACTTAATTCTCTTTTTAGGATTTGGTAGGTTCATTTTAACTAGCACTCTTATAAACAAGGTCTTATTGACAATTTCTCATTCTTTTACTTAATTCTCTTGGGTAATTTGTATACTGAGATTGGTGCTAAAGTGGGTCTCTGTATGAAATTGTCAAAGTTTCCCAAACAAGTCCATGCTTTTGTTTTTTCTTTAATATGTGAGAGTTTCTAGTGAGAGTATTTAGTAATTGATAGATTGTTTTTCTCTTAATATGTGAGTTAAATTGAATGTAAACACAAATTAAATGTAAATGTGGTAGAAAATTCATGATTTTATATGATTATTACCAAAAGCAGTTTTAAAAAAAATTATGGATCACAGAAGTCATATTCTAAAAAGTGGAAAAAACAAATTGACCAAAATTTTTTTATATTGATAATGATGATTAATATTCGATTTTTTTGGCATTTATCTTATTTATGTTATTTAGATGCATGTATTTTAAGAAATAAGTTGTTTTTTTCAGCTGTAGTTTATTTGTTTTATGTTTTTAGAGTATTTTGGGCATATTTTCTGGTATAATTTGTTCAATAGAGATTTTTTAGAATTATAATTTTGAGTTGTAAAATCTCCACAATCCAAATGCTCCATGGATTTTTCAGAGACTGAATTTATATATGTAATAAAAACCCTATTTTAAACAATAAACATTAAGATTTGACCAAAAATAAATTTCACTCCCAAAAACTCCAAAATGTAATGTATATTATATTATGTTATGTAAACATTTTGACTAAGTCAAATTAGATAAAAATAAAATAAAATGAAATAAATAATTATAATTATTAATTAAAATATTTTGACTTAGTCAAATTACATAAAAATAAAAACTAACCTTCAAATTTTGCATTAAAAAAAAAAAAAAAGCTTTAGCTCAATCTAAATTAATTATTTAAAAAATATATATATATAAATAATTTTAAATTATAATATAATTATTATTTATTATTTTAAAAAATATAAATTTGCAAATACAAATATTATATTTAAATTATATATATATATATATATATATATATATATATATATATATATATAT
The DNA here is from genome assembly GCA_034641835.2 of Pinus albicaulis. Lineage (NCBI taxonomy): Eukaryota > Viridiplantae > Streptophyta > Pinopsida > Pinales > Pinaceae > Pinus > Pinus albicaulis. Next base: position 72,284,285 of record CM076576.1, read on the forward strand.
TTAAATTTAGAAAACCTATATTTAATTAATTATATATATAATTAATATATATATATATATATATATATATATATATATATATATATATATATATAAGTTTTAGTTTTGAAAACCTATATATATATAAGTTTTAGTTTTGAAAACCTAAAGCATTTACCTCAACATAGTAGGCCTCCTCGCTGTGGATATAAAGTTTTCATAATGGGTCCAAGAGAACATTACACATTTCATTTTATTTTACGGTACAATAATGATGATTCATTTTATTTTACGGTATAATGATGATCAACACTACATTTTACGGTATAAGGATGTTCAACCTTACATATCGGTATAATGATGATTCATTTTATTTTACGATATCATGATGATATATTAGATATAGCCATTTTGGGCCACTTGACATTTTCCATGTCCCAACAACAAAACCCAGCTTTCATATATGTAGTAAATTTTTAGGTTAATGGGAAAATGACCTTTGTCAACTTTAAAGGCTTATTTAATGAAAGGGCCTAGTTAGAGTTTTAATTGTTAAAAATGAAGTTTTTTTTAGTTATGGACATGCGTCTTATTAATTTATATTTATTGAATATAAAATGTAGAAATGTAAACAAGTATGAGGTGAATGCATGGAATGAAGTGTAAGTATATGCAATATGAAAAACGTAGTTACCTAAGAGAGCAAATCTTAGGAGCAAATAATAAGATTGAGAAATGCATTGAATAAGTGGAAGAATAATATCTTATATCATCAAAAACGAAGTTAGTGTTGGATATATGTTGTATTATTTGTAGGTAGACTTAGTCACATCTTGAGTTTAAGGATGATCTTTAAATGAAGGTGATTTAGGGGCCATGCCCCTAACAAGGGGGTGATGACGGTGATGACGAGATAACATGCCTTTTAAGGAAATATTTTTTTAGCTTGTAATGTGTTATTTTAGCTAATGGGTTTGGCCCATTGTAATATAATTCCTAGTTAAGGAATTAGGGTTGAAAATGGTAGGTAGCTTAGAAATAGGAATCAAGAAATTTAGTGTGCAGAGCTTAGGGTTAATATAGAAGATAAATATGGAATATATTCTTGTAAATATGATAACAATTTGTCATTTTGGATCTAGGTACAAAATCTAGTAGTATGGAAAAAGAATACCATGAGCAGTTGGAAAGAAAGGAAATGACTATAATTTGTCTCTCCTTCTTAGATTCAATGTTGTTTAATGTATTCGGAGAAGATGAAACCAAAAAGTTATGGGATAAGTTAGATTTGTATCAATGAAATTCCCTACTAAACATGCTATCTCTTTGAAAAAGGTCGTATCATCTTAGGATGGATGATGCCAACTCTAAGTGAAGCACCTAAATTCCTTTAATAAATTGGTAATTCAGATTGTAACTAGTGATATTAAGATGGAGGAAGAAAGCATACCTTCTTAGATTCAATGTTTTTAGTGTATTTGGAAAATATTAATATATTTGTATCGGTAAAATTCCCCACTAAACACGCTATTTATTCCAAAGAAGTGATACCATCTTAGGATGGATGATATCAACTCAATGTGGAGCACTTAAATTCCTTTAATACCTTTGTGATCTAGATTCTATCTAGTGATATTAATATGGAGGAAGAAAGTAAGTGTGATTAAGGATATAGTGACACCCTTGTTATCAAACCAAACAAGGTGAAAATCCATGGAGGGTGTTTCCAAGGATGTATTATCTACAGGGGGTCATCCACAAGATAATAAGAACATGTCTTTGGGGAAAAATATAAATCTAGAGGTAGATCTAAATGTACAAGATAATTTATAAGGAAATGTTGCAATTGCAATAAAATTTGGAATTATAAGAAATATTACATATCTAAAAATGTTCATAAAAGTAAGGGATCTGATGATGCCCCTTCCATAGAAACTAAACCTTCTGTGGAAGAAGTCATGATGTTTACATAGGATCTACAAGAAGATATTTAGATCATGATGTATGGATTACCAAATTGGGTGCTTTAGTTTAATTGAATCCTTACAAGGAGTGGTTTTGTGAATACTAAAAATAAAATGGAGGTGTTGTCTTAGGAGATGATTTTACAACCCAAATCATAGGGCAAGGAAAGATAAGGTTGTTACTTAAAATAAAAGGATTAGAACTATCCTAAGGGTTATACAAATTCCAAATTTGGCGAGAAGTGTAACATTTATAAACAAGATGAATAATGTAGGATATATTTAAAAAGGAAACTTGTAATATGGTTTGAGGAGAAATTGTGCTGTTGAGGGGAGTTGGGATTGGTGAACACTACACAAGTTGTAAAGAAGCACTATTATTGATGTGTGTAATGATTATGTTATTCATGGGGGTAGTAATGAAAAAGAAGAGACCCATATTATTCCTAGAGAGAATGAAATGCTATGGCATTAAATACTGGGACATATTGGAGAGAAGGAACTTTAAGCATTACATGGTATGTTGAATGTATGTAATGTTCCAAAATTTTCTCCAAAATTTTCATGCAGAAAATTGGAACATTAATTTTTTATTATTTCATCTAGGAGGTGAATAAAATGGGTAAAAGGCCCATGAGTAGGAATAAGATCCTTCATAATGTGAAAAGGATCATTGGAGCAACTTATTTTGCACCTTCCAGTGTGAAAAGGGGCAATTTGCATGAGGAGAAGGTTAAGTTTGACCAAGTCAACAACGCTACCTAAGAGGTGTAGCTTGCATGGGAAGATAGCGCAGTTTTGGAGGGAGAAAGATTCCTTGTGGAAGAAACCCTAATGTGTGGGGTCCATGGCAAAGAGGCATTCACTTGTATAAGATGAGGAGGAGGAAGCCATAGTGAGACATCTTTGAGCATTTGATCATTTTTCTATTCAGAAAAATTGCACACTCTAGTTGTTCAGCTGAGTTGCAATGTTTCTTAGCACGAAGGATTCCTGTTTAGGATTTCCTCTCCTTCTTGAGAGGCCTCTTGAAGGATTTCTCTTCATTTTTTCCATATCTTGGCTCAAGGCCAAAGCCATTCTTCACGTACTGCATTATTTTTGCTCAAGTATAACACAATGTTGCTAGGGTGTTGCAGTGGAGGGTTCCACAACACTTCTCTTTGGCTCATCTTTTAGAGGAGGGAGTTCCTGTTCCTCCAGGAGGTTAGTGAAAGGGATTTCAAAGCTGATTTGCACATCTTGGCATCAAGGCCAACATCTACCATCATAGATAGCGCAATCCATCCACAAGACTGCATTGTTTTAGTGCACATTTGCAGTGAGAGGTTGCACCAGCTTCTTGGAGGGAAATATCTTCAGTTTCGGGATCAACCTTGCATTGAGAGATCCATTGGAGGAGGTTTGATTCAAATTGAGCATCATTTTCAGCCATCTCCATGTGTTTCTATTATTGAGTTGCAGTTGCTTCCCAACAACTCCAACATTTCTGCAAATTTTCCATTTTGATGTATATTGTAGCCAATCCTCCCAAGGATTGTGTATTATTCTTGTATTAGTGTTTTCAGGGGTTGAGAGCTTTCTCCCACTCATTTATTTGAGCTATCATTGTTATATCATGTATTTTGTTGCATTTTATCCAGTGAACTGCATTATTTTAGTCATATGAGCTTTCTGCATAACAGTGTTGATGTATTGTCTTGTACATGTCTAATTGAGGCTTTCATTGCCCAGCTTGAGTGATTGATTCCTCAAAGAATTATACTCTTTGCTGCTTTATTATACATTGGATTGGCTATATCTTTCTTCATGTGTTCACAGCTACAAGAATAACGTTGTCATTCCATTACTTCTGCTTACAATTATTGTAGTCCCTCATCATGCAATTTTTGAGGATATCTAGTAGTGGCAGATCTGTTTAACCACACTGGAAGGATTTATTTGGAGCCTCCTCTTGGATTCAGGTCTTAGATGCATTGATCTAAGGGATCCAAATCCTAGTTTCAAATCTTATAGCAGCCATTGCTGGAAAATGCATTTTCCAGTCATGCCTTGCTAGCTATCCCGATTTGGGAACATTATAGTGGTATTAGAGTTGCTTTCTTGGCTCAGCCTGTGAGTCTAAGCCCAAGAAGATCAGAATTTTGAAGAGGATGGGATTTATCTCATCATATTTCAGATCCATGAAGAACCTCCCTAAGGAGGATAAGCAAAAAGAAGAGGAAGAACCTTGCACTTCCTATTCTCATCAAGGAGACAGAGAAATAAGTAGGAGAAAAACTCCATCTTTTGGAGAAGAAAAAGAAAAAGGGGATAAGATTCTTCCCCAATCTGTATAATGGATACATGAAGAGTTTGAGGATATCTGGAGGGAGATATGTGGAGGATATCTAAGAGGGTTTGTACCAAAGGAAAACTCTAGATTTTCACATGAGGAGTGTGAGAAAGCAGCTACACACCATCATGTATAGCGCAGTCACATGCCCAGGATTGCCGGAAGGGAGATGGAAAGAAGAGAAGAGGTTGCTAGGAGGGAAACCCCTAGTGATTTCTTGAAGGAGTATGAGTTTCAAACTCAGAAATGCAGAGATCATCTCAGTTTTTTAGAGTTTTGCAAGATGAAGGTGAATGGGAAAGAGCAGCAAGATAGATTTCATCTATCTACCTTTGAGGGTTCACTTGGATGTTCAGCCAAAGCTTGGGTTGAGGAGTTAGACACCTTCTTGCAGCAGCACCACATTCATGGAGATGAAGCTATCAAAGTTGCAGCGCTGCATATGAGAGGTAAGGCTTATGCTTGGTGGATTTTTGAATCCTTTTCTTTTAGAAATGTAAATATTGCATCCTATGCTAGTTTCACTAAGGCATTAGTGAAAAGATTTGATAGAAGGATTCATGAAACACATATGGTGAAGCAAAAAAATAAAACTCAAGTAAAACCCTTGCATGAAAACTTGCATCATACTTTTCCGAAAGAAAGGTTTTAATCTCACACCTTTGAGCAGAGGAGCACGGGGGTCTCTTTTTTAAAGAGGGATCAAATCATTGGGAGGTTTCCCACTCATTTTGCAGATATTGAGGGAAACAACACTATTAGGTCTAGAGTTGATTTATCACCTCATGCAGAGGAAGGAGGAGCACTTGCTCCAAGGAGAGGGATGCTTGCATCTTTTCAAGGAAGTCCCCAAGATCTGATGTGTGGAGATCAAGGCACAACTCATGTTTTATCTGTGCCATTATTGAGGATGTGTGAAACCATGGAGACACAAGGAGAAGGTAGGGAGGAGAACTAGTGTCATGAGATGAGATGTACCCATCCCTATTCATTTCTAGAGGTTGATGCACCTAAGAAGGTGATTGGATTGCGTAGTGGAAGCATGGAGGGTTAACTCCATTCATCTATTCAGTCATCTCTTGATGATGATGTCTCATTGCATGGAGACATTTTGCTGAGGAGACCACTGGATCAGTAGAGGAGGATGGATTCTTCATCAGTTGAGGCACCAATCATTGATTTCAAGAGGTTCGAGACCTGGAGAGAGCTTGATACAACGTTGGGAATCTAGGGTAGACTCAAGGAGAGAAAGAGCATTCTCTCAACATCAACATCACCCACTTCCATTTCAGATTCTGCGCTATGGCAGAAGCAGCAGGGGAAGGATAGCAGCCTTCCAACTTGCATCATTGGCATAGGAGATGTCAGAGAGAAGGATGGCCATATGATAGATGCTCTTCATGAGAGATCATCAATGCTGTCACTATGGAGGATAGATCCACATTGGAGCTCCCCGCTGTTGGTGGAGTATTCCAAGGATATTTTTACTTGCATGATATTGGATGGCAAGTTGCACTTGGAGGAGTATTCAGTCAGATATGGGGTCATCTACTATCATGGTAGGATCTTCTTGCCTGGAGCTTCCAAGCTCAAGGAGAAGTTGCTACAAGAAGCTCAGGAGGATTTCCTTTACAGTCCCCCTTTTTCTATGAGAGCATACCACACCATCATGGATGGGTATTTTTGGATTGGCCTTGAGAAGGAAATATATCAGCATATGGGGAGATGCATGGACCAAATGGAGATGGAGGAGAGACATGACTCTTTGAGAGAGTTAGCACAACCACCTCTTTTCTCTTTGAAGATGAGGGGAGACTCACTTATGAGCCACTCCACTTGTATGAGCAGAACATATGGTAAGGGTGATTATTATTTTCATGATTATTTATATGATGTATGTCCCTTAACCATACCTATGCAGGATGTTGCTCCAAGGAGGAGCATCTTTCTTTTGGGCTTCATGGTCTAGCTGAGACCATAAGCATGGTTGATGGCCATCCCCTAGGAGGACTTGGGGAAGGGGCATATTATGGAGGACATGTTCATTGTACACCTTACATCATTCACTTCCTCCATACTTATGAGGAGATTGGAGCAGCAGGAAAGTGGTTGAGAAGCCATAGTTTTTATCAGTATCTATTGCAATTGAGGGTCAAGCTGCATTGGTTTTACTTGAGGGACCATTTTCCTTCACATTTGTTGCATATGGAAGCAATGTGATTCTCATCTTTTCTCCCTATTGTTCTATTTTTGTTGTATTTATGAGGAGCATGCTTGGGAGAGAGACACATGAGGTGAATGTGTCCTTTGAGGGAGGAATTCATCACACTGTTTGCACTACATGTTCTAAAGGGAACATGGGATATGATATGGTCACCATGATAGCACATTTGTCTCCTTATGGGGTGATCCATATGATAGAGGAGATGCCATATGATGATGACTTCCAACTCATCATATATGGAGAAACTTGGGCCAGCTTGATTTGCAGCATTGGGGGAGAGATCTTTGGAGGTCGAGTCCTCATCTTGCCACTTGAGGGAAAAATTGTTGCAGCCCATGGACATCCATCACTCTACACTTATCATAAGTGGAGATATGGACAGGGTGGGGTAGGCTACATTGTCTACCATGAGCACGTTTTCATCCCACCTACTTTGCCAAAGCCAAATGTGGATGACAACTTTCAGGAGTTGCCTAGTTGGAAGGTGGCTCATTTTGCATGGCTCATAGCTTGGAGATGGGGGATCCATATGGGAAAGATAGTTCCCATTCTATTTCAGATCCCATTCTTCAAGGGGACCTCTATACATCACTTTGCTATCCTCTTGAGTATCTCACCTTTACAGGATGATGGCTTGATAGCTAACTTACATGCTGAGGAGGAGCATTGTGGAGACTTGATTGATGAGATATCATCACTTTCCTTGGAGGAGATCATCATACAGGGATGCTACAGGGAGAGGAGGAGAAAATAATTTAGTCTGTCCTTGAACTTGCTTGAGGACAAGCAATATTTGAGAGGGGAGGACTGTAATTTCCGAAATTTTCATGCAGAAAATTGAACATTAATTTTCGCTTACTTCATTTAGGAGGTGAATAAAATGGGTAAAAGGCCCATGATTAGGAATAATATCCTTCATAATGTGAAAAGGATCATTGGAGCAACTTATTTTGCACCTTCCAGTGTGAAAAAGGGCAATTTTCATGAGGACAAGGTCAAGTTTGACCAAGTCAACAACGTTGCCTAAGAGGTGTAGCTTGCATGGGAAGACAACACAATTTTGGAGGGAGAAAGATTCCTTGTGGAAGAAACCCTAATGTGTGGGGTCCATGGCAAAGAGGCATTCACTTGTATAAGATGAGGAGGAGGCAGCCATAGTGAGACATATTTGAGCATTTGATCATTTGTCTATTCAGACAAATTGCACACTCCAGCTATTTAGCTAAGTTGCAATGCAGCTTAGCACGAGGGATTCTTGTTTAGGATTTCCTCTCCTTCTTGAGAGGCCTCTTGAAGGATTGCACTTCATTTTCTCCACATCTTGGCTCAAGGCCAAAGCCATTCTTCAGGTACTATGTTATTTCTGCTCAAGTATAACGCAATTTTGCTGGGGTGTTGTAGTGGAGGGTTCCATAACACTTCTCTTTGGCTCATCTTTGAGAGGAGGGAGTTCCTATTCCTCCAGGAGGTTAGTGAAAGGGATTTCAGAGCTGATTTTCACATCTTGGGATCAAGGCCAACATCTCCTATCATAGATAGTGCAATCCATCCACAAGACTGCGTTATTTCAGTGCACATTTGCAGTGAGAGGATGCACCAGCTTCTTGGAGGGCAAGATATTCAGTGCCGAGATCAGCCTTGCATTGAGAGATCCATTGGAGGAGGTTTGATTCAGATTGAGCATCATTTTCAGCCATCTCCATGTGTTTATATTATTGAGTTGCAGTTGTTGCCCAACAACTCTGACATTTCTGCAGATTTTCCATTTTGATGTATATTATAGCCAATCCTCCCAAGGATTGTGTATTATTCATGTATTAGTGTTTTCAGGGGTTGAGAGCTTGCTCCCCCTCACTTATTTGAGCTATCATTGTTATATCATGTATTTTTTTGCAGTGTCTCCAATGAACTGCATTATTTTAGTCATATGAGCTTTCTGCATAACAGTGTTGATGTATTGTCTTGTACATGTCTAATTAAGGCTTTCATTGCCCAGCTTGAGTGGTTGATTCCTCAAATCATTGTACTCTTTGCTGCTATATTATACATTGTATTGGCTATATCTTTCTTCATGTGTTCATAGCTACAAGAATAACGCTGTCATTCCATTACTTGTGCTTACAATTGTTGCAGTTCCTCGTCGGGCACTTTTTGAGGACATCTAGTAGTGGGAGATCTGTTTAACCACTCTAGAAGGATTTATTTGGAGCCTCATCTTGGATTCAAGTCTTAGATGCATTGATCTAAGGGATTCAGGTTCTGGTTTCAAATCTTGTAGCATCCATTCTCGAAAATGCGTTTTCTAGTCATGCGTTGCTAGCTATCCCGATTTGGGAACATTACAATGTATGTATAATTTCTCATTTATTTTGATTTCTAGAAACATTATATATATGGTAAACATAATCACATGATTTTCCTCTTATATGAGTATATGAATCTTCAACATAGTGATTTTTTTGGATTTGTGCATGTTTTGTGAGTGGGTAAATGTGTTTACTATGTTTCATTCATATATGATACCTTGAGTAACACATGGATCTATTTCCTTCAAAAGAAATGTGGTTTTTAGTGAACTTTCAGAGTTTAAGGAAATTGTAGAGAATCAAATAGAGAAGAAAATAAAGGTGTCGGGGATAGATAATGGTGGATAGTTCTACAAATATGAGCTCAATTTTTTTTATATGAAGTGGAAAATAGTAAGGAAAATACTACTTCATATATACCTCAAAAAAATGGAGTTACATAAAGGATAAGAAGATGTTAATGGGAAGGGAAAGTGGTATGCTCAATGATGTAGGGTTAAAATAAGAATTTTGGGCAAAGGTAGGGGATGCTTCATGTTTCTTGGTAAATCAATCACCTACATAAACACTAGTTGATAAAACTCCACATGAGGCATGAAATAGTAATATACATATTAGAGTTTTGGTTGTGATGATTATGTAACTCAATAGAATAAATTAACTGTAAGATGAAGAACCTCTAACTACAATCTTGAGGAGATTGATGTAGGAAAGAAAGAAACCATAAAGGTATAACCCACTTGATTTTTTTATAGCCTTATTCTATCTATTATTAATTATGATCCCATAACTGTTAGGGAGACAAGGGATTCTAAGGATATTATATACTAGAATAAGGCCATGGTTGAATAAATTAATGTGTTAGAGAAAAATAAGGCTTGGGATTTAGTCGAGTTGTTGGCTATAAGAAAACGTATTAGTAGCAAGTAACCGTTTAATAAGAAGTTGAATTCATAAGTGAATTCAGGAAATACAAAGCTCACTTACTAGAAGGAATTGATATTGGTGAAATTTGTTCTTCCATTGCTAAAATAAATTCTATTAAATTTATTTTATATATTAGTTCTACTTTTGATCTAGGAATAGAGTAGATGGATGTGAAGAAAACATTCCTACATGAGGATATTCAAGAGGAAATATACATGAAACAACTAGAAGGTTTTGTAGTAAAGGACCTAAGAATGAGCTTCTTTTAAATATGAATAATTTCATCTATGGATTAACGAAATCTCCAAGAATGTGGTATTAAAAATTTGATACCAATATATTGGGACTTGGTTTCTCAAGAAGTAGAGTTGATTACTATGTGTATTCCATGTTGTTTGGTGATAATTTTAATTATTTGGTATTGTATCTTAATGGTATGGTTTTTATTCGAAGCAATAAGGAAATCATTGCGGATGTAAAAAATCAATTGTATTTTATGTTAGATATGATAGATATTAATGTTGAAAATTTTATTTTGTGCATGGAAATTAAAATATTTGGTAAATGGGAAATTTTGATTAATTCAGAGGAAACATATATATATATATATATATATATATATATATATATATATATATATATATTGTAGAGGTATAATATAAAATAATGTAAACTATAAAGGTTTTTATTCGTGTGAGTGTAAAGTTGTCGATATATCAATATCCCCAAACACGAGGTAGAGGAAATGTGTTTCTTTTTTCCTATGCAAGTATTGTTAGAAGTATGATGTAACAACCTTGAGTTAAAACTTCATGTAATAATAGGAGAAAAGGAAGTTGAAAGGTCACATGTTGCATGTGAGGAAGAAAGAAAATGAAGAAAATAGAGGCCTCATTGATAAGAAGGATTTTGAGGATCGGTTCATGGCTTTCGTCAGTGTAACCTTTTGTCAGTTTAGTTTTGGAGCTCTCATTCTATTCTCTCTCTTTCTCATACTCTTGGACACCGAGTTTTCTTGGAGAAACCTTGGAGGTGTGTGGAATACTTGGGATTTGGAGCAAGAAGGCAAAGGAAAAGGAGGAAAGATCAAGAGGACAATGAGATAAATAGATACATCATATTTGTTTTGCAGGTACCAAGTTTAATTCATGATTTCCTTGCTAATTTTGGCATGCATGGAATATGCATGTGGTTTCTTGGTTATGATATGTGATTGGAATGAAGGGTTTCTAGGATTGACAATGGTTTTTCCAAGCCTTTTTATTTCTTGGATAGCCATGGTGTTGTGGTTTTACCTTATTTTTCTAATTGGTGCTCATGTTCCTTATGGTTGTGGGTTGAGTTATTAGTTCCTGGAAGCCTTGGTTGGCCAAACACTTTGGAATCCCTATAACTACTTGGGTTGAGTTACTAGTCCTGGAAGTATTGGTTGGACAAATTATTTGGAAGCCCTTGGTGGGTTGAGTTACTAGTCTTGTAAGATCCTAGTTGGACAAACAATTTGGAAGCTCGATTACAACTGTGGGTTGAGTTACTAGTTCTAGAAGCCCTGGTTGGAACAAACACTTTGGAGCCTATACAACTTGGGTAGAGACTGATCTGGTGATGGTTAGTGATGTCCGACCATGAGGTGGAATCATTGGTTGAGGGTTGAGGTGGTTTGGCATTTGTAATCCCTGGTTTGGTTTATTCCATGAGATTACATATTCATGCTTGGAATATGGCATGGGAGTGATTGGATGAAGGAAATATTTTATTCAACCCAATCTATGGTCGGGTGCTACATGGAAGTCCCAGACCTGATTGAATTTTGCATATGTTAATAAGAGATATTTTCCTCTTATATTTGATGTATAAATGTACTTGTTATTATGTGATCTTAATGGTTGTTTTATCATTATTATTTTGATGGTTATGTGTTTGTTATAAGCATGGTTTTATGAAATATCTTAGTCATGGTCCTTATCATGTTTTGTTTAATAATTTAATGGATAATGAATGTATGAAATAATATATGGTAATGCAAATACTATGAGAGGACATCAATCCTTCTTGGAGATTCTTAGATAAGTATGAATTTTGTAGATTACATTTTCATGATGTGTTTGACGAAACGTTTGTCATGGCTACTCCTTGTCGGATTAGGTCCTTATTGAAGTTCTATATTTGAGGCCTTGTCATCTAGTTATTTATCCTTTCTGAGAGTTTCATCAAGTTTTGGGAAGAGGCCTGAGTCCTGTCCCTAAAAATTGGCTCAGAATCTGGGATCCCTGGCATAGAACTACTTGAAAAATGCTATAGTTGCATGGATGCATTTTTTTCATGCGATTGGAGGATTTGAGTGACATGGAGGGCTTTTCATCAGTGTAATTGGGGCTCTAAATCAACAAAACAACAAATTGTCTCACGGGTTGAGCACCTGGAAGGGTTGGTTGGCTCCTGAAGGTTTTGTAGCATCAGTGGAAGGTTAGATTGGTCTTGTCTTGTCGGTTCCAATTCCTTAATTATACTTGGGGATTTTAATCATATCATAGTAACTCTTCGTCACATGTTTACCCTGGTGGACTGGCTATCTTGGGTGAATGTGTGAGGAGGGTATTATAGGGTGGTATCAGAGCATGGTTCGATTCTCATTTGATGATGTCTGGTTTCCATTCTCCTTGGATGAATGTGTTGTCATATGTACATGTTGGTTGCATATGTGTCCTTATGTTTGTGGTTTATGTGCTTGTTGTGTATGCATGGTGGTGGTCATTGTTGTCATTGTGATGTCATGCAGAATTTGATGGTGTTTTAGTCGCAATTTGTTTGTCATGAATGCATGTCAGTGTTTGTGTGTATTTTTTATGCATGTGTGTCATACATATGTTGTTATGAATGGATTGTGTTTAGTTGTTGTTGTAGTTGTGGCATCATGTATGGTAACTAGATGATGATTGATATGATGTCTATATACTGTTATGATTATGATTATACATGTATTGCACTAATCTGGTTGATATTGTAGACGAGATATCGTCCCCTGAACTATAATGAGGTATGTTGGTTTGTTTATGTTTTATTTAGCTGACATGATATTCCTTGGAGGAAGAGAATATCAAATATGAATAACAAGATGGCAGACTAAAATTCACGAGATTCTCCCTATATATCAGATGAATAACATGGCGATGAGTACTACCCTCACATAGCAAAAAATTTAATAAGTTTGAAGGCGTAAATAAGAAGGTGAAAAGGAGATAATGACTTAATCATTCAATCACAATAGAGACTTGATAGGGCACATGAGAAACAAGCATAGGTCAATACATTTATCCTTCAGATATTTTCAGACTTGCAAAGACAAGGACCACTTAGAATCAGTCATGGGAAGGAGGATAGGACTAATGGAGCATATGGTATCAAGTCACATGGTGGGAACAGGTTGGATAGAGGGGATTTGATCAAAGATGGGAGAATATTGGATACACTTGATAGACGAGGCAATGGAAATGGGATTTACTATAGTTCTGGTTCGGACAGGTATCATGGTCATCATCGCTATCATCCTTGCAAGATGAATGACAGGGGATATTTTACGGATGAGTTAAAAAAATCAAAGACATCTACATTTGATGGAGAAGTGAATAAGTCAAGGGATGTAGAATCTTGGTTGCTTGGGATGAATAATTTATTTAGATTGCATTATTACTCAATGAACATGAAGGCCATAATAGCTACGTTCAGTCTTAAAGGTAAAACGAACATTTGGTGGGAAGATGTAAATAATGTCATAGGTATTAACGAAGGGGATTTGACATGGAGTGAATTCGAGAGACTATTAAGGAAGACGTATCTATCAGAGAGATACTATGACAAGAGGGAAAAATAATTTTATGAACTGAAAATGGGATCTATGATCAATGAGGATTATATTAGAAGATTATTGGAGTTATTGAGGTATGTTCCTTATCTGAAGAAAGAGAAATACAATATTTAGAGATTCATCAATGGGTTTCCATAGCATTCAAATATAAGATTGAGTTCGATGAGCCTAGATCATTGGGGGAATACATCAAGAAGATAAATAATTTTTATGAGCAATCAAAGCACATATATGAGACTAAGTAGGATTACAGAGGTAATGCAAAAAATAAAATGGGATAAGAAGTGAACAAGACCTCATGACACATGTAACAAATAGAATGCAACATTTCCTAAGAAATTCAATGCATCTTGATAGAGGACAAGGATTTTAGTCTGAGGAGTAGAACAAGGGTGTAGGTTAGAAGCCTTTACAGTGTTGTACTTGTGGTAAGGATAATCATAGGAAATATTTTCCACATCGTAAAGGTGGTAGAACACATATCTATATTTCTCAAGAGGCAAAGACAATGGGGGATGTTGGATAGAGTATTCCTCAGATTTATGCAACATTGGATAACATGCAGGAAGATCATCAAGATCTATTATTGATATGGACGGTAATATTTGTGATCAAGTTGTTTCTATTTTGATTGACCCTGCATCTAGTTATAATTATGTTAATCCTCACCTGGTGGATAAGTGTGGGTTGAATAAAGAGGTGCATGCGGCGTATTGGTTAGTACATTTGGCTACATGTACAAAGAAAAGATTTCATCACTTTGTAAGATCTTGTACATTTGAATTGAATGGTATTGCCTACATCAACAAATTTGAATATATTGTCGTTGGGATCATATAGTATTATTTTGGGTATGGATTGGATATTTATTCACAAGACCAAGGTGGATTGTTATGAAAATGATATTGAGTGCTTGGATAAAAATGGGGAACAAAGAATCTCGCAGGGTAAGAAGAAAGCTACGTTAGGCATAACGGTTACAAGTATGCAAGTAAAGTGCAGTCACATGAAAGGGTGTGTGTTATTTGCAATACATGTTTCCAATGATGAAGGTGAGGATGTTGAGGATGAAAATTTATTGAATAGGTACTCAATTCTATAGAAGTTTCAAGATGTGTTTTCCGCGGATATTTCATAGTTTTCGCCTCGCAGGGGAGTGGAATTTTCTATTGAGTTAGTACCAGGGGAAACACCAGCATCAAAGGAACCACACAGGATGAGCACTCAAAGCTTAGTAGAATTGAAGTTGTAGTTGAAGGAAGTGCTTGAAAATGGGTACATTAGGCCAAGTGTGTCACCATGGGGTGCATTGGTATTGTTTGTGAAGGAAAATGATGGTACTCTTAAGTTATGCATTGATTACAGGAATTTGAACAAAGTGACAGCCAAGAACATGTATATGTTTAAGAGGATTGATGAATTTTTTGATCAATTTAAGGGACAAACAATTTTCTCGAAGATTGATTTGAGATATGGATACCAACAGGTACACATCAAAGAAGAGGATATTTACAAGACAACTTTCAGGACTAGGTATGGGCATTATGAGTTTTTTTTATTCCTTTTGATTTGATTAATTATCTAGCTACTTTTATGTGCTTGATGGATAGTTTATTATATCCTTATATGGATAATTTTGTTATTAGTTTCATTGATGATATATTGATATATTCTAAGAATAAGGAAGAGCATGCCAAACCTTTAGCAGCAGTATTGAGATTTGTAAGAGAGAATAATTTGTATGAGAAGCTTAGCAAATGGAGTTTCTTTCAGAAAAAGGTACCTTACTTGGGAAATGCGGTTTCCAAGGAGGCATACCAGTGGACTCGAAAATGATAAAATCTATCATGGAATGAGAAAATCTTAGGAATGTGGATGAGGTAAGGTCATTTATGTGGTTAGAAGGTTATTACAAGAGGTTTATTAGGAACTTATCATAGATTTCTTATCCTGTTACATCATGGCAAAGGAAAGGTAAGAATATTGAATGGACAGAGGAATGCACAGTCAGTTTTGAGCAGTCGAAATAGTTGTTGAAAAATCCTCCAGTTTTAAAGATTGCATATTCGAACAAAGATTTTGTGGTATGTACAAATTCTTGCAAGAGAGTACTTGGTGGAGTATTGATGCAGGAAGGACAGGTAGTGTGCTATGAATCAAGGAAACTAAATGAGAACGATAAAAATTATGTCACACATGATCTTGAGTTGAAATTGATCATAAATGCATTGAATATGTGGAGACACTATATTATTGGCAGGAGGTTTGTATTGATGAGTGATCACAATGGATTGAGGTATCTGTTTGACTGACCGAATATGAATTCCAGACAAGCTAGATGGTTGGCCATGATCAGTGCGTTTGAATTTGAGATAAGGTACATTAAAGGTAAAGAGAACAAGGTTGTATATTCTCTTGGCAAGAAGATACAAATGAATCACATAACAATTATGAGTTCTTATGGGATAGATCTACAATATCGAGTTTGATAGACATGGAAAAAATATGATAGGTATAAGGATATTATGCACATATTACAACAGGGTACAGGTGATCATGATGTGGGATATCGTCTCACAATATATGGTTTGGTTAGATTTAGGGACAAGATATATATGCTAGGAAACAATGAGCTCAGTAAATTATCTTGAGATAATTTCATGCTAAGTCGTATTTTGGTCACCCAGGATATCATAAAACATTGACAATTGTGAAGAAAATTTATTATTGGCCAAATCTGAAGAAGGAAGTGGTAGATTTTATGGCTAGATGCTTGGATTGTCAATAGGTAAAAGAATAGTCTAAGAATATAGGTGGTTTACTACAATTGATTTTGATTCCAGAGTGGAAATGGGAGGTCATTTTTGTTAGCGCAAGGAGTCACTCCTTGACTGCAAAGGAGTAAAACTTACACATCATAGTTCATTTCAAATTTTAAAGGTTTTGTATTTTAAACTTTAATGCATTTGGAATGCTGTATAAAGTATAAATTGTATGGGTAAATTGGTAGTATAGGGAGAAAATTATAACAAATGAAAGGAGATAGACAACTGGTACTCAATCTAAGAAATATGCTTATCCGAAATCAGCCACACACCTAAAAGGATGGTTCCTTACACACACTATGTTTTATGCAAAGTAAACGACATTTAGAAAGTAGAGTACATCCATAAAGTATTTCATAAATATTTTATGAAACCTTCACTAAAATGCTCTACGTGACATATATATAATTTGCAAGAAACTAAAAATAAGATAATTTACTATTAGATTCTCTAAGAATTTTATTACTCACACCTTACTAGCTGTTGCAACTCATAAATTGGAAGAAATAAGCAAAGAGAGAAACACGCCATACATTAGATAGTCCTTGAATAAAAAAATCCTCCAACATGAACTGCAAAAAAGAGTTTTATTTATTATATTAAGTCTTCAGGTAGACCAACATCCAACCATGAAATGGCATTTAAAAATGGTATATATAGAGAGAGAGAGGCACCAACTCCATCTCTCCTAAAAAGAAGGAACGAATATTCCTAACATTACATAGGTGTTATATGACATTAAAGATATATCTTATCGAAATCTAATTGAAAGGACAGATGTAGATGAGAGAAGAGTAGACAATTTGGATTGTACTGTTGAGTGTGCTCACATGCTGCCCCTTTTTCTGCTGATTTTTCTACTCATGACTTTGGTTCTTAATAACCATGTGTCTTCATTTAATATGACCTTCAACAACCTCATAACCACTTTTCAACCATCACTTGTTATATCCATACTGTTATGAGTCCTTATCTTTCCTTAACTTGCTTGGAAAATTTGCTGACAGTTGTCAAAAATAATTTAAAACAGGCACTACCGAAAATTCCGGTAAAAACCTGTAACTGCACAAAAATTGTAATTCCATCGGAATTTCCAATAGCGCTTTGTTTATTTTTCAAAAATTCACAACAAACACTTGAAAAACCTATGCATACTTATACACTTTGAAATTTGAGTTGTTCAAAAATGTACTTAGTAAGAAAAAAGGTGTTTTATTAGGAAACTCTTTTACCTTTCTTCCATATGGGCTGCTCCTTCTACAAGCCTATCCAAGTCTTATTTGTTGTCAACAACTGATCTTTATCTTGTGGTCCTAGTGGCTGTTTCTTTGAAAATGGTCTTTTTCTCTTTTGAACCCTTTTGATTTTTTCTTCTTTTTGAGGATTATGTTTGCTAATCTGTAGGGGCTTTGCCTTTGTCTTTCTTCTTAGACTCATTAGTCTCTACAATTGAAGGGGTTATAGTTTGTAATCCTTTATATTGTCCTTCCACATCTATGACCTCTATCAACAAACTTAGATTATGTAGGGCCTTATATTTGATTCTAAACATCTGTAATATTCTAGAATGGAAAAGACATGAATATAGAACATTTATAACATTTCAATCTAGGCAATAACCAAAATGTAAGCACAAAACTATAAAATGCTGGAAATGCGGAATAATTATCAAGACATTAAAATGTTAGTAGAAACAGCTGAGCCATATAATTATGCATTCAAAAAAAATTTAAGGTACACAGTGCTCCAAAAGGAATGAACTCAAGCCACAAGATGGCTGAAATACACTAAAGAAAACTAGCACAGGAAATGTGTGGTGCTACTGTTGCTGCTGCTAGAAACTACTGATACTGGGAAGGAGAACCATGTGCAGGAGGATGTTGGAGTGCTAAGAATGATCCAGGATTTTAACCATGGATTATACTCAAAAAACACAAAAACACCCAGAAATGGTTTGGCTAGATTTGAACTTTGGATTTTCAGCCCTTTTTGGGTTGCACACTACACCCCTGCTAGCTGAGTTATGTACTCCCTGACGAAAAATACTGATATGGGGCAGAAATAATGATCTATTAGCTACAAGAGCACCCAATAAAATCAATACATGAAGGGATGGTCCCTTCTCTTGATCTCCAAGGTAGGAGCTTGAGATCTAGCCCCTCCTTCTTTTGCTCAAGTTACAGCTGCACACTACACAACTGCTGGAATGAACTACGTTTTCAAGAGGGATGAAGTTGTAGCCTGCTACTAGGTGATGAATTATATCTCACCTCTGATAGAAATTATCTCTCCAAAGTGAGGGAAAGACCCCTCACAATATTCCAAGATGAAATACTTGGAACTTCCTTCCTCCCTTAGATCTGCCTAACTGTACTGTGCAATTCCTGAAGGAATTGTTGTTACATGGAGGTGTAGAAATTATTTCCTGATGCTAGATGTAAAAATTTTGATCTCAGAAGACTGAAATGAAGCACAAGATGAGAGGGATGATCCCTCCACCAGTTTCGTAGCTTAAATGCTAAGAACTACCTCCTCCTCTCAAACCTAAGAAAATAATGTGTAATTCCTGAAGTTGTATGTGTTGCAGAGAGGGGATGGATGTGGCACCAATGTCAGATGATGAGTTGCTACTCAAAAAAACCCTCCATAGTAGATAGTCGAAGTCCCCCGTGGGTAAGGGTGGGATTCCCACTCGGGAATACCCATGTGCTAAACAACACAATAGACTTATCTAAAAAACTGAAGCATGCAAGGAATGTCAAATGAAAATACAATATCAAATTCTAGACTCATTTTCTTTGTTGCCCTCATCTTCCTTATATGGTTGTGAGCCTTCCCTAGCCTTGGCCCACCTCATAACTGCGCTGCACATGTGGTCCCTAGTATCTATGAAGATTGCGTTGTCTCTCCATGATCTCCATGAACTCTGCATTTACTTTCCACTCCTCCATCATGTGTGCATTTAATGCACCACTCCCTCCATCACTTCATCATTATTTCTCTATGATCTTACTTTTATTCCTCTATGATCTTAATTTATCTCCATGATCTTCCCCTTTAATGCTACATGATCTCCATTCTTCCTGCATTAATAAGCTGCTCCACTACTCCATAATGCAAATCTACTATCTAATTAACCCACATACACACACCAAAAGTGGATTTTATTCATCTGTGGGGTTTATGGGTCCCTCCACCCTTTTATTTACTTAATTAATTAAGAAAATTAATAAATCTAATATTCCAATAATCTGATGGAAAATTTGGAATATTATAGTCCTCCCCGCCAAAATGTTTCTTGTCCTCAAGAAACTGCAAAAGCGGATGCTACAACAATCCATCTCCCTACAAATGGCATCCTCATATGGAAGTTTCCCCCATCTACTACAAGGTGCTATGAATGCCCAGCTCCATAGATGCCTCTTTAGAATGTCTAGAATGGCCTCCAATTGTGTAGTTATATGCCTCTCCTCATCAATAAGTCCCCAAGTGGCAACCATATGTTGTCCAAGGATCTTCTCTATACATGAGATATATAAAATGAAGTGGTTTCTTCCCAAAGTGGAAAGTCCCAACTCCTGAACCATCTCTCCAACGCATGCTACATAGAGTAGATTGCATCTCTCCATACTCCCATCATTGGCCTTGTTGGCCTTGCTGGCTCCAAGCATCACCTCAACATTGTGCAAAAGAAATAATAGAAACATATGGGTTAATGTGTGAGATGTTGAACCATATTCTCCCAAAAGCAACCACTGTAACAATTCCTCTTACTGTCGCATCACCTCATCATCATACCAAGTGTGGTGGCCATACTCTCCTAACAGAAACCAATGCAATAAGGCCTCATGTTTCCATCCTACATCAAGATTGTGAAATGTATGGGAGAAATTCAGCCCATGCTCTCCCAAGAGTAACCAAAGCAGCAATGACTCTTGCTACCACCTCACATTATAATCATGCAAGCCATGGAACAAAAACATATTGATTGACATGTAAAATGTCACATCAACCCAACATAACCAAGCTCCTTGCTACCACATGATATGAGTTCCATGCAATGTCCCAAACCATAAAACACCCATGGATATGTATGTGATGGCCAAAATCTCTCAAGAGTAGCCAACGCAACCATGCCTCCTGCTGCTGTATCTCGCCAGTAATATACAAAACATGGATTATAAAAATATGAGATGTTAGGTAGTAACCATAATCACCCAAAAGCAACCAGTGCAGCCATGCTTCTTGCCGCCCCGTGTCATAGATCTGCAAGTAGCTCACCAAATATTTTCTCATCATACTCACCTATCCATCCAATTTTGGTTGATGACTCCTATCATGCTCCCGCTTGGTATCCACCCAATGGAGAATACCATCCTCCTCACTCTAATAATATTTGCACACCATGACATGTTGAAGTGCATCCTCCTTGAGGTTTCTCCATGAGAACCTCTCATCGATGACCCGGTAGAATCCATAAGATTCTGAATATGTTGTAGGTATAAAATTCTCCTTGAGCTGTGAGATTCTCATCAAGAAATATCTATCATAATAATGGAAGATGTTATCCATCACAAGATTTCTATCATCGACCATCTGTCCATCCAATGCTTCATAATTGAAGTTTTCATTAGAATTCTCCAAGAATAGTTGGGCCCCCAACTCATCATTGCTCCTCAGTGACAGCGCTGCTAATCTCCATTATGGTGCATCTGTTGTCTCATGGCCAATCATAATGTTGAACTCATAGCTCAGCACTGTACTGATTATGACTATGCTCATCCCATCCTCCAAAACTCCACACTTCAATGCAAAGTGTTGTGTGTAGCTCAAAAATGAAAAACTTGGAGGGATATACATCTCCTCCTTGATAAAGTCAAGGGTCCTTTGTGCAGTGATAGTTTGCTGCTCCAAATCAACAAGGTGCTCTAACCTTTGGTTATGCAATTTCCCTGATGGAATGATCCCACAAATCTTAAATTGACGAGCTGAAATAATAGGGAATTTAAACGTTTGCAAACCTTGGATTAGCTGAAACTTGGGAACATCTTGCAAAGCTACAAGATTTCCTCCAAGTGGTGCAATGGCTTCTCTAACTACTGGGGATGGGGATGGCTACTCCTCTACTACTGCACCAGTGCTGGTATCTGCCTCCTCCTCCTCATGCATCTCCTGAATCATGCATGGGACTCTCAATGTCAAGTGCTCAAGACCACCTTGCATAGATGCAAGTGCTCCTTCACCTGATGCAAGTACTTCTGTAGCTGGTGGTGGTGGAAGTTCCTCCTCTTCTGGAGTGATAGTGCTGAAATCCTCCATTTTTTCTTCATGTGTTATCTCATTAATGTTCGGAAATGTCTCTATCGAAATTACCTCCAGTTTTCTTCTATCAAACTTCTTAATCACCCTTTGAATGAAGTCTGCATAAGTAGTCACTCTTGCATGTTTTATATGGCTGAACCACCAATCCTTTGATCCACCCTCAAGGTGCAGCATTGCAATCTTAACAGCCTCTATTTCCTCTACTGGGTGTAGCTGGAATAAATGATATAACTCCTTCATCCAAGCTTTAACTGTGCTTTATGATGATCTATCGAGTGTAGGCAAGAACAATCTATGCCTTCTTCTCCTATTGTTGGTGTGGGATCTCCAGTTTTATTTGTTTTGGATAAACTGTTGCAGAGTTATATTCTCCTTGAATGCTCTAAACTGATATTTTTACTCTGTAAGATAATTACTTAGAGTCTCATGCTCTAATTATCCTCCATCTCCATGCCCTTCATCTCCTTCTCCAAAGAAAGTGGACATAGAAGAATGATTTGGAAATATTTGCATTGTCAGTTGTTTATTCTGATGATAGGAAGTGCTTGGGCCTTCCTCATCCTGAAACCTTCTTGAGGTCTCTTTTTGCCTTTCCCTTCTCATTTCTTCGATCTCCATGGAGATATCCTGCATAGATCTGAAGAGAAGTGTGGAAAAACTCAATCCTTCTGCCATTGTAGACTTCTTTTTTTATGCTTCTTCTTCTTATTCTTCTGATGTCATGAAATGCCCACAAGTCGAGCCAAAGATCATGCTTTGATACCACTGTAATATTCCAAAATGGAAAAGATAGGAATATAGAACATTTATAACATTTCAATCTAGGAAATAACCAAAATGTAAGCACAAAACTGTAAAATGCTGGAAATGCCGGAATAATCATCAAGACATTAAAATTATAGTAGAAACAACTGAGAAATATAATTATGCATCAACAAAAATGTAAGGTACACAGTGCTCCAAAAGGAATGAAATCAAGCCACAAGATGGCTAAAATACACTAAAGAAAACTAGCACTGGGAATGTGTGCTGCTACTGCTACTGTTGTTGGAAACTACTGCTACTAGGAAGAAGAACCATGTGCATTAGGCTGTTGTAGTGCTCAGAATGATTCATTATTATAACCATGGATTCTACTCGAAAAACCTAGAAAAACCAAGAAATGGTTTGGCCAGATTTTAAATTTGGATTTTCAAACCTTTTTGGGTTGCATACTGCACCCCTGCTAGCTGAGTTACGCACTCCCTGAAGACAACTGATGATATGGGGATGAAAGAACGATCTATCAACTATAAAATCACCCAAAGAAATCAATACATGAAGGGTTGGTCCCTTCTCTTGATCTCCAAGCTAGGAGCTTGAGATCTAGCCCCTCCTTCCTCTACTCAAGTCGCGGCTGCACACTGCACAACTGCTGGAATGAACTGCACTGTCAAAAGGGTTGAAGCTATAGACTACTACTAGGTGATGAAGTATAGCTCACAGCTGATGGAAATTATCTCTCCAAAGTGAGGGAAAGATCCCTCACAGGGTTCCAAGATGAAATACTTGGAACTTCCTTCCTCAGATTTTCCTAACTGGACTGTGAAATTCTTGAAGGAACTGTTGTTGCATGGAGGTGTAGAAATGATGGCCTGATGCTGGATGTAGCAATGTTGATCTTGGAAGACTGAAATGAAGCACAAGATGAAAGGGATGATCCCTCCACTGGTTCCTTAGCTGAAATGCTAAGAACCACCTCCTCCTCTCAAACCCTAAGACATGAATGCGTAATTCCTGAAGTTGTATGTGAGGCAGAGAGGGGAAATATGTGGCACCAATGCCAGATGATGATTT
The DNA here is from genome assembly GCA_034641835.2 of Pinus albicaulis. Lineage (NCBI taxonomy): Eukaryota > Viridiplantae > Streptophyta > Pinopsida > Pinales > Pinaceae > Pinus > Pinus albicaulis. Next base: position 72,307,868 of record CM076576.1, read on the forward strand.
GTTTCTCAAACAAACCTTCCTAGAGTAGGCACTCGAAGTTCCCTGCGGGTGATGGTGGGATTCCCGCTCGGGAACACCTGTGTGCTAAACAACACAACAGACTTAGCTAAACAGCTAAACCATGAAAATAATGTCAAATGAAAATACAATATCAAATTCCAGACTCATTTTCTTTGCTGCCCTCATCTTCATTATATGGTTGTGAGCCTTCTCTAGCCTTGGCCCACCTCATAATTGTGCTGCACATGTGGCCACTAGTCTCCATGAAGGTTGCGTTGTCTCTCCATGATATCCATGATATTTGCATTTAATTTCCACTCCTCCATCATGTTTTCATTTAATGCACCACTCCCTCCATCACTTGATCATTATTTTTCTATGATCTTACTTTTATTCCTCTATGATCTTACTTTATCTCCATGATCTTCCCCTTTAATGTTGCATGATCTCCATTTTTCCTACATTAATAAGTTGCTCCACTACTCCATAATGCTGATCTACTATCTAATTAACCCACATACACACACCAAAAGTGGATTTTATTCATCTATGTGGTTTATGGGTCCCTCCACCCTTTTATTTACTTAAATAATTAAGAAAAGTAAGAACTCTAATATTCCAATAATCTGATGGAAAATTTGGAATATTACAACTTGTTGCTATCACTAATGTGTCTTTTTCTTCTACTAGTAACAAGTTTGGCATCCTATTTCCTTATTATTATGCTAATATCATACCTTGCATCTTTTAGGAGCTCTTCATCAGACTTAGTGGGTTGATATTCCTTCTGAAATTTATGTTAAATGTCTACTTATGAATCTTCCAGTAGCACCTATGCTTTGGATTTTTCTACAGTTGCAAACCTTCCTCTCTGTGATCTAGTATAAACATTAGGAAAATGAGAAATGGGAGGCACCATATTCATGGATTTAGGCTTATTGATTGATGAGCCTTCTCCTTTCTCCAACTTCTTCTCAACCTTGATTGAAGGAGTCACTTCTTTTCTGCTCTTAGCCTTTTTATGGATATTATCCTTCTTAGCCTTTCTCTTTGTTCTCCTGGTAGGATGAGGGTGTTGCTGTGAAGCTGGAGATAGTTGAGCTGGAAAATTTGGTGTGGGTGTAGGTTGGCCTACCTTGTAAAATATAAAATGGTCCCATGATTGGTTTATTTTCCTTAGTTCTTCCTCAACCAACACTTTGATAACAACTTGATGATATAGGTTGTAATCTGAATAAAATGTGTGTGTTTAAATTTTGGCTGACATATTTTTCAGGCTCTTCAGTAGAAATAATGGTAAGTTGAGGGTCTTCATACCTGAAATATGAAACAAAATATCATATCATAAAGAAAAATCACAGTATACCTCCTCTCACAAGTGAGGTAAATTTTTATGAGCTTAACAATCTCAACCCATTATTTCTTAAGGTAACTACTGGGAATTCCTTTGGCCCAGTTGGGATCACTGTGTCCATCTTTAAGGAAACTGTTGAGGTCTCCCCCAGTGATGACTTTTCCTTTAAACCACTTTTCTCCTTCCCGTGGAAGGTTTAAATCCTCAGCAATTGACTCTGATGACACCTGCAATCTGAGACCATAGATAGTTTTTTCATGTCCAATAAAAGAGTGTGAAAATTCCTAAGCTACTCCTAAGTAAGAGCTTCCTAGTCTTGAACATAATGGATACCACCCTGCTGGAACAAACAACCTTCTCACATTTGGATTAGCATCAACTAGGTCAGCTCCTTGGGGTTGAATTCGTTTTACCTTTCCTCCTTTCTTAGTCATATTCAGTAATAAAGAATTTTGTTTGGTGAAATCTGATAGGTGGTAAGGGTAGAGGAGCTCACCTAATAGGTGTTGCTATGTCTTCTATGAGATCTTGTCTGAAATCTAGGACTCCTTTCTCAGGCTGCTCACTGTAATATTTCGTTCACCAATAGTTAAACTCAATACTGATAGTATTCCTTTCTTTTCGGTGGTTTTAAAGAAATACGTTGGTTCACCTTCCCATGCAATATATTTTTAATTATGGTAAGTATATTAGATCATAGAATACACCCTGTGGTATTCATTATGATCTTCATTTGGCTGCAGAATTTCAGATGGTATGCTACAGATGGCTGGAAATGATTTAGCTAAACCATGCCCTTGTGGATAGTAAGTTGTAGAGTGAGTAATTTGAATACCATAATATTCACAGAAATTTACCAATGGTGTAGCTTTAAAAGAAGTTTAATTATCTGCTACTAACCTTGATGGACATCCAAATCTGGTTATGATTCCCTCCAAAAATTTAATGATAACTTTATGAGTAGCATTCCTGGTAGGTATTTCTTCAATCCATTTTGTGAAGTAATCAGTTGCAACAAGAATCCAACAATGATGTCCACTTGAAGGTGGGTGGATTTCTTCAATGAAATCTAAGCCCCGTTGTTGAAAATGTGTAGAAACAACTATGGTATTAATATTAAATGACTTCAAATGTTTCTTACCAGTGAACTTCTAACATTTTTCACATGCTCTCACCTCATCACATACATCAAAAAATAAACTAGGCCAAAAATAGCCAGCTCTTAGTATTTTCTATGCAGTAATTATCCAATAATTATGACCTCCACACACACTACTATGCATATCAAACATAGCTTTTTTGGACTCATATGGGTCAATGCATCTCAAAAAAACTCTTGTAGGATCTTTCCAATATAAACAATTGTCCTTGATACAGAATTTAACAATTTTCAGCTTCAAATATCTTACACTGCTTTTATAAAAAATTGGAGGAGGTTTAAAATGTTGCAGAAAATAAATGATATCCTTATACTAGCTGCACTCAAAATGCTTTACATCTACTGCCATGGTGTCTATAAGTTCTAAATTTTTTCCTTCTAGATTTTCATCCATAAAATTGAAGCCCAAAACTTTACAATTTTTTTCAACTAGTAGTTTGGCTAATCCTTGACCTTTGATTGGTTTGGTAGGCTTTATTTCTAAATCAAACTCAAGAACTTTAGTAACCCACTTAATTATTTTTCCATCAATATCAGGTTGAAATAATATTTCTCTAACAACAGATGAAGGTACATAGGCAATAATTTGAGCATGTATAATATAAACTCTAAAAGCCTTCAAAGCTTTCACTAATGCATAGTCATGCTTTTCCAACATTTCATACTTCAATTCTACATATCTAAGAGCTCTTCTGAAAAATGCTATGGGAGCTTCCTTATTTTCGGAATATGTTTGTAAAAAAACAACAAAAATAGTTTCTTGATAAGAAAATGAGAAGATCAAGAAAGGTCTTGAGTATTCAGGGCTTACTAACTGAGGTGCTTCAATGATTTCTTTTTTGATCAGCTCAAATCAATTTCTGGCTTCAAATGTCCACTTGACTTCTTTTTCCTTCTTCAAAATGAAAGTAATATGCTTCACCACTTCAAAAAAATTGGGAATAAACCTTCTTAAAAAATTGATCTTACCAAAGAAAGATTGAATCTCTTTCTTGGATCTAGGAAGTGTTAATTCCTGAATTGAAATCACTCTTTTGGGATCAATTTTCACTTCATATTTAGAAAATATATGACCCAACATCTTACCTTCTTTGAGAGAAAAAGGACACTTATTTAGATTCAATGATATACCATATTTTCTACATTTAAAAAATATTTGTATCAAGTGCTAAAGGTGTTCTTGATCTGAAGCTGAAAAAACAGTAATATCGTCCAAATGGATGACCAAGAATTTATCTTTTTTCTCCAATGAATGCAAAGTCCATAGCACACTAAAAAGTAGCTCCAAATGGAAAATTTTCATACATGAATGTTCCCCAAGGAGTAGTGACTATTGTCTTCTCTCGATCTTCTGGCCAAAAAGAAACTTGATTGTACCTGAAGAACCCATCTAACATGGAAATTTTGTCTGGCCCGATTACCTTTTGAAGAATATGCTCCATCTTTGGTAATGGATAATTATCTTTCTTGGAGAATTTGTTAAGATTCCTGAAATCTACACATAATATAATTTCACCACTCTTCTTTCTTACCAGAACTAGATTAGCAACCCAATCTGAGTATCTCAATGGAATGATGATTTTGGCATCCGAAATTTTCTTCACTTCCTTCTCCATCACGAGTAACAATAGTGGATTGATTTGTCTTAATTTTTGTCGAAATGGCTTAGTACTATCCTTCAATGGTATCCTATGCTCAATTATAATTATATCGTATGTCTTAATATCCTCATATTTCCAGGAAAAAACATCAACAAATTGTGGTATTCAGTCTTTCTTACTTATGATAATGCTTTTGACAACTTAACATACCTCGGTTCTATTTCTGTGCCCAAATTGAAATCTTCCAATTCTGCTTCTGTTTCAGCTAATTGTGGTTTGAGTGAAACATAATTTTGATCAAAGAGCTTCTTAAGTGGGATTAACCCCTTGGGAATATTATTGGTAGGCAGCTGAATGATAGTTGATCAACAATTTATTTTTTTTCTTCAGATTTTCAGTATCTTGATAATCAACATCATCCTTCATAAGATCTTCATCCTGATCAATGTTTAGGACAGCAAATTCTTCAACAACTTCAGTTAATCTTCTAATCTCTTGGTCATCCTAAAAAACTTTAAAATGCTTGACATTATCAGGAATGCTAGGTCTAAACCTAACTTCCACTTCATATTTTAGCTTTATAGGAATTGGAATCTTGAATGAGCTTGCTGAAATAGAAAGTGAATTAGCCAAAATATTACTTTCTCTTGGAATAAAATAAATGTTAAAGGCTAGGAATGAGTCTTCTATAATTCTCCATATTGCATTCCGATAATCTCTGAGTCTGGGATGCTTAGTTTGATAAACATTTATGATTTACTGAATAATAAGTTTAACATCTCCAAAAACAGAAATTTATGAAATATTCATGTCTTTTGTTGTTTTTAAACCAATCAATAGAGCTTCATATTAATCCACATTGTTAGTTATCCATATTCAAAGGCGAAATTAGAACTATTCCTACACAAGCACCTTCTTTAGAACATGAACCATCATAATAATTTTTCCACAACATAGAACCCTAATGACTGATTTGTTTTTCAACAGACTTCAAAATATGAAAATTTTCTGCAAGCAAGGAAGAATTATCCACATGTAAAATTCTTGAACCCACATGAGTTGTTCTTGCATAAACTGGATGATTAGTGGGTCTTTGCTGTCACTAATGATATATATCAGTTGAGCTTCTCTATAAAGTCTTCTTTTCTCTCCTCCAAATACAGGGACAATAGCAGAAGTGAAATCCATTTTCAAAGTTCCTCCCAACCTTCTAATCCATGACCTAGAAAGTAACATGCCAAATCTAGGAGGAATATCACCTACAAAAATATCCATCGCCATATCTCTCATGGGTAGCTGAAATATGCTTACTGCAAGGTATTTGATGACACCAAGACATTGAAATTTTTTGGAATCAAAAGAGTAGAGATATTGGTATTCTCTAATTACTTCAAGATCTAGTTCATCCATGACTACCTTGGGCATTAAATTATGTGAGGATCTAGAGTCCATTAGGCAATTATGTAGTATATTATCATGAATATTCAGAGATAAATAAAATGGATGGGTAGAGTCCTCTTTGTCTTCTACCAACGGATGTAAAATAGTAGTGGTCTTGTCATCTTGAAGGTTAACAAAATCAGAGGCTACTTCGGTAGGTGGAGGCTAAAGAGATTTCATGCCAGTTTTTTGAAATCATCTTTCTTCATCAGTTCTACAAGAGGAACAAGAATCTTTATAGTTTGTATCTCATTCTCAAAATTTAAAACATGGGGCAGTTTGTGAGAAATTTTTACCTCAAGTGAAGGAGGGTTAAATAAATGATACTGGAATTTCTGGTCTGCTTGGTTCAATCACTTGGTGTTAGTATGAATCCTTTGTCGAAGTGCACGAAAAAGGACCACTTTAGCTACGCATAACTAATAGCCCTAACAACAAAAGTGGCTGCCAATATCTTCAGATCTGCGGTTAGTTAGACATAAAATAGCTGCAAAAAACCAGATCTATGCATGGAAAGACATTAAGCAGAAAAAGTAAGGGTTTGCTCCATATACCAATAGACAAGACAAGAACAATTTTTTAAAGAATTTTTATATTAATGGGGCACCTGGGAGGAAAAAAAAAGGTGTATCCAATTCTCCTCAGTGGGATGGGTTCTTGGAAGTCCTCAGCACTTCAGATCTAATATTTCTCTCTCTTGTTGGTGTAGAAGACCCACACAAAGAATGGAACTCAAAGGGAGCTCTTGCAGCAAATGGCAGAAAATGGTGACCAAGTGTATAGATCCAGAGTGATCTAATAGGCAATAAAAGGTGAAGAATGGTAGGAAAAACCCTCCTATTTATAACAAAATATTGGGTCATTCTAGATCTTGGTGCATGGGTTAACCAGATCTAGATCCACTTTTTATGGGATATTTTATTATATTTGTTGGAGGGAAAAGGTATTTGACTTGGGTTAAATCCCTTAATTTGTCAAAAATAAATAAATAAATGATTTATTTATCTTTTTAAGGAAGCGGTTAGAAGATAATCAAACAAATAATGATTTATTTAATTATTTAAGGAACTGGTTGAAAGATAATTAAATAAATAATGATTTATTTAATTATTTGTGGGTGATTTGGTCATATTTAACAAGGAATATTATCTAAATAAGGTTTAAATAATTATTCCTAGAAAATAACAAGATAAATAAAGGTTTATCTAATTAATTTCATTGACTTTGGGTTAAACATGACTGGGAATAATAATTAAATTATGGTTTAATTAATTATTCCATGAGGAAAATCAAACAAATATAGGTTTGTTTAATATTTCCTTTTGGGGTTTCCTATTTTAACATAGTGAAAGCAGTTTTACTTAGGGTAAAACCGGTCTTACATGGTGTACTTGGGTCCATCTAATGATAAAAGGTTAGATGACCAAAAAATGGTGTAACAGATTGCCCCCCAGCGTGCGAGTGTCAGGAGCAAATCGTATGACCGAAGTACGTTGTAAGAACACAATCACTAGACAACAAAAGGGATGTCAGAGAGAGAAATGTAAGGTAGATAGTGTGCTGAAGGACTAGACCTTGAGGAGACGAGACTCGCAGGTGCAACAAGTCTCTTTTTATGAGAGGGTACCTGTGCTGAAGGCGGCGGGGGAGGCATACCTATGCCCGCCGAGACAAAGTACAAAAGAATAGTGTGTCTAGTAAACAAGGGACCGAACCATAAAGTACAGCTGGCATAATCATGAGCCAGATAAAAAATACAATGAGGAATCCCACATACATGCTGTGCCTGGGATAACAGCCAGGACTTGTACAATAATATCTGAGTACATGAGATACGAATACAACCCAAATGCCCCCTGTAAATGGGGAAGGGCTCACAAAATCTGACTGATACATGCAAGTCGAAGAGGCGCTGCAAGTGGCTACGACCAACATCATCAAATATCTGGAGCTGCATCGAAGGCTGCAAAGAAGAGGTCATCCGGGCATGTGGGGGGCTATCTGCAGGGCCACCCCCTCATGAGGGTTGAAACATCTCACACACACCCGGGAATCATCAAGAGCTGCTGCTGGATCACTGGACCATCAAGTATACGAATCTCGATCATGCTGAAAGGAGCTGGAGAAAAAATCAAGTCAAAGGGAAAGGAGATATCCCTTTGCCTGATCCGAGGCACCGAACAAGAGTGGAAGCTGGAACCAAGGTACACCGCTCTCTAGACCTGGCTTCTGGAATGAATGAGCTGATGTCGACAGAAGGAGGTCCGCCATAGGTGAGGTAATGAGAGGCCCTTAACTAAGGCACGAGAGAAAAGAGTAGAGCGACGGACAGACTGACACTAATGATGATAGTGAAGTGGAAAGGACTGAGTAGCTAATGGACGACTTCCCTTGTTAGAGAATAAAGGGCATGAATGACATGGCAGTGACTGACACAATATCAAATGGGACAGGGGACAGTGGGACTGGAGGTCATAATGTGCGACACAAGAGAGATACCAAGCAATGAAGGATGGAGGGCTATAGTGGGGTACAAAGGGACTTGGTATAGACTCCATGGAGGGAATGATGACTCAACTTGGATGCTCTAAACAAGGGCAACTCGATGGTGCTGCCACACAGTACAGGCCCCAATGGGGGGACCGTGGAAACATGAGTTCATGATGGGAACTCATGACGAAAATCGACACGAACAAGGACAAGTAAGGAGGCAAGATGGTGCCCCAAGTACAAGTGTCGTAAGTGAGGAAATTCGATTTAAAGCGGTTATGGGGGGGCCCTTCTTGGACAAAAATGGGTCCGGGTGAAGCAACAAATTATAAACATGAAAAAACAAATGCTGGCTATCTAAAAGAAAATAAAACATGCATTTCAGAAGGGAAATGCTAAGGGTAATATTTCTTAAGATAGAGTGCATTGCGAGGATTAGGAAGGGGATGGCCTTCGAAATCCTCTAAGAGGTATGCCCCCTTACCGAGATCCTTACTAATGATGTAAGGGCCCAGCCATAATGAGTCAAACTTCCCATGACCAAGGACATCATGGGCCTGGTCATATACTAGAACAAGGTCGCCTTCGTGGAAAGTGCGAGGTTGGACTTTTCGGTCATACTGAGCTTTGGTGCGCTTTTTGGCTGCTTCCATGGTTTTCAAGGCAACACGGCGGTCTTCAGAAGCGCGCTCGAGCATGATAAGTCATTGTTCTAGAGGTTGAGTATCAGGGAGAAGTTCAACGGCCAGATGTATGGAAGGAATTTCACACTCGATCGGTAAGACTGCCTCCTCTCCAAAAACTAGGTGGAAAGGAGTAAACCCGGTGGCAGTTTTAACAGAAGTTCGATAGGCCCACAAAGCAGGGAAGAGCATGAGATGCCAGTTGGTTTTGTTCTTATTCACCGTTCATTGAAGCATAGTTTTGAGGATTTTGTTGACTGCTTCAACTTGGCCATTACCTTGGGGGTAATAGGAGGAGGAATATTGGTGCTCAAAACCAAATAGTGAGGATAGCTCACGCCATATCTCATCTTCAAAATGTTTGCCATGGTCAGAGACCAGTTGTTTGGAAACCCCGAATCGAGCTATAACATGGTTAAAGAAAAAGAGGGCCGTCGTAGCTGCCGTGTTGTTGAAAGTTGGCATGGCCTCAGCCCATTTGGTGAAATAGTCGACTGCCACGATGATATACTTATGGTTACCAGCGGATGGCGGGCGACACTCCATAAAGTCGATGGCCCATTTACAGAAGGGGCCGGTTGAGACGACCGGATGGAGGGGAGATGGTGGAGCTCGCACCTTAGGGGTGAAATGTTGGCAACTGGGACAGTGTTTGATTGCCTCAATGCAATCACTAAAGAGAGAAGGCCAAAAATACCCAGCGCGCATGACTTTCTGGGCAGTAGCAAGACTGGAGAGGTGGCCACCGCAAGCGCCGCTATGGCAAGCATTAAGGACCTATTCAGCTTCAGTGTGTGTGAGGCAACGACGAAGGACGGTATCAACCTCGCGACGATATAGATTGTCACCGATAAGGAGGTATCGGGGGGCTTGGTTTCGGATGCGTCGGCGAGCCTCACGATCAAGGTGAAGGGCGAACTTTTGGGTTCGCAAGTAAGTAAGAATTTCGCCATACCATGGGTCGTCGGCAGTAATGGAAAATAAGTGTTCATCAGGAAAATCATCATTAATTGGGGTGTCTTGCGCTCCGGTAGGTAATTCAGAAATGAGCTCAGCGAAGGCTAAGCCTTTCTTACTCTTTGGTGTGACGAATTCGAGGTCGAATTCTTGAAGAATAATGACCCAACGGGCATATTTCCCAGTGAGGATACGACGACTCAATAGGAAAGCCAAGGGGTTGGAATTAGTCACAACCTTGGTGGAGTGCATAAGGATATAATGACGAAGTTTTTGGACTGAGAACACTACAGCCATTGCTAATTTTTCGTCAAGTGAGTAGGAAACAGGTGGTCCTACAAGGTTCTTACTGACGTAGTAGATCACATGCTCCATACCATTGTCATCTTCCTGGATAAGGACTCCAGCGACCGAATAGGTGGAAGCGGAGATATACAGGATGAAGTCCTGATCAAAGTCGGGAGGACGGATCAAGGGAGCGGATGTGAGAGCCTGCTTGGGGGCATTGAAAGACTCGTCAGCATGGGAATCCCAAACAAAAGGGATAGAATATTGGAGGAGTCTAAGGAACCCATGTGCAGTGGTGGCGTAGTCAGGGACGAACCATCGAAGAAAATTAGCTTTGCCTTAGAGACTTTGGAGCTGGCGGAGGGTGCGTGGAATGGGAAGTTCAAGAATGGCTTGAACTTTCAAAGGGTCAAGAGTGATACCATCCTTAGACACGATGAAGCCTAAGAGACGGCCGGCAGGGACGCAAAAAATGCATTTCAATGGGTTAAGGCGGATATTATACTTGCGACATCGGAGAAAAATGGTACGCAGATCGTGGAGGTGCTGCGCCCGATGTTTAGAACGCGCAGTTAGGTCGTCTAAATAAGCAAGGATAATGTGAGCTAAGTCATGGAAACAATAAGACATGGCCCGTTGAAAAGTGGCGCCGGCGTTTTTGAGGCCGAACGGCATGACCCGGTAAGCAAAAGTTCCCCACGGACTAATGAACGCGGTTTTAAGTTGATCGGCAGGACGGATAGCAATTTGGTTGTATCCGGAGAAACCATCCATAAAGGATAGAACCTCATGCCCCACACACTCGTCAATGATTTGGTCAATGAACGGTGTGGGGAAGTTGTCTTTGGGACAAGCTTGGTTCAAGTCGCGAAAGTCCGTGCAGACACGAATGGTGCCTTGTTTCTTAAGAACGGGAACTGGGTTGGACACCCAAGTGGTTTATTCAATGGGGTAAATGAAACCAACCTACTTGAGCTTATCGATTTCGGCTTTGATAGTGTCACATCTGGAAGGATGAATGGGTCTCAACTTTTGACGGACTGGTTTGGCATCAGGCCATGTGTCAATATGGTGTTCGACAATGGCGGGATCAGGTCCGGGCATTTCAGAATAGGACCAGGCGAAAATATCCTGGAATTCTTTGAAAAGCTTGGTGTAAGCTTCGATTTCTTCCGGGGTGCAGTGGGCGCCTAAGGTGATATATTCTTCTATACTTGGTGTGACTGAAATGTCAATTTTGATGATAGGAGAGATATTGGCCATGTTTCCTTCTTCAAAAGCATCGGGTGCAGGGATGGGGTTTTTGAAACAATCGATTGTATTGGGGATGAAGTCTTTGGTTTCCACAGCAAATTGGTCATGGGACTACTGCGGGAAGAAGTATGCGCGATGGTGCATATCGTCCCACGGAAAGTCCGGGTTAGTCATGGCTTCCATAATGTCTTCATCGGACTGGAAGATGGGAAGACTGGAGGAAAAAAGGTCACCCGAGGAGGTGGTGGTGTGAGATGGGTCATCAAGAGGAGAAGGGCTCAGATGTGTGATATCAACAGATCCAAGGTCGGCTGAGGAGCCGAGAGGATCGGCAGGTTGAAGGGCAGGTGAACTATCTCGCAAGGATGATGACAGGTACAAAATGGTGGTTGACGGCTCCGTTGGCTCGATAGCGGGAGGAGGAATGTGAATGGGAGTAGGAAGGTCCTCTGGTCCTATCGAAGTGGCCTTGAATTGGCGGTACATGTCCAAGGAGGAACGATACTCATCAAGGCGGGGACAGAGGTGGGTGTAATGGCCGTGAAAATCGCACAAGGCACAAGGGTGGTTTGTGCGCAAGTTTTTGAGTTTCGGGATAGAGTCGGGGATAGTGACGTAGACTTCTGGGATGTCAGAGTCGGGGAACGTCTCGTTGACCAGAAGCTTGAGGTGCGGAAATTCAGGACACATGTGAGTGGCGTGACCGACGATATCACACAAAGCGCATTGGATGGTGGGCTTTGGTGGTCGCGGAGGGGTAAGAGTTGTCGGGGCGGCCTGGTCCTGATGGGTTGCCCCCTTACGAGCTTTGCCTTTCTTTCCAGGGGCTGGCACCATAGGGGTAGGGTTCTGTGGAGGTGCTGGGGGCCCGGAGGAGGTGAGGGGGACCGGTTGAACCGGTGTCAAAGAAAGGTAAGGTTTGGGGTGACCGGGAGGGGTAGCGGCCGGAGGGTCAATGTACTAGACGAGTAGGCCAAGGGTTAGGTTAGGGAGAGAAAGGGTGGCCATGACGGGGACAAAAAATACTCTGGGAGGGGGAGCCAGGAAGGGTATCTGCCCAGCAGGGTAATGACCAGGAGGGACGGCTCCGAGGTGGTTAAGGCCAGGGGGAACCGTTCCAGGAGGATAAAGGGGTTCGGGGATACCAGCTGTAGGGGGAGGGCCAGAAGGAGGAGGTTCGGCTGGCTGAGAGGAATGGCTAGGAGCGGGGTGCGGAGGGCAAGGGGGAGGTTGCTGACTAGCCAAGGCAGGCTGCTTACGGGCAGCCTGAGACGATTGCATCATGCAAACATTCGATGAGCTGGGATCGGTGACAGGAAGGGGGGGAAGGTTAGGGAAAGTTCCAAGCAGGGAGGAATCTTTGGAAATGCCGGGGGAGACATTGGTCAAGGAATCAACGGTTTGCTTGTTGGCTACTGAAGAGATAGTCGTCTCAGGGGAGGTCTGAGATTTTGGCTCATGATATGTCAACTGGTCAATGGTGACTATCTTTCCATTATGGGGGAAAGACATCTTGCGAAAGACCACGGATGGGACAACAGACATAGCATAGGTGTAGCTTCGCCCCAATAGAATGTTGTAATCTAGCGGGGCGTCGATGACTTCGACGTCAACGCAAACAATCTTACCGGCGAGGGTGATAGGACAATTACGAAACAGGCCAATGGGCTGGGAGGCATGACCGTCCCACGCTCGAAGGGTGATCGTGGAAGGGGCCAGCTCAGGAGATCTGAGTTGCTTCCAAACCGAAGCGGACATCACGCATGTGGATGACCCCTCATCAATTATACACCGGGACACGTTGGCATTCCGGATTTTGATTGGGATTTGGAAGGCGGCGAAAGGAGGGAGGGGAGGATGGTCCGATTGAGTGGTGTCGAAAACCATCATTTGGTCATCAACAGGATCTACAGTGCCCACGGTAGATAATAGAGCCTTCTTTTGGGAAGGGCAGGAATGGAGGAGTTCCAGTGTGGAAATGGCAGCAGGAGATTGCGCCAGATCATCTACTATGCTATACGAATGAGCAGCTCGACCAGAAGTAGCATTTCAACGTAATGGTCCCTTAGGAATCTTGGTATGGACCTCAACTTTGGGTTGAGGGATATGTAAGGGGCCACTGGATGTCGAAAGAGGCTCTGTAGAACCTGAAGAGGGAGGCTCGGGGGCAGACTGAGCAGGAGGCTTGGGGTATTGACGAGACTGAGTTTGAAGGTGAAGATCGACGGATGGGTTAGGATCGGAGTGCATCATAAGGATCTGGTAATCAGAGGAACCAGAAAGGGAAGGGGGGGTGGCTACCTGGCTGTCGGGCGGTTGGGTAGCCACGAATCCTTGCTGAGGGAAAGGATCAGTAAACACCGCTGGCTGGGTAGTGGCCACATTAGGAGGAGCATGAGGGGAGGCGTGCTGTCCGCGCAATGTGGCTTGAGACTCCCACATCTGCCGCATCTGGGGTAAGAGGGGGCAATCGTGGGTGTAATGACCATAAACACCGCAACACGAACAAGGCTTACTTGTGCGAAGCGGCCTGTCCGGCTTGGGCTGAGTGCCCTGTTGCTGGTTGGTAGTGTTAGGGTCCACACCAGGATTGGGTCCACGGGTACCAGGGGCAGATTGGTTTGGATTGCCTCTCCGCCTTCTTTGAGAAGAAGGGGGATTAGTCGCGCCCTGCTGTGCAAATACTTGCCCTGGAGGAGGCTGTAAGTGCTGTTGCGGGTTTTGAGGAGGCAAGGGAGATGGAAGCGCATATGCTGGAGGAGCTGGCGCACTAGGCTGCGGATAAAGGTAGTGGTTAGGTTGGGCAACATTGAGGTAAGCAGGAGGTTGGGAAAAAGGAGGAGGCATGCTGTATCCTGGATACATGCTACCGGGAGGGGGAAGAGTGCTGGAGGAGCTGGCCCCTCCCTGAGGGAGACCATAGCCCATAGGAGGTTGAGCGTATGGATGGGAAAGGGCTCCAACAATACCGTCGGCGGAATGAGATGCCCCCGGGGCGTTAGCGCCACCGGGCCTGGGGAGGTCAGGAAGAACGGTATAAACATAACCAGATTGAGCGTAGATCAGGTCATATTTCAAGGCTATTTGGAGGGCGGCTACTTCGGTTTGAGGAAAATGGGAGGCGACATCCTTATCGATGGGAGCCGGAAGGGTGCAAAGGAACCAGTCCATATAAACCTGATCTTCGAAGGGAGGGGCTCGACATAAGCTCGTTCGTCGCCATTCCCCGAACATGGGCGAAAGGCGTGTTGCGGAGGATTGTCAAGGAAGTCAAGCTCCCACGCATCGACGGAGAGGGAGCTAGAAGTACGAAAAAAAGGCTTGGGCAAGAGTCTCAAAGATGGTATGGGTAGAGGTGGCTTGTTCGACATACCATTTAGAAGCTTCGCCGGTAAGCGTGCGTTGGAACAAACGAAGACAGATGGAGTCATCGGTAATGTAATTGGAGGAACACCACATATGGAAAGATCGGACATGATTGGTTGGATCTTCTCCATTCAGGCCCTCAAACTTAGGGATGTCGGAGGGGAGCTTAGTTGGCATAGCAGGCCAATTAGCATTGTGGTGAATGGGGTCATTGATCAACTGATGGAAATCGGGGAGGCTGAATCCTGCAATGTACGACAGCACAGGGGTGGCCGGGGTAGTTCCTGTGGCGGTTCCGCTAGTAGTAGGGCCGGCATTAGGGCCGGGGGAACCGCTAGCATTTGGCCCTGGACTAGACATGGTGAAGGTGACAGGGGGAGAACCAGGAGGAGAAGGAGGACTCGATGAATCGGGAGAGGAGTCGGAGTGTGGACTCGAAGGTGGACTGGCTCGACGACGGCGGTGCGGAGCAGGTCGATCAACCGAAAACTGAGGGTGAAGGCCAAGAAGTCTCCGGGAAAGGCGCCTTGGGGGCGCAATGATGACAGGAAGAAGGAAACCGACAAGGGCAGAAAGGGACAGAATCAAGCGATGTCAAGGGCAGATAAGGTGCAGTGACAATTGATTTTAGAGTCTTTGCCAGGCGGTGTTAACCAGGAGCTTCTTCACTTAGGTTCAGTGTGTGGTGTGTGTTAATTTTATTTTTTAAACCATTTTCGTTTTGAGAGCAAGAAAAAGTGTGCTACGTAACTGAAAAGAAATCTGCAGAGAACAATATAGATTGCTGAAATAACAGAACATTTAACAGCTAACCATGCATCAATTGAACCCAAAAAGGCGGGTCTCTCAAAACTACTCTAAAAGAGGGCAAAAATCTATTCAAAACACACGTAAAAAGAGGCCAATAGATCTAGGGTCAAAAGGGACAGGGATCTAGAGGATAGACCTGCTAAAAAGAGGTGCAGATCACAGCCAAGAGACAGAGGCAAGATGGTTGGAAAAAGGAAGGAAATCAGAAAAAAATGGAGGGGGCAAGGAGGAGGCCCAGAAAGTAGGTCCAAACAAAACGAATAGAGGTGATTTGAGAGGAAGAAAGGTTGATTTCAACGGATCTGAAAGGGAGGTAACAGATCTGGAAAAAAGGAGGCTGAAGCTCTGAAAACAGACGGCTGAAACAGCTAAAACTCTTCCACAAAAGGTGGAGGGTACTAAAGCCCTAGGGGGCTAGGTTCCCACTTAGATGAGTAAAAACAGATCGGAACCTAGTCAAAGCGAGCTGAGACAGAGGCTGGAAGACCCCGATGGCCGCAAAGAAACCTTAAAAATTGTAGAAAAATCAATCGAAAATGGCAGTCGCAGCTTCTCGACTCCGATTTCGGGCAGCAGTCGCAGAAACAAAGAAAGTGTGACCCGGAGGTCCGTGTCGCAAGTTTAGGGCCAAAAAGTGCGACCCCCCGTTCCGGTTGTCTCGGCAGCAGATTTTCAGAAAAGTTGTCGTCTCAGTTGCGGCTGGTGTCGCTTACCTGCGCAATAGGGCTAGAAACACACGGAAGTTAGAAATTTTAATGTTTTAAGGTTTTATGTGAGAAAAACAACATAAAAATAGGAAAAATAAATAGCTGAAAAGAAACCCTAGGGTCTGAAGTAGCTGGATATGTAGGAATATGAAAAACGACAACAGTGGTAATTTAAAACCCGTGTGGAGTCGCCATTTGTTAGTATGAATCCTTTGTCGAAGTGTACGAAAAAGGACCACTTTAGCTACGCATAACTAATAGCCCTAACAAATATAAAGTGGTCAACATTCTAGATCTCGTTAGTTGTTACGTGATGCAAAAACCAGATCTATGCATGGAAAAGACATTAAGCAGAAAAAGTAAGGGTTTGCTCCATATACCAATAGACAAGACAAGAACAATTTTTGAAAGAATTTTTATATTAATGGGGCACCTGGGAGGAAAACAAGAAGGTGTATACAATTCTCCTTAGTGGGATGGGTTCTTGGAAGTCCTCAGCACTTCAGATCTAAGATTTCTCTCTGTTGTTGGTGTAGAAGACCCACACAAAGAATGGAACTCAAAGGGAGCTCACACAGCAAATGGCAGAAAATGGTGACCAAGTGTATAGATCCAGAGTGATCTAATAGGCAACAAAAGGTGAAGAATGGTAGGAAAAACCCTCCTATTTATAACAAAATGTTGGGTCATTCTAGATCTTGGTGCATGGGTTAACCAGATCTAGATCCACTTTTTATGGAATATTTTATTATATTTGTTGGAGGGAAAAGGTATTTGACTTGGGTCAAATCCCTTAATTTGTTAAAAATAAATAAATAAGTGATTTATTTATCTTTTTAAGGAAGCGGTTAGAAGATAATCAAATAAATAATGATTTATTTAATTATTTAAGGAGGTGGTTGAAAGATAATTAAATAAATAGTGATTTATTTAATTATTTGTGGGTGATTTGGTCATATTTAACAAGGAATATCATCTAAATAAGGTTTAAATGATTATTCCTAGAAACAATAAGATAAATAAAGGTTTATCTAATTAATTTCTTTGATTTTGGGTTAAACATGACTGGGAATAATAATTAAATTATGGTTTAATTAATTATTCCATGAGGAAAATCAAACAAATATGGGTTTGTTTAATATTTCCTTATGGGGTTTCCTATTTTAACATAGTGAAAGCAGTTTTACTTAGGGTAAAACTGGTCTTACATGGTGTACTTGGGTCCATCTAATGATAATAGGTTAGATGACCAAAAAATGGTGTAACAGCTGTGCTGTAGATTCACTTCTTTTACTTACTGGCATGGCTTCTTGTTCCTTTTCACTGTCTGAATTAGGAAGAATGACATCCCACATTCCATGTAATTTAGCTATTTCTTCTTCTTAATCTTCTTCCGATAATGGAGGTGTATCATATTCCTCGTCTTCTTCTAGATCTGACTCTGTGTAAGAGATTGAATTGGGTGGTTTTGATTCATTAGTTTGATTTCTTTTGAAATTTCTAAATGGCCTTTCGGTAGAAGTCTTTGCCACTTGCTTTTTAATCTCAACCATTTCATTAGACAAATTCTTCAGAACTTTCTATAAGCCTTCCATATCATATGGATCTCTTGGTGTTTTATTTTTAGAATCATCCTTAAGGTTGAGTTTTTTGGATTTCCTGTCTTCAATAGTATTCTTCTTATCGAAAGAAATAATCCATCTCTCAACTGCAATTGCTTCTTTCATGTTTTCAGCCAAAGTAGGTTTAGCATCTATATCAATAAAAATTGCTAGTTGTTATATAAAATTCACTTCTAACTTTCTCACTGGGCTTCGATGTTGTAGGGTTTTTATTCAAAAGTTTATTGAATTAGGAATTAAAATATTTGATGGGTTCTTTGGGTTTTGTCCTCAAATTGGAGAGATCATTAATTAGGGTTGCTATTGATCTATCATCTTTAAATTTGGTTAAGAAATGTTCTTGGAAAATATCCCAACTTGTAATAGAACCTGAAGGTAATGAAAAATACTAGGATCCTACTACCCCTTGCAAAGTATAAGGGAATACCCTAACCACAACATCCTCATGTTCAACTCCATTTAAATTTATAGATAACATAAAATTATTAATATGTTCTTTTGCTTGTATACCAAGTTCAGGACTAAATTTTGGCAGCCATTTTTCAGGATGATCTGGTAAATCATGTAAAGGTGCAGGCATTTCAACAGCTCTTGGATTAGTCCATGGTATTTGTGCCATTGTTGTGATAACGATTGAAGGACTAGAAGAGACAACTGGTGTTTGAGTAGTAATAGTTGAAGGACTAGAAGAGACAACTAGTACTTGAGTAGATTTTGTTGGAATAATTATACTCTTCTGGGTTTGAGTCTGGGAAGCAGATGAGTGGGTTTGCAATGAAGAAATGATATCACTGCCTGATTTCGAGGATGTTTTTCTGGTCTTAAATCTACTAGGTAAAGGAAATTCCTTTGGAGGAATACCAAGTTTTTCACTTTGTGACTTAGTGAGAGATCTGGAAGAAACAAATTGTGAAGTAATACTACCTTCAGATATTTCAGACTCTTCTAATGATAATGAGAACCCTTGGAGTTTATGAACTAAAGCTTGTATTTCAGGGGACTCGGGAGATTCATTGTCCAATTGATTTGAGACTTTGGTAGTGGGTGTTTGAATATTTCTATCAATTTCTTCCCTAGATATTTGAGATGTAGAAGAAATTGAAGAAGGTGATGAGGGTGAATTTCTCTTAGAATGGCCTTTAGATTTGGATTTACTTTCCATTCATAGCTTAGGCCCTCCTTCTAGCGCCAAAAATGTTGAAGCCTCGAAAATCGCTGCTTCAAACATTAGGGGAAAACCACCCAGTCGGGACCTTAGGACAACTCCTTTTCCATTTGGTGTGCTGGCTTCGACTGGATTTATAGGACCAATTTCCTAATAATGATTAGATTGGTGATGGAATGTTTGTGTAGGTGAATAATGGAACTAACTGGCTGATATAATCTATCTAATTTAAACTATAACTTGCAAATAATTCTAAAACTAACCCAGGCTTTAAGTATAAATATGACTTAAAGATGGTTTGAGTTAAACAAATAACCATGAAAATGTATTATTTGTCCAATCAGAAAGATGAAATATCATATAATGATAACTTTGCTTAAGAAATTAAACAGAGTTAGAATAACACATCGCATTCATAATTCTATATATCATTTGCATATACTATGATAAATGAATATTTCTATATCTTCAGAAATGATATGATAAATAAATATTTGTGAAAACAAGAATATATAAATGATAGAAATTTCAAAGAGAATACTTCATAAAATAAAGAAAATAACAGTAAATCGATAGAAATACCAGATTTATTGAGATATTTTCTTGATGCAACTCAGTATCCGGATCCTGTGCTTTAACTTAAAACAACCTCCAAGATACATACATGCAATTCTTAAGGATAATTCACTATAAATCATAGGATGTGATCCTTTATAAAGATAAAATAATCAATGGAGTACAGAAATATATCATCCAAGTCAAAATTATTACAAATTCAGGACCCCTTTCTAATTGCATGAAAGGGGTTTAAATAGGAAATTAACAAAATAGATTATCCATAACTTATCCTAGAAACTATCATCGGAGATCCTGAAAAAAACTTGTGATATCAAAATAAAACAGATTCACTGATTTTCTCCTATATTCAATGTGCTGAGATGGTATATTTTGAACATATCCTTGACCTCGGTTGGATGACTTAGCCTTGAATGCAGCTGACCAGTGTATGTGGCATTGGATAACTCTGGAATGATGCAATTGATGGCATTTAAAAGGCATTTTATTGTCATTTTTTGACTGTGTGGTTTAAATAAGTATGTCCACATGACATCCCATGTAATATCATGAATTTTGCTGATTTTCTGATTCTTGTTGATTAATTCCTACTTCCACCTGGTATCAGCTTCTTTCACCTTTAGTAATTTACCAGGAATACAATCTGAAATTAAATTAATAGCATATAAGCTATCATTAACTAATTGTGTCAGATTGTTCATCATAGCTCTGGCCCTTGATGTAGCTTGTTCTTCTTTAATCCATTGTTTTTCCCATTCAGAAAATAAAATTTCTTTATGTCTTTCTTCGATCCTGGGAAGATTTGCATTCTTTCCTTTTTCTGAGTTTTGCCATGAAAGAAACTATGATATCTTGCAATCTGCATTCTCAAATTCAAGTCTGAGGTTGACTGATACATCAATAAGGGAAGATATTATTTCACATAGAGGATCTGCTTGTGCAATATTTTGACAGAGATCATCTAACTGCTGAGACAATAGCTTATTTGTTTCCAGAGCCTCAGTTTTAAATTGGTCAATTTTAGGATAATCCTTAAATTTATCCAATCTTGCTTGAAATATTTTTCCTTGCTCTGCTTTGGCAGTTTTCTCATTTTGCAGCAGGGGTTGTAACTTGGACACCTCTTGGGACAACTATTGTTGCTTATTCAAAGCTTTTTGATCAAGATTTTTCTTTTCCACACTCAGTTGTTCTTCCAGATGCTTGGTTCTGAGTTTTTCTTCTGATAATTGTAGCTCCAATTTCATTATCTTTTGCTGATCATTAGTTGTCTTTTCTTCTAGCATTTCTATTTGTGAGTCCTTTTATTTAATAATTTTATTGACTTCAACAGGTTTATCTATAGTGGCTGCACTGTAGGCACCTGCATATTGTGATAATTTAGTAAGATCCTCTAAAGGATCTACCTCAATATTCTTCTAGATAATATTCATGAATTCAACTTGTGGGGATGAGAGTGATTCTTGATCTGTCCTCCTCCTTTCCCTTTGTTTCCTGACAACATCCCTATGCTTAGGACTATAAAAGATATCCAAAGGAGGGATTTCTTCAACGTTCAACAAAATTTTTTCTAATGGATGTTCAGGGATAGTATCCATATCTTGATTATTCAAACCATCAAATTAAGGATTATTTTGTCCTCCAATTTTCTGTTCAAATTACTCATATTGCCTTAGAAATTGGGGAGTAACAATAATTTCAGCAGAATTTACCACTCTTTCCGTGGTTGTTTCTCTTTCAAGTTGATCATTGGGTTTGTCATATGTATTTCTTTCTTCAGACCGCATATCATTTTTGTTAACTATATTCTCCTTTTCTGTCTGAATATCAAGTTTTCCAGCTGTATTTTCCTTCTCAGTATGCATATCAGCTTTACTGGTAGACACTTCTTTATCTGTCTTGCTAGCTGTGTCTTCCTTTTTATTTTATTTAGTTTCTATATTTTCAGCTTCTTGCAAAGGAATCCTTAGCTGGTCAAGGGGAGCTTTCAGCAATCTCTGACTTCTGAAGTACAAAAATTTGTTCATATCTTCTACTTGAAACTTGGATTTGTCCAAGTCATAAAATTGGGAAAATTTCTCAATAGAGACAAATAAATCATCAAATTCATCAGGTTCATACTCAAACCTAGCAATTTGAACCAAAGTTGTGAAATCGAAAGCTACTTTATTTGGATCATACTGTCTTCCTTGGACAGTTGCAAGCTTAAGATCTCTTTTAATGACTTCCTTCTCAACATGTTTGAAATCATTCAGAGTATAATTTCCACAATTAAAGGGGAAGGTAGGCCACATTAATTTCTTTGCATTCTTTAAACATCTTGACATCCCTCTTTCTGTCAACTGGCAAGAAATTTCTTGGGCTAACAGTTTGTCAGGGACATACAGAGGTAAGATGTGGGGTTCCACAATGCTTCCAAAAACTCTGATTTAAGTAAATATTTCTTCTCCAAACCAATTACCAATAAGGGATATATCATTCTTTGCTTTTTGAGATTGCCAGGGAGGAAACTAGTTAAAAATGACTTGATAGACAAGCAACAAATACCCGTGACAAATCCTATATACATGATTTTTGAAATGGACCTTCCACAAGAGTTTATGATAAATTTGGATCGGAATAGGTTCCTATGGAGACCATATCCAACATAAAATAGGAAATTCTAAATTGAAACATAGGGAATCTAAGATATAGGCACAGAAATGGAAAGGAGTTTTATTTCCAGTGTCTTTATCCTTTCTATATTCCAGAATTCTATTAGCTATCTTGTCAGAAAGGATAACTGACCAATCCATAATTTTAGAATTTATAGCAGCATGAATAAGAGGTACCATCTGAATTGAAAACCTTGTAGAATTTTCATTCCCAAAGAGTCTACACATCATTGCAACAACATAGCAATATGTGGGTGCAAGAGACTCCACGGAGTACATACCTGACGCTTCATTTTTATTTTTCTCCGGAGCTCATCTCCACTCCTTTATAGGGTCTGATTGAATTTCATTGCTTGCGGTAAAATCTGCTATGAAAGCTTTGTTTTAGACCTTTTGCGGATTTGGGAGATAGTACATCGCTTTGATATCTTCCGCTCTAAAAGACCCAAAACTTGTTCTCGCAGCTGAGAGAAAGGTTCTGTTTGTGATGGTGATATTGTCTATCACCCATGATACTACATCATAATAGGGGAACATATTCGCCCGAGCTGCAATTCTGTGAAGAAAATAATTTGCAAGTGCTTTGAGAGGAGTCTCAGAATCATAATTTGAGTCATCTTCATCTGGTACTGTCACTTTTACCTCTGTCACAGTTTTTTTTTTTGCTTCAATCAAATTATAGACTTCTTCCCAGGAAAGCTTCCCGAGACCCTGGCATGCCGTATCTATAACCAGTTTGATTTTAGCTGGTTTTTCTTTCAGTGCCATGGGAGTAGGAATGATCTTTGTGGCAGTAGTAGTTATTTATTTCTTAAGTTTCTTAGACATTTTCCTGTCTGGTATCGTTTCACTGGCTTGGTGAACGAGAGGGTTGGATGGTCTATGGCTTTGCAAATGAGAAAAAAATTTCAGAACGGGAAGGAACGAAGTTAGAAGAACAACTGTGTGAAAATATTTTATTAATGATCCCAATTGATTAACTCGTCTTAAACTTAGTTTCCCTCCATAAGATTCACATTCACGCATTCATATAGGATTGATCACCATAAATAATTTGATTTTATAATTAATAATAATCGTACAATCAGATATCGGTGATTTTAAATGTTAACGTAAAACTTTCCTTTCGGATTTTCCGATTGCGATTGATAAATAACATATGTGCGGCGCAAATAGCAATAAAAAAAGACTTAACTATCCATTGCATTGGAGGTTTCGAAAGGGAATAAAATATCATTTCATATGTTCTGCCGATTTGCGATTGTGATTTATTTTATCGCATTGGACATTCCCAAAGGAATTAAGTTGTATATGATTTCCATCGATTTGCGATTGTGATGATGGTGGGGTCCATTGCATCGGAGTTTTTTAGAATAAGTAAATGTGATGTTGTTCCTTCAAAATGCAATTGCAATGAATCACATCGCATCGACATTTATGAAATAGACCGAATGAAGGGTATCCTTTTAGAAATGTGATTTGTGATAAGTCGTATCGCATCGAGATTTTATAAATCAAATAAAACGTGATGTTACTTCTTTGAATTGTGATTGCGATGAATTGCATCGCATTGGAGATTTAAGATAGACCGAATGAAGGGTATCTTCTTCGGAATGCGATTGCGATAGGTTACATCACATCGGGATTTTGAAAAACAAAAGTGAAACCTTTAAGACCCTACCGATTTTTTATTGTGATTTACTTTATTGCATCAGACTTTTTAACATGAATACTTCTATGCTTTGTGTTGATGCGATATAAGATTTGATAGTTCATCGGATCGGAAAAGTTTCAATGTCACATTTGTTCACTTGTATTTGATATATGTGATATGCGATATATGAATTTTAAACAATGAATCTTTTTATTGTTTTATATAAAATAATCAGATTTTCTCAAAGTCTTTTATTTTATCTCAGAAGAAAGGGGACCTATTTCTAAACAAACTTTATTCTAAAATTTTGAAATGGGGAGGTTTGTTGTACCGTAAAATAGGTTTATATAGCTAAATGATTCATTTGTATCTATCATTAATAAATATATAACAATAAAAATAATAATACAAAAAAATTATTGCAATAAAAATATTATTATTATCATTAAAATTAATAATAATTATGAATTATTATTTAATATTAAATGTTATTTAATATTATTTAATTTTAAATTATGTAATATAAATTATTATTTAACAAAAATATAAATAAATATGGGAACAACTTATATGCTCATTAATATTTACATTTGGATTCATCCTTTGGAAAATGTGGTTTATTATTATATTAATAATTGATTTTCCTTTGATACATTATTAATTAATTCATTAAATAATTAATCCATTTATTAAATAGTTAATTTAATAATTCATTAAATATGACGATGATGATGGTGGTGGTGGTTAACGTCCACTGTGACCAATCTTTGGTCTATCGGACCTAAAGAAAAGAGTTATTTAATTTGATTTAAGATTTTATTCCTATGCTCAAAAATCTTGGAGAGAAGCCTCCCGAGCTCATTATAATTTTGACATCTTAAAAGGGTAGGAAGGTCAGTATTGCAACAAAGATTATGAAATTGAGCTCTAATGTGATTGTACGTGGGGAACTCTAAGAGGAAGTGATTTTCATCCTCAATGTTCATATTCTCACAGAGATGACAGATCATCTCCATCCATGGTGTTTTAGGAACTGTCCAAAGACGTATTTCACTATGGAGCTCATTAGAGTTCATTCCAATCTTGGCTATATTAATTTTCGTCTTTGAGCCAGTTAAAACAAAGAGATACTTTTGATCTTCTAAGGTGGGGTTGATGACCTCCTTATAATACCTTAATTTTCTTTTAGCTGCTAGATCTTTCTCGCACCACATTTTTTCTTTGAACTTAGAAGTAACAATTTTTTTAATGTTATTGATGTTTTGCAATGAAACATTCTCGTCGATCTCCCAATGGTTTAACTAGGCCCTAGTGTCTTTATACCAACCTAATTTAAGCCTTAGGTGATTTTGGCTGGAATTTAAAGCTAGCTTAGGAATTCTGTGGTCTCCTATGCTATTGAGCTTGTGCTTGTACAACAGAAGCCTATTCATAGCTAGGCTCTCAATAGGGGAAAGAACCAATTCTATAAGGAGAATAGGATAGGGTGTATTGCTTTTAATTTTAAGGTTATACGTTATAAAATGCTTCTGGATTTGCTCAATCTTTCTCCAACATTCTCTAGAGATGCTGCAACCCCAAACCTCACATCCATATAAGATAACAGGAGTGACTAAAGTTTCAAAGAGGAACTTATTTCTATCAAAATTAATTAATTCATCCATTATTCAAAATTAAATCTTCCATAAAACAATATTAAATATTGTTTTATTAATATAAATATTTTTAACTAAATGTATATATATTGTTGATATTGTTAATCAAATATTAATATAAATATTGTTAATTATATTTATTAAACCCAAAGGGATTAATATAATAAACTCAAGGTATAAAAACCCAAATATAAATATTTTAAAACCTAAAATAAGCATGGTTCACCATGGTTCATTTTCATATTGGGACAATCTTTCTCACAATGCGATGTTGGACCATGTTTGACCATGATTGAGCATGATTGATTTTCATTTTGAGATAATCTTTGTCATAATGTGACGTTTGACCATGGTTGATTTCTATATTGAGAAAATATTTATCACAATGTCTCGTTGGACCATGCTTGACCAAGATTATAAACCCAAGGATTTATATTAAACCCAAGGATTAATATCATAAACCCAAGGGATTAATACTAAAACCCCAAGGGAATAATATTAATCCCAAGGGATTAATAATATAAACCCAAGGTATATTGACCCTATGATAAATGATATAAACCCTAAAATAAACATGTTTGACCATGGTTTACCATGGTTGATTTTCATATTGAGACAATATTTGTCACACTATCATATTGTAGCTATAGAAGTATCGCTTTGCTACCATGTAGAAATATCACTCAGATACCATGTAGAAATTATCAATGTCAATGGATTCAATCTGATCTTTTGATGTACTAAAAAATGATACTGAAACCTTCTACAATATTTGTGGAATAAAAAACATGATCGCCCAATCACATGCAAGTAAGAGAAAGAAGTAAATGAATCACACAACATAAGATGTTCTTGGGGAAATAAACTGCTCAAAACCCCTATATCTATATTGTATATTAAGTCAAGGAATCTTAAAGAAATAAAATGCTTAATCTCTCATGAGACCATCCAGCACTCTTCTGACTGTCTCACTCTGATCCTGCTCAAAACTGGCTTAAAATTCTCAGGAAAAATTGACAAACACTTAGCCAATTATCAGCCTATGCTCAGCCCAACCTTGCTCACAAATTTCCTAGTGAATTAGGCCCCTATTAAATAGGAATAATTCATTTCCTTGATTTCGCAATGCATCATGGCATCCCAATGACTATAATTTCACATGGGAAGATTTCTATAAATACAACTGAATTTTTTGTTGCCTTTAACCTCTATCTCAACTACGTCTTCCTCAGAACTGACAGGCATGAAGCTATTAATAGTGAATTATCAATTATCTTATTGATCACTACACGTGAATTAAATCTAATTTAATTCATTGGGCCTCTCACTAGCTCATCACTCAATTATAACTAGTTAAATTAATTTTAACTCAATTAATTGAGTTAACTAATTCACACCTACACCCCACTGTTGCATCAACTACAAGTGGACCCCCAAAATATTAGAATCCCTATACATGCCTCATCTTATACCCTCAAATCAAATTTTCTGAGCTAACTCAATCATCATGATTTAGTTAACTGATACAATTTGTTATGAGATGAAATTACAATTTAATTAAGGGAAAAAATTGGACGCCCCACATTCCTCACCAGTGTGCATTAGAATTTCCTTACAAATGTGCATCAGAAATTCCTCACCATTATGCATAAAAAATTTCTCACCAATATGCATCTGAATTTCCTCACTAATGTGGGTGCATTTTTTTCCCTTTCTGGTTGCCATTTTAATTGTTTCTTGTTGCAAATTTCAACACTACCTCTAAAAAAGAAAGGAATTCAATCTATCCCGATATGGTACCTTTGGAATGTTCTACATGCAACACTTCTCTAGTGTTTTTTTCACCTGAAACTCGTGGAACTGAATAACCCCTGAAAAACTTAATCAGTATAATGCATTTGTCATCAAAGTCTTTTGACTACTGCTAGCTACTACACCTATCTACTGGACTCTCTGCATTGTTTGTTGACATCTCCATCTATGCCCTTTGCACTGCTGCCAACTCTGATATCTGCTCTAGTATCTGACATATTTCACTCTAATTTTTTTCTTCCTTTTTATCACTCCACCAGATCTCTGAGGATGAAAAAGAGTCCAAATAGAGGTAACCACAGACCAATATTTTAGCTTGGTAGCTATCCCTACCAAACCAGAGAGGGCTGTCTCCACAAATTCATAGCTAAAAGGGCTGGATGAATTATGTTTTTAGGCTAGGTATGAGTACAAGGGTTTTTTTGTTTGAAAGGGGTTGTTGGATGAGGATTAGGTCAAAGAGGCTAGGTCAGGGAAAATAAGATTAGGGTTGCAGAGGCTAGGTAGAAAACCTAACACTTTAGGGTTTCTTGAGTGGGATGGATCAAACATGTGAGGAGCTAGAAAGAAAAAGGCTAAACATGAATTCTTTCTAAACTGAAGAAGATGAAAAAACAATGAATATTTTCCCAAAGACAGAGCATGAGAGATGTATTCTGCTTATCAACTTCAAAAGAAACATATCATAGAAACGAAAATAATTATGAAACAAAAAATTCATACATAATGAGACATAAGAATAACATTACTAAATTTCCATACCACAGGTATCCCAAATAAATAATTGTAACCTTTTCATTAATTTCCTACCAAATAGATTAGACTAGAGTCTTTGATCAATGCATCAACATCCAACCTATGAAATGAGTCAAAAAGTACATGATATAGGCCTAAAACAACCTCTCCCAACCTCAAGGGTCGAATTCCCAAGCTGAGGAGGTGTTCCACCAAAACTGAGCTGAATACCTAGAGTGTAGGGAGGTCAAACTGACTCATCCCTCACTTTTTGCAAACTAATTCATTACATTTCATCAAAATTTTCACCTAATGTATTTACCCCTAGGTAAGTAAAACACATAATAATTACTTTTAAATTCATGATTTACATTTATAAAAATCCCATTGGCCATTGTCAAACTGAAAAAATTGTGAAAATTGAAAAATATCAGCAAACTGAGAAAATGTTTCCTATGTGCAACACCACTTTCCTACGCACAACACCATCTTTAGCTTCACTTTTTAGAGGGTTACTGGTGTCCAAATTAAGTGCAAGATATCTCATTAGAAATCATGTCTTGTCAAGTTTAAATATCTATGCTCATTTTCCAAAATGGTCAAGGTTTGACCCTCCAAAACTTCATTCTCCAAATACAGGTCAAAAATGCAGTGCCAACCTCCAAAACATGACAGAAAGGTCATTTTTTGAGTGTTTTTTGACCTTTTGACTACCTGTTTGACCCAAAAAAGTTTTGTAAAGTGGATTTTTTGACTATGTTTGACCTTCTGAATCCAATGGTGGTTTCAGTTTCTCCATTGGAGGTCCCTAGGAAAAACGCAACGCCTAGGGCGCTACACTTTTGCTAGTTTGACTGGTGTCAAATTGCCAAAAACAAAAAATTTCCCAAAAATTTCAAAATTTTCCCAAATTTCTTAATTTTTTTTGCTATGGGTTGATGATGAGGTTTAATAGGCTATGAGATATGCCTCAACAATAATATCAAACTCGTCCCCTTCATTTTTCTTGTTTATGGTTTCAAGAGTTGATTTGTCCTTTTGTAGCTTTGAGCTTGCAATTTGGTTTTTCTTGAATTAATGCTTGGCCCTCTTTTTCAATATGTCATTATCCTTTTTTTCTTTCTCCAAGAGATTCTCAAGATGTTGGTTGGCCCTACCAAGCTATTTCTCTCGGTTCTCATTGACAATCATGGCAAAATATTCATTCAATGTAAGCTCATTAGCAAGCTCAACCTCCTTTTTCCTCTCTAGTTCTAGAGCTCTTTTCAGCCCTCTAGTCCTAGGTATTCTTCCTATCATTTTTTCTTCTTCCTCACTAGTTTCACCATACCTTTCATAGGCATCATCAAGCAAGGCCTTTTCCTTGTTTTCTTCTCTTTTTTCCTTGAGAAGTTGAATCTCCATGATGGCCTGCTTGGTCCTGAGTTGTTCATTTTCCTTCTCATAGTATACAATGACAACATTATATCTCTCTAAGTTGGTCTAAGGTTCACTGATCTGACATCCTTCTACTCGATAATCATTTTGGAGGCCTCATAATCATGCTTATCATGTAAATCAACAAGGTAAAAATCAGTCTCTATTTCATGGAGGTCATCCTCATCATGAATGGCTACCTCATGTACATATTTGTCTACCATATTTTCTTTTCCCTTCTGCACCTGATTTTTTGGTGAAGAAGGCAGGGCCCTTGCCACAATCTGTGGGAAAACACTTGCCTATGCCCTCTCTGATATGTCTTTTCCATTGTGCTCATTTGAGCCTCTTTAGGCTTTTTGACCTCAACTCTGCTAGGTGACTCATGCTAATCATGAAATGGTGATGATGGTGATGGAGTAGGTAAAGTGGAATGAGGTGATGAGATGGTAGGCACTGTGGGATGAAATGGAGGCATAGATGTAGTAGGGTGAAATGAAGAAGGCATATATTCAACATGTTAAAATCGTGGAGCAGTGAAGATGTCATTTTCTATGAATGTGTCCCATGAAATGTTCAACTCGTTAAGCCGATGAAGGAAAATGATTTTGATCAAGGAGTGGTGGAAAATACTATTCATATGCTGGTCAAACTCTCTCTTTTTTACATAGTATGCGATTTTGTCTATGATCTTGAATAAAAAGTATGGGGTATTAATAAATCTAACTCTTGTGAAGTGCATGAGAAGTCTTATGTGATAAGTGTAAAGTCTAGATAACCTCCCTTCACAAGAGAAATACTTCATGATGATATTGATCACGGGAGCATACCTATTAAGAAGATAGCTGAAAGGAAAGACCCTCTTCCTCTCATTTTTGTATATTGGTTTGATGAATGGCTCAAAGTACTGATCTTCCAAATATTTGGATTTGAACCACCTATAACACATGTTCAAAATCCCTGTTGAAACATCAATGATGGATGTAGATATTGTGAAAGTCATACGTGCTAGTGTTACTTGATTGTCTTTGAGGTTTGCACTAAATAGTATACTAAAAACAGGGTGATGTTGTACCCTTTCAATCATGTTACAAAGCTCAAGGCAACCAACATACTGAAAGCATGAAACTGTCATTGGTGAGGCTATTAGTTATCTAGTGTTGGTGGGATCCAGCCTTATGATTCTACCTCCTTTGTGTGGCCTTCTCTATTGTCTATCCTCCTCCTCTAATTTATTTTCCTCATCTTTCCTATATTCCTCCTCTTCCATATAGTCTCTTTCTCTTTCTATTGTGTATTGGTCTAGAAACCCTAAGGGAGGAAATGGGAATGGGGATAGGTCTAGGGAGTAGGGATTAGGGTAGGAAAATTTAGGGAGATGAGGGAAGGGGTTAGGGAACTTTAGGGGGTGATAGGAGGTCAAGATACTTAGGGAGTTGAAAATGATAATTGGATGACAGGTTTGGGTTAGTGGCTGCCTAGGAATTTTAGTGGCCTAGGACTTAGGATTTTATAGGCAAGGGGTTTATGGATTAGGAAAGAGGAGTGTAGGTGTAGGGATGGGTTGAATAGTGATGTAGGAAGGTATTAGAGGGTTTATGGGCAACAAATTTAGAGTGAGGGAGTGATAATAGGGTTTTCCATTATACACTTAGTTGATTTTTCTTATGAAGAAAACCACCATAAAAATGACACTTAGGAAATCAAGGAGGCAAAGATTTTGTTTTACTTACTCGATAAAGGAGGAAAGTAGCCTTTTCTGAAAGTTTGAGAAGATTTGAGGGTGTTTTGATGCTTCTATAACTTTCTGGGCATAAGCACAACACACTAGGAAAAAGCATAACACCTTGCCCAGGAGCACAATGGTTGAGGTAAAAAAGGTAGCGCCAAATTCCCTACGCATAGTGCCTCTCTCCTACATGGAAAATTTTAGGGGCTAATATTCACAGGTGGGCTAATTTTCCATGTTTTTTCCAAAAACAAGATTCGCCAATTTCCATTTTTTATAAAAATGATTCGCCCAAATTTTACAATATAAAATAATTTTACATTAAAAATCGCCAACATTATATAGAGAGTATATATAAAATTATTATAAATTTCAATCATTTTACAAATACATAAATATATGTTTTATAGTTTGCATACTAGATACTAGTGAGATTTGCCAATTTTTTAAACTTCAAAATAATTTTTTATCCTTCAAATTTTCCTTGCTCTCCTATGTGCAGCACCACTTGCCTACGGATAGCACCAAGAAAAATTTCGCCTCTGATTGTGCAACTCGACCTTTTCAGGTTGGGGAGTGCAAAATCAACCTTTGGATGTGAAAATGAGTTTGAATGGGATGCCTTGGTGGTATTATACTTCATGAAATTGATTGTTTGGGCCTTGGGACACACTTTCTTCCCTTTTTATTCCCTTAACCTTTTGAAGCTTTACCCTTTCACGTGACTCTTTCCTTTGAAAATTTGATCTTTTGATGACCTTTGAGAATTCTTTGAATTTTAATTTTTAGTGATTTGGCATCTTTGGAACACTGAGTTGGAAGCTTTGGGATGGTGAAATTATTACATTTTGGAAGACATAAAATCACGTAACGAAAATATAAAAAAATACATTTGAAAACGAAAATTACGTGCTGAAACAAGAAATTTTATTTACAAGTCATCCTCATATGGTGAAGAGATGTTTATTGGATCACCCTTTACTTGCTGGTCTTATGCAGTGGAGATGAAGTTTTATTGAACCTTGGAAACCCTAATGACCTAATGAAACCTTGAAAAACCCTAAAAGAACTAATGAGACCTTGAAGGAATGAATTTCAAGATGACATGACTGATAGTAATTTATGGATAGTGTACAGTAAAAAAGGAATGAAATTATTCTATCAAGTAATCAAATTTGAGGAAGAATGATGTTTTTTGGATTAGGGCTACCATCATTGACTAATTTTTTTGTATGACCTAGTGGAATGAACAAAGATTTTTGAGTGGGACTCTTAAAATGATATGAAAAGAGTATTTTTGATCACTAATGGTAGGATGCAAACAGTGACACTAAAATTGGCCTTATTGGGGATGATAACTATGAAAGAGGTGTCAAGAGCCACAAAACAATGGATTTTGCAGATCAGTGCCTTATCCATTGGGCCAATATGGTAAAAAAATAAAACTAATAAACGTGATTGAAAACTAATAATTCAGAAGAAATAGGTCGACTCAAGACAAAATTAAATGACTAAAAATTGACTCAATACTAACTTACTTGACTGAAAACTAAACTTTTTAAAATGGTAGAAAATCAGTGAAGCTCCATGGCCTTTACTTCGGGCTATGAACTCCACTAATTTATACTTCACACTTGCAAAATATGTAACTAATATTTATAATGAAATGGAAAACTGATTGAGAAATGTACCTCAGAAAAGATAGTGTTTCAGGAACCTACCATTAACTGGTCCTCCTAAACACTCTTTTCCATTCATATCTTCGAGAAAATAAGCATTTTTCCCCTGACAAGAAGAAATATGATATGGGCCTTTCCATAAATTCTCAACTTTTCCATGCTTACCCTTATCCTCATTTCTGGCATCCCAGCGGAGTACTACATCTATATCCTTGAAGTTGTCTTCCTTTGTTTTCTGGTCATAGATATTCTTTATCCTTTCATGGAGTTTTGAAGTATTCTGAAATACTTCATCTCTCGTCTACTGAAGGTGTATAATTTGATTAATCCGATGTTGTATGTCATTTTCCTTAGTCCCCACTTCTTGTAGAAATTTCATTACCGCGACTACTAATGATGAAGGAAACAAAAGATCGACACCATACACAACTTGAAAAGGAGACAAACCAATAGAATTATTATTGCTTACCCGGTTTTCTCACAATGCATTAATCAACTTCTTATGCCAATTATTTTATTTTCCTCTAACATTTTCTTAATGATACTGATCAAAGATTTATTAGAGGACTCCTCCAATCCATTAACTTGTGGGTAGTAGGCTATAGAGTGTCACAACTTATGTTATATCTGTCACAAAACTCAGTTATCTTCTTAGACTTGAATTCTGCCATGTTATCTATGATAATCTTAGTAGGAAAACCAAAACGAGACAAAATATTAGTTTCTAAAAATTGAATGATGACATAATCTGTTGCTTTCCTAGTTGGGATCGCTTCAATCCACTTTGTAAAGTTATATGTGGCTATAAATATCCACTTTTTATGTTAGGATGATGTTGAGTGAATATCGCCTATGAAATCTAGGCTCCACTGCTGAAATGGTGCATGTACTGAAATAGGTTGAAGAGGTAGTGGGAGAAGCTTTCTCTTACCCTGAAAAAATTGACATTCGTGGCAGCTCATTACTGTTTTGTAGACATTTGCAAAAAGTATCGGCCAATAATATCTCACTCTCAATATTTTATTGGTCTTGGTCTTCCAATATAGGTGGCCCCCACAATCTCCTTTGTGGAAGTCATTCATCACTTCCTTAGATTCTTCTTCGACCAAAAATTTTAGCAACACACCTCCGAGATCCTTCCAGTAAAGTGCACTGTACAATATGAAATACTTTGAAGCTTTGAGTTTCAAAGAACCACCTTGACTCTTATTAATTCCTACATGAGGGTTTAGGTGTTTCAAAACATAAACAATATTAGAATATCATGAAGATGACAAAAAGATAATATCGGATACCTGAATGAGACCCACTTCTTCTTCATTTTCAGACAAGGCTGAAATCAAGTTTATGTCTAGAGCATGAAGGTTTGACTAACCCATGAGCTTGGTTAAGCCCTGAATTTTGATCAACTTGGTGGGCTTGATCTCAAGGTCATATTCTAGTAATGCTGCTATCCATCTCCCTCTCCTACCTTCTGGGTTTGTCTGCATGAGAACTTCTTTTACAGCTGCATTAGGCACATAGGCAAGAGTATGTGAATGTAATATGTAAACTCTAAAATATTTCAGCACTTTTACCAAAGCCAAAGCCTTTTTCTCTATGATGTTGTATCAGAGGGTTGCATCTCTGATATTGCAATTGAAAAATGCAATTGGTAGCTCTATTTTATCATTTTTCTGCATCAAGACTATTGCCATGGTGTGCTAAAAAGAAAATGAGAATATTGTGAAATAAATAGTATAATCAGTACTTATCAAAACAAGGGCAATAGTCAAGGAAAAATTTACTGAGTTGAAATATTTCCAGGCATCTTCAGGCCACTTTGCATCATCATCTTTCTTCAACATACTTGTCAATTATCTAAGATGCTTTGCCAAATTAGGAATGAATCTACGTAAGAAATTCATCATACCATTGAATGCTTGTATTTAATTTTTGCAGGGAGGGAAATTAATCTGCTGAAATGATTGAACACAAGAAGGATCAATCTGGATCCCATCCTTGGAGATGATGTGGTCGAGAAGATTGCCCTCCTCCATGGGAAAAAGGCTTTTGTTTCAGTTGAGAGATATTCCGAACTTCCTACATCTCTCTAAAAAAATTCTTAAATGGTGCAAATGTTCATCATCATAATGTGAAAACACTGTCAATTCATATAAATAAACAACCAAGAAAACATATTTTTCATTCGCGAATGCTATGTCCATGGGCCACTAAAATGTGGTCCCTACATTTTTCAAAACAAATGGCATCTTTTCATATTTGAATGTGCCACAAGGTGTAGTAAATGATGTCTTACCCTGATCATCCTCGTGCACCAAAATTTGGTTGTATCCTGAATAGCCATCGAACAATGACATCCATGAATAACCGACAACTCTTTGGAGTATAATATGGTCCATTTTGGGAAGTGGATAGTTGTCCTTGAGCGACACTTTGTTCAAGTTCCTGAAATCTATGCAGAGCCAGATTTCTCCAGTCTTCTTTCTTACTGGGACCAAATTCAAAATCCAATCAGAGAATATGATAGGGACAATAATAACGGACTTGAAAATTCTGTTTACCTCTTTTTCAATTGATGGCATCAATTTCAGATTTACCCTTCTCAACTTTTGCTGAAAGGATTTTTGATCGGACTCGATCGGAATAGTGTGATGAACGATGTTCTTTTCATACACCTTTAAATATGCATATTCGAATGCGAAAACATCAAAAAAATCAGAAAGTAATTTAACATATTCAACCTTTACCTCAGGAGATAAGGACTTGGATAGTTTAACCATATTTGGTTTATCTACTGTCCCAATGTTTACATCTTCAACACCCTTTTCCATAGGTAGCAATGTAGGCTTCCTTTCCACGTCATCTTGGTCAAACAATTCTTCCAAATGTATTATACCTTTTGTAATATTGTTGTCTTTCAGCTGTAGTATATCTATCTAAGTTGCTTCTATATCTTCGTCATATTTATCAAAAATTTCATCTATCCAACAATTCTCAAATTCTACCTCACCTTGGAGAAAATTATTTACCTGCTTATCATCCCCGAAAACTTGCCAATACCACAAGTTGTCGGGAATAGTGGGCCGATTTTTCACATGAATATCAAACTTCCTATTTGAGAAGATGGGGATCTTAAAATTGCTTGTAGCTTTAACCAATGAATATTCCATGATATTTTTATTCCTTGGAACCATTGTAAGTATACGCTCCTGAAAAATTTTCAAAATATCAAGTACAAGATTCTTATATTGTCTCATTTGAGGATGATTAGCTTGATATTCACCTTTAACTTGCTTGATCAAAAGTTATGAATCACCATACATAACAATCCTTCTTGCACCCAATTTCTTCAAGATTTTAAGGCCAGTAATTAGTACTTCATGCTTCGCTTGATTGTTAGTTCAATCAAAAGCTAACTTATAAGAGCACAATCTAACATTTTTAGGGACCTTATTCTGCTAACGAAAAGGGTTGCAGACCCAAATTCCAATGCCTACCCAGTATTTCCCTATAGCACCATCAAAGTCCATGGACCATAGAACATTTTAATCCTCCAAGTGATGTGTTAGCTCCCTGTAATCAGCAAGATTGGCAAAGTCCGATCTCAGGGAGAAACATCGTTTCCACCAACTTTTGGATTCTACGATCTAGCCCTCCTGAATCCGGAGAGGGATCTCTCTAATAAGTGCAAAGATGGATTTTTCTTTGAATTTTTGGGTAATAATATTAAGCTAGTTATGAAGGCCAAAGGTTTTGTTTGTTTTTGGATGATTGAGCATGATTATTATTTTGACGAGAAAGTTCTAAGTGCAAAAATTTTCAAAGGTGAGAAGTTGCAAGTGGATAGAACAGCTATGGCTAAAAAGATAGATATAACGCTGGTTTTTAGTCCATTGGGCTATGGAGTCATAACAGGGCTTTAATTGAGCAACAACATCAAGAGTGATCCAAGGGGAAAGTCATCTATATCATAAGATTATTTAGATTAAAATGATGGAATGGAAATAGTAAAGTGTTGGAGGGGTTGAAACTGATAATAATTTCACAAAGGATTTATAGTCAGTCCAAAAAATAAAAGCCTTTTAAGTAACTATTTAAAACCAACCAAGAACAGGGCTAACCATAGACTTCTTGGGCAAGTTGTATTAAAGCAGCTTAATTGCCAAACAATCCAGTAATCTGCATAATTACCTTCAGAAAGTGTGAAAACATATGAGAGAAGACAAAGTGTAACTTAAGATCAGATAAAGTGCTTTTAAAACTAGTCTTCTTTCAGTCAACACCAAGGGAAACTTTCAGAATCTGCTTTTGGAGAATAGAAGCTAGAAACAGGGCAAACCATCACTTTCTAGTCTAACTTTAATAAGAAAATAAGGAAAATAACTTTCAAGAACAATGTTTAAAGCAAACAGTAGGACGAGGGAACTCCAACATTCCTAACTGCTTAAACTGTATTAAATCATTCTTAAATAAACAAATTGGAGGAAAACATTGAGATAAAGATTTTCAGTCAGAGAAGGTTACTGATATACAGTAGGTCCTAACTCTATAAATGTTGTTCTTTATCAGAGAATAGTGAACAATATGACATACATAGAAAGAAAACAATAACAATGAAAGGGGCACTTCACCAATGATATAGACCAGGATCCCAAGAAACAACTTGTTATTGATTTCAAACCAGTTACAGTCTTCAAGTCCAATGTTTCAGTTCAGCAATCATCTTCACTATTAAGCCTAACTAATCTATCACAAGAAGAGCTCCAAGGGCTAGTGAACACTATTTACAATCAGAAGTTTAAGTTCAAATGTATTTCAAAGTTCTGCAACCAATAGTTTCTCATCTTCTACAGAGGTATTTATAGAAGAATGAGGAGGTGAGATATGATAAAAGATCTCTCAGGACAATTAATACAGATTCAAGACTTCTCGGCCTTTGAGGGGCTCGATGGAGAAGTTTATAGGTGGTCTGTCTGTATTAACTATTTTTCATTTAAGATTAAGCTCGGTGGGAGCTTTTGTTGACTTTCAGGCTCTGCGTTATGTTGGAGTAACTCTGCAGATATTTTTTGCATTGAATTCTCTGGCAGAATTAAATCTTTGGCTACGCTGAGGAAAATATCTTCATTGGATCAATAAATTTGGCCTCTGTTTGAACGGTTTGAGGCATATGTGGCACTTATGGTAGCTGGGAGGAATCAATTCGCCTCAAATGCAGTGGTGGAGGCCTTTCTGTCTATTTAAACACTTATGATGTTCCTTTAATTGTGTTTTAATTAAGGGAATTAGGCTTTTGATAATCATTCTTAGCCGTAATTCCCCAAATGTGTCTTCAATCTTCTGTTCTGCTGCGCTTTGTTTTTTAACGCTGATACTCTTTTAATCAGATTTAATAACACAGTGTCTTATCGATGTGCAGGGCCACGCTGGGCTTTAAAGGCATCAATGCCCATGAAGCATTGATAAAATGTTGAATCTGAACCTTGCGAATGGTCTCCATTGATAAATCAAAGGCACGGGAAACGTCTTTCCCGGCCTTCTGCATTTATTTCGAACAAATGGAAAAACCATTAATCCCTGAAAATACACACAAAAGTTATAAAATCCTGTGGTTTTTGGAAAAACTGCTTCAGAAGGCGGGGGAAGAGCGTAGTCGTTGGATGAAAGCATCCAACGGTGGAGATCTGCGTAGAAAAGGAAAAAAGGAGAGCGGGGAGAAGAATAAGGCAGAGCGATTTTGGACCGTCCGATCTGGACACGTGGACGGTCCAGATCCAATCAGAGGATCGCAATCGGGGGCAGCAGGAAAGTGCACCGATTGAAATTTGCAATGCGAGTCAGTGCAGACCGTCGATCTAAAGATTAGATCAATGGTGGAAAAAGAATCGGGGGGGAAGGCTGATCGGGAGAAGAAATATAACGCAATGATGAAAAAATCTGATGGGTTTAAGTGCTGGCCGTCGATCTACAGATCAGATCGACGGCGAAGAGTGAATCAGAGGGGTTTGAAGCGGAGGTAAGACTTGTGATCGGAGGGAATGAGGACCGTTGGATCACGGAAGGCGGAGAGGAGATCAATGGCGGACAATCAATCGGGGATCAACAATCCGGGGTAGCAAACAAAATGCACTGAATGAAACTTGCAATGCGATTTAGCGCGGACCATTGATCTAAGGATGAGATCAACGGTTGGGATTTTTCAACTTACGCACCGCCGGAGAAACCCTTATGATATATAAAAAAACCCAAAATTTTAAATGAAACAAAGGTTTTATGCTTTGGGGGCGGGGTATATATATATAGAATGATCTGGCGCCCGACTGCGGGGCCTTCGGACGTATAGCACACAAACAGACCTAGGGCCATACATATGGGGGCCAATCGCAATCGAAACCATCGAGCCCGGTCTTTCAATCAACCCATTTGGATTTCTCCGATGCGATTGCACGATCGGGTGTTTTCAATCTAACCATTTTTATATTTAACACGTGACTTTAGCACATTAGATTAAAACTTTGGGAAAATGGGTTTTATGACTTTACAAAATAAAAAAATTGATCGGAGATGGTTTATACAATGATTTAAGCGCCAGATGCGGGATTTATGGTTATATGGAACGGTAATAAGATCGGGGGTTTTAAATACAAAGGCTAATCGCATCGGAGTTTTTGTAATCGCACAAAGACATGGACACTTGGACGTTTGCGATGCGATAAGCGCCGAAAAAGGGTTAGCGCTTGGTTCTAGCCTCAAAGCGTATGGTGGGGGAAGTGGTTAGGACTTAGCCCAAGGGGGCTTAAGTCCATAGTAGTAAAGAAAAACTTGTTCTTATGAATTTTTTTCAGAGTTCTCAATGGATTTGGGGGTTTTGGCAAGGCTAAAAAGTGAGTTTTTAACCTTGTAAAAATGATTTTCATGAAGGGAAGAAGAGGAATCATGAAAAAAAGGAGATTTATGGAGAAAAAGGGGAGTAAATGAAGGTTAGTTTTGAGTGGGAGAAGGGGGGAAATGATGGTTTTTCAGCAGTCTCTTCTTATGAAATCAGCAGAATTTCTGAGTATAAAACGAAAAAAGTAAAGAAGATTTTGGACAGGGGTATTGAGGCCTTCAAGAGTCTTCAAGAGCCAAAAATTTTAACAATAAAATTTGTTCCTTGAAGGCTCAAAAATTCTTAGCCACCATTTGCTATAACAAATTTTATAGGTGGCTAACAATGGCTCCACTTGGGGATGGTGCCTTCTTGAAGGCATCAAGAACTTCAGACTTTCATTCTTTGGGAGGCTGACCTGTGCCACATCCATTATGTTCTCTGGGAGGTTGACCTGTGCCCTATCCATTGGGCTTCCCTTCCTTTGCTGGGATGATCTTACTCTGAAAACATATTAGCAACTATAACAATGGATCTTTCATCAACAAGTTTTCTACCTACCCAATCCTACTGATCTAACATTTTTTCTTCATCAGAGTGCACTTGGATTGGAAAAATATTTTCACAACATTTTATTCTTTTGAAAGCAGGAAATCTAATCTATTTCTACTCCTTATTTCTCCATGGGCTCAGATTAAACAATTGAGCCCATATGATTCTCTACCTATTCTATCAATCTGTTAGGTTTAAATAGTCTAATAAATTTTATTGTCTAAATTCTACGACAGAAATTTAAAAGAATTCAAGTCAGGATTGAACAGTGTGACTTGATGCTGGTCTATGGCATAAAAACAGGCTGCACATAGAAATTTATTTTGCAGAAAATTTAAAACAAAATGGAAGGCTTAAGATCTGAAAATTTAGAGCACTTCCTTCATCTTGTTAACAACTCTTTTCTGACCTTTGTTTGAGCTGTTCCTTCTTTTTTCTCTGGTTCAGATTTTGAGTTAATTAGAACCATATTTTTACATCTCTTGACTCAGAAAATAAAACAGATTTGAGTCATCTCTCTTTGGAAACTTAGGTTCAGATTTTGAACATGTTTGAACCTTTAATTTCTGTCCTAATCTATCTACTGATAAGCCAAGATTAAATAGTTTGGCAAATCAAATTCACTACCCTATCAGCAGAAAATTTAGAACTAATTAGTTAAGATTAGGCTGTTTGACTAACTAGAAGTGTGGTTTTCAGGAGTGGAATTTAAGCTTGCACACTTTCAGATTTGTGTTTCTCTTTTTTGGTATGGGGCTATACCTTTCTTGTTTTCATAATCTGCCCTCTTTTCTTTCTTTTCTTTGTTTTTGTATTTTTATTTTTATAACTCTAAATGCAATGGTGGATGAGATATTTATAATGAGAAAAAAGATTAAAAAGGCTTTCGAAACATAACATAGATTAAGAGAAGTAATGTTTGAGCATCCTGCCATTGACCGGACCTCCAAACAATTCTGGTCCATTCAATTCCTGCAAGAAAAATGCATTGTTACCAGCCGTTGAATGAATAGAGTAAGGGCCAAGCCATAAGTTGTCAAATTTCCCATGCTTGTCATTTTCTTCCCTCCTTGAGTCCCACTTTAAAACTTTGTCCCCAATTTTGAAATTGGTAGCCTTTGTTCTTCTGTCAAAAATCTTTTTGATGCTGATATGTTTCTGCAATTCTTTGTTATAAACTTCCTCTCTGGTTTGCTGAAGATGGATGGTTTGATTTATTCTTCTGATCATATCATTTTCTTCAGTTTGCAACTCTTGAATGAACTTCAACACTGGTACACCAAGGCTGTTTGGAAAAATTGCATCAGTACCATACACCAGCTGAAAAGGTGACATACCAATAGATTTCTTCAAAGTCAATTTGTCAGCCTACAGTGCATGAACTAGCTTTGTGTGCCAGGAATTTTTGTTGTCCTCCAACAGTTTCTTAATTATGTTCACTAAAATTTTGTTTGAGGATTTTGCTAGTCCATTACCTTGAGGTTAATAGACCGTGGAATGCCCCAATGTTATCTGATATTTGTGACAGAATTCAACCATCGTCTTTGATCCAAATGCTATTGCATTATCAATGATGATCTTGGTAGGACAGCCAAATCTGGAGAGAATGTAAATCTCCATAAATTTTATGATAACTGAATCATTGGCTTGCCTACAAGGAATGGCTTCTATCCACTTAGTGAAATAGTCTATGGAAATGAGATTCCATCTATGCTGGGTAGAAGATGGTGGATGGATTTCTCCTATAAAGTCAAGTCCCCACTGTTGAAAAGGGGCTTCAACAGTGATTGGATGCAGAGGTAGGGGTAGCAGTTTTCTTTTGCCTTCAAAAAGTTGACATTTATGGCAGGATATGATCATCTTATGCACATCATGGAAAAGAGTAGGCCAATAGAAACCAGCCCTCAAAATTTTGTTGGCTGTTGTCTTCCAATAAAAATGACCTCCACACTCTCCTTCATGGAATTGGTATTTAACCTTCTCTGCATCAAACTCAGGCAAACATTTAAGCGATACACCACTTGCATTTTTCCAATAAAGACATATATCCATAATGCAATAGTTTACAACTTTTAACTTTAAGAATCTTTCCTTTGTTTTTATCAAACCAGGAGGTGTATTTAAATTAAGCAAAACATAAATAATATCAGCATACCAAGGAGAATTCATAAAATGATCTTCAACTATAGGAGTTGAGAATTCTTCTTGGTCATCCAAAGCATCAATCATATTAATATCAAGAACTGCAAAATTTGATTCAGCCATTAATCTAGCTAGATCTTGGCCTTTGATGAGTTTAGTGGGTTTTATCTCTAAATCATATTAAAGGATAACAAGAATCCACTTACCTCTCTTATCATCTGGGTCCTGTGTTAGAATGTCTTTAACAACTAAGTTTGGGACGAAGGCAATGATGTGTGAGTGAAGGATGTACACCCTGAAGTATTTCAAAGCTTTAACCAAAGAAAAAGCTTGCTTTTCCGTAATGTTATACTTCAAAGGGGCATCCCTCAATGCCTTACTAAAGAATGAAATAGGCTGCTCTTGTCCTTGTGGATTTTTCTGCAAAAGGACAACAGTCATGGTATGTTTTGATGCAAATGAAAAAATATAAAAATATTTTGAAAAATCAGTTTTTATAAGAACTGGTGTTTTTGTTAACGCTTGTTTCACCAGTTCAGAGGACTTCTTTGCTTCCAAGGTCCATTTTACCCCTTGCTCCTTCTTTAACATGTTTGTGATATTCCTAAGGAGTTCAGCCAAGTTGGGGATGAACCTTCTCAAAAAGTTAATATTTCCAATGAAATATTTCAATTCTTTGATGTTTCGAGGATGAGAGATTTGCAATATGGCCTCAATCCTCTTTGGATCTATCTTTATACCCTCTTCAGAGATAATGTGTCCAAGAATTTTAACTTATTGGATACCAAATAGTGTCTTCTTAGGGTTTAAGGATATTCCAAACTTTCTGCATTTCTCGAAAACCTTTCTTAAATGTTCTAAGTGCTCTTCATCTATTTTTGAAAACACAGCGACATAATCAAGGTATATAATGATGAAGTAGCCCAGTTCTTCTGAGAATGCTATGTCCATGGCTCTTTGAAAATTTTCTCCAGCATTCATTAGACCAAAGGGAATTTTTACATACATGAAGGTGCCCCATGGTGTAGTAAAGGCTGTCTTTAATTGATCAGTAGGGTGAACCAAAATCTGATTGTACCCTGAATAGCCATCAAGCAAAGAAATTCTTCTAGACCCTACCACCCTTTGTAAAATATGATCCATCTTGGGTAAAGGGTACTTTTCTTTAAATGAAGCTTTGTTTAAGTCTCTAAAGTCTATACAAAGGCCGATTTCTCCAGTTTTCTTCCTAACAGACACCAGATTAGACACCCACTCAGAGTACCTAATAGGGACAATAATACTAACATCTTACATTTTCATGATCTCCTTCTGAACCAAAGGCAACTGGACAGGGTTTATTCTGCGCAGTTTCTGTTTAAATGGCTTTTGGTTTTCTTTGAGGGGAATTTTGTGCTATATTATTTCAGTGTCATAGGACTTAAGATCTTCGTAACTCCACGCGAAAACATCAGAAAAATCTTTAAACAACTCAATTTATTTGACTTTAATGTGAGATGGTAAAGTATTGGACAGTTTAATCATTTTCGGCTTAAGTTCGCTGCCAATATTACACTCTTCCACTTCAGTCTCTACAGGTTCCAGTTTTGTTTTATTTGCTACATCGTTAAAATCGAAAAACTCTTCTAAAGGGGCCAAACCACTGGGAAAACCTTCATCTTTAGAGTTCAAATTTTCTAACTCCTCTGTTTCTAATTCTGCAGTCGTTTTTGTTTTGTTTTTAAGTTTGTCAACCAGAAAATTGATATTGACAAGTTCGGGAGACGACTCTTCTTCACCAAGAAAATTTTCTTCCTTACAGTCTGTTTCATAGTCTGAGTCCGAACTGTGTAGTTCGAATTCATTTCTGAATTGCATGAAGTCTTCTATCTGTTTTTCATTTTCAAACACCTACCAATACTTCTCATTATCAGGCACAGCTGGTCTAAATTTTATCTGAGTTGTGGAGTCTTTGGTGTTATATGGTGTTAAGCATGTTCTAGCTGCAAAGGCTAAATTGTGGGCCGCGATATTTCCTTTTCTTGGGACAAAAATCATTTTGGACTCCTTGAATGTTCTTAAAAGGTCCATGACATCATTCCAGTAGGCCCGAAGTCTGGGATGATTTGCATTATACTCCCCGTTGAATTGACTAATGACTAACTCCAAATCCCCATACACATTGATTCTTATGGCTCCTAACTTTTTCAATAAATGTAAGCCTAAGAGAAGGGATTCATATTCTGCTATGTTATTGGAACACTGAAAGTTTAATTTGTAGGAAATGCTTTCTTTGTGGTTATTTTCAGTGTTAGTAATCCAGACACCTACACCAACATTGTTCTTAGTGCATGACCCATCA
Organism: Pinus albicaulis; assembly: GCA_034641835.2. Lineage (NCBI taxonomy): Eukaryota > Viridiplantae > Streptophyta > Pinopsida > Pinales > Pinaceae > Pinus > Pinus albicaulis. Next base: position 72,352,580 of record CM076576.1, read on the forward strand.
AAATACATACTCCAAAGAGGACTATTTTCGGTTTCATCCTGGTTAATGTCCCCTTCAGCTAACGTGCTTTATGATTTTTGTTGAATATCAGCACTTAGTTGAATTTGTTTTGACTCTTCAGATTTTTCTTTAAGAGGAGGTACGTTTTCTTGAGTGTCAAGGTTTAAAAGCAAATGATGCATGAATTGTAGTTCAAGACCCTTATTTGGTTTGTTGCTGTCTTTAAATGCAGCAAATTGTTTTGACACTTCTGCGTTGTGTTCCTCTTCCTCCCTATCGGCCATTAATCCTGTTAAATGACTTGTTCACCAAGTGTTTCATCATTAAACATAATAAAAGAATCAAGGCCTGTATTTATAGAATACAGAGGAGAGTTTTGTGGTCAGTTTTGACTTGTAACTGTGAACTTCATATGGGACTCCCTATAGAGTCTTCTAGTCTGATTGAAAATGGGGATAGTCACATAGGTCATGTCCATTTGCATAGTCCCTTGTAACTTATCCCCCCAAGATCTTGATAATAGCATTCCATGCTTTGGGGGCACATCAGCCACAACAATATCCATGACTAAACATTTGGCTGGAATTTCGGCTAAGTTAACGCAGAGGTCTTTGATTAATCCTAAACATTTCACTCTGCTGGAATCAAAGGAGTAAAGGTCTTTGTACGGTCTGGTGATTTCTAGACCAAGGCTCTCCATTACAGCTTTAGGCATTAAATTATGAGAAGCCCCGGAATCATGCATAGCTTTGTGAAAATTTTTGTCATGAACATTTAATCTCACATAAAAGGGAGGAACAGGTCCCTCTTGATATCTACCTTCAATCTTCGGACCAAAAATAAGCTCGGGCTGGTCATCGTTAAGGTTGACTGTATCCTCGTTTTTTTCTATTTTTAAAGCCTTCAAAATTTGGGCCCTATATACATGCTGGGAAGCTAACTCAGTCAATGGAACAAAAATTTTGATTTTGGAGATTTCCTGCTCTAGGCTGAAAGGAATTCAATTCTTTGAAGTACTTGTTTCAGCCTTATTAGCTGCCACTCTATCAGCAACATCAGCTTGTTGATTTGTTCTATTTACATTTGAAAAAATGGTTTTAACAGGAGTACTAGTTGAAGTGTTAGTACTACTAATGTCTGCACTCTATTTTTCATTGATTTGAGTGTCTTTCTCTTTATCATTACCAGAATTTAGAGCCACTGTTTTATCCTTTTGTTTGACAACTTTAGGCTTGGTCGTAGTGTTGCTTTGTGAAGATTTTTCAGAGGTTTTGTTGTTGGGGTTTGTTGACTGGTTTTACTTCTAAGTTCATATTCTCTTTGAGATTCTATGATGACATTTTCCATGTCTTCATAATAATTTTCATCATCATCTCTTCTGTCATCATAAGGTGTGTATAGACCTTGTTTTCTATCATAATGAATCTCAAAGTCATCATTATGTACCCCCAGCATGTTGACATCATCCTCCTCCGTTATTTCATCTATTTCCTCAACCTCACTCACATAATTTTGATGAAAGGGAGGAGTGATATATTGATCATCTTCCCGAGGTCTGTTTGGAGGTGGGTTCCTACTAAAATTTTGATTCTGGTTCTGATTTATATTTTGAGGAGCATTTTGGTTTTGGCGTGCCTGTGCTCTCTTAATTATGTTCATTTCTTTCATCATTTCTTCCATCATTTTCTCCATCTTTGAGTTGGAAGTAGAGGGTGTGGATTCCTCTCTAAAAGATACTCTATTTTTCAGTTTTCATTCTTGCTCTCTTCTCCATTAAGTTGACTTCCACAGAAAGAGCACCCTTTTTCATATCTTCAAGAGTTGCAAAATCTCTCTCTCTCAGCTAATAGGTCATGTCGGAGTCAAACCCTTCAGGAAACTTGTTTAAAGCTGAGCCCTGTGGAGGTTTTAGTTCTGGGGAAAGTGCATTATACACACTATTTAATCTAGTGCAATAAGCTTGCACACTTTCCCCAGTGTTTCTATGGAGGTTCTTGTAGTCAGAAAGGACTTGGAGAGGGTTTTTATTTACTTCCCATTTGTTTAAGAATTTTTGATGGAAGGCTTGGAGATCATTAATACTATGGGGGGCTAAACATTTAAACCGTTTTCTTACTTCTCTCCCAAAGCTCTGAGCAAATAATCAAGCTTGACAAAATCATCATCAATTTAATTTCTGTCAAAGTAGTCATTCATCTTATCCACATGTTGTGACGTAGTTGTAACATTACTAGCATCATATAATGGAATTTTGGACTGATAGTCCTGTGGGAGATTGACTAATGGTGCAGGAAGGACTAAGGGAGCATACCATGCTACCATGATATGTGGTGTAGGTGGATTTACAAGAGGTGGATTAACAAAAGGGAAAGTGGGCTGAAGTAGAGTGGTTTGAACAGTGGATGTAGGGTGAACAGAAGTGGATGGACCAGGAGTAGATTTCTGAGTTGATCTTGGGTGAGAGACACCTAAGTTGTGTAGGAAATTCAAATCAGGAGTTGTTGTTTCTTTGCTGTCAGGATGTTCACTTGTTTTAGGAGATGAAAGTGAAGACTCAGAATCTAACTGATCTACATCACCAAGAGACCTAGTTCTAAAGGGATTTACTAAGTCAGCTTGTGATTGTTGTAGAGCTGAAAGATTTTCAGGGACTGAATTAGCTCTCAAGGGTGATCTGAAAACAATTGAAAATTTAATCTTATGATACTTCCTAAGGATAATTTCTGGGTTATCAATTATCTCCGGTGGATCAGGGTCAGGGTAGGCTCTAGTGTCAATCTTTCTAGGAGCCACTATGCTGTGTTTTTTAGACCCAAATAAACAAGCAAAGTTCAACCAAGTATGACAGTATTTAAAAGGTTAACTAATCTGTTTACACAATTTTAATCCTACAGTCCTGTGACTGAGTTTGAATAATATTATAATGATAAGGGTTCTTCCCAGTGGAGTCTTAAGATCTGTTAAGGATTGTGGAGTCGCCAAGTGGAATTTTTTAGCTCTTTTGGAGGTAAAAGGTTTTATGGTCCACTACCATGTTTATTAAATACCAATCTAAAATATTTTTGGTGTTTTCTGAGTTATTTTTCGGTTGTGTGATTTCTAAGAATGTCCTAACTCTGTTTCAAAAATTTGCTATGGTTATGAGACAAAGACAGTCCACACTTATGGCTAAGCCAACTGATTTTTCAAGGTTTAGATAAAGTCTTATGAGAATACTAGGGTTTACCTAGTTTGTCACTGATTCAAACAAGTTTCACCATGATTACCATTCTTTGGTAGTGCTTGAAAAGGCTGCTTTTACTCACAAGTTTTATGAAGTTTTTAAGGGAACCTAAAGTGATCTGATGTCCTATGGTTACCCTAAAATGAAAATGATTCTGGGTTTGATCCCCAGCGGAGTCGCCAGAAATGTTAGCTCCCTATAATCAGCAAGATTGGCAAAGTCCGATCTCAGGGAGAAACATCGTTTCAACCAACTTTGGGATTCTAGGATCTAGCCCTCCTGAATCTGGAGAGGGATCACTCCAATAAGTGCAAAGATGGGTTTTTCTTTGAAGTTTTGGGTAATGATATTAGGCTAGTTATGAAGGCCAACAGTTTTGTTTGTTTTTGGATGATTTAGCATGATTATTACTTTGAGGAGAAAGTTCTAAGTTCAAAAAGTTTCAAAGGTGAGAAGTTGCAAGTGGATAGAAAAGCTATGGCTAAAAAGATAGATATAACGCTGGTTTTTAGTCCATTGGGCTATGGAGTAATAACAGGGATTTAATTGAGCAAAAACATCAAGAGTGATCCAAGGGGAAATTCATCTATATCACAAGATTATTGAGATTAAAATGATGGAATGGAAACAATAAAGTGTTGGAGGGGTGGAAATTGATAATAATTTCACAAAGGATTTATAGTCAGTCCAAAAAAGAAAATCCTTTTAAGTAACTATTTAAAACCAACCAAGAACAGGGCTAGCCATAGACTTCTTGGGCAAGTTGTATTAAAGCAGCTTAATTGACAAACAATCTAGTAATTCGCATAATTACCTTCAGAAAGTGTGAAAACATATAAGAGAAGACATAGTGTAACTTAAGATCAGATAAAGTGCTTTTAAACTTAGTCTGCTTTCAATCAACACCAAGGGAAACTTTCAGAATCTGCTTTTGGATAATAGAAGCTAGAAACAGGGCAAACCATCACTTTCTAGTCTAACTTTAATAAGAAAATAAAGAAAATAACTTTCAAGAACAATGTTTAAAGCAAACAGTAGGACGAGGGAACTCCAACATTCCTAACTGCTTAAACTGTATTAAATCATTCTTAAATAAACAAATTGGAGGAAAACATTGAGATAAATCTTTTCAGTCAGAGAAGGTTACTGATATACAGTAGGTTCTAACTCTATACATGCTGTTCTTTATCAGAGAATAGTGAACAATATGACATACATAGAAGGAAAACAACTACAAAGAGAGGGGCACTTCACCAATGATATAGACCAGGATCCCAAGAAAAAACGTGTTATTGATGTCAAACTAGTTATAGTCTTCATTTCCAATGTTTCAGTTCAGCAATCATCTTCACTACTCAGCCTAACTAATCTATCACAAGCAGAGCTCCAAGGGCCAGCAAACACTATTTACAATCAGAAGTTTAAGCTCAAATGTATTTCAAAGTTCTGCAACCAACATTTTCTCATCTTCTACAGAGGTATTTATAAAAGAATGAGGAGGTGAGATATGATAAAAGATCTCTCAGGACAATTAATACAGATTCAAGACTTCTTGACCTTTTAGGGGCTCGATGGAGAAGTTTACAGGTGGTCTATCTGTATTAACTGTTTTTCATTTAAGATTAAGCTCGGTGGGAGATTTTGTTGAATTTGAGGCTCTGCATTATGTTGGAGTAACTCTGTAGATATTTTTTGCATTGAATTCTCTGGCAGAATTAAATCTTTGGCTGTGCTGAGGAAAAAATCTTCATTTTATCAATAACTTCGACCTCTGTTTTGAATGCTTTGAGGCATAGGTGGCACTTATGGTAGCTGAGGAATTAATTCGCCTCAATTGAGGTGGTGGAGGCCTTTCTGTCTATTAAATACTAATGATTTTCTTTTTTACTATGTTTTACTTCAGGGAATTAGGCTTTTGATAATCATTCTTAGCCGTAATTCCCCAAATTTGTCTTCAATATTCTGCTCTGCTACACTCTGTTCTTCAACAATGATACTCTTTTAACTGTGTTTTTAATAAAACAGTGTCTTTTCGATGTGCAGGGCCATGCTGGGCTTTAAAGGCATCAATGCCCATGAAGCATTGATAAAACGTTTGAATCTGACCCTTGCGAATGGTCTCTAAATCAAAGGCACGGGAAACATCTTTCCCAGCGTTCGGCATTTCTTTCGAACAAATGGAAAAACCATTAATCCCTGCAAAATACACTAAATATTATAAAATCCTACGTTTTTAGGTTTAACTGCTTTGGAGGCTTCGGGAAGGAGTGTGGCCATTGGATGGCAATCATACGACGATGGAGATTTGCGTAGAAAAGGCAAAAAGGAGAGCAGGGAGAAGAATAAGGCAGAGTGATTTTGGACCGTCCGATCTGGACACGTGGACGGTCCAGATCCAATCGGAGGATCGCAATCGGGGGTGGCAGGAAAGTGCACCGATTGAAAGTTGCGATGCGAGTCAGCGCAGACCGTCGATCTAATGATTAGATCAAAATTGGAAAAAGAATCAGGGGGGAGGCTGATTGGGAGAAGAAATATAACGCAACGATGAAAAACTCCGATGCGATTGAGTGCTGGCCATCGATCTGCAGATTAGATCGACGGTGGAGAGTGAATTAGAGGGGTTCGAAGCAGAGGTAAGACTTGTGATCGGAGGGAATGAGGACCATTGGATCACGGAAGGCGGAGAGGAGATCAACGGCAGACAATCAATCGGGGGTGAAAAACAAAATGCACCGAATGAAACTTGCGATGCAATTTAGCGCAGGCTGTTGATCTAAGGATGACATCAACAGTCGAGATTGTTCAAATTACGCACCGGCGGAAAAACCCTTATGATATATAAAGAACCCAAAATTTTTAAATGAAACAAAGGTTTTATGCTTCGGGGGCGGGGTATATCTATATATATATATATATATATATATATATATATATATATATATATATATATATATATATATATATATATATATATATATATATATATATATATGGAATGATATGGCGCCCAACTGCGGGGCCTTCAGACGTATAACACAAAAACAGACCCAGGGCCGTACATACGGGGGCCAACCGCAATCGAAACCATCGGGCCCAGTATTTCAATCAACCCATTTGGATTTCTCCAATGCGATTGTGCGATCGGGTGTTTTTCAATCTAACCATTTTTATATTTAACACGTGACTTTAGCACATTAGATTAAAACTTTGGGAAAATGGGTTTTATGACTTTACAAAAGAAAAAACTTGATCAGAGATGGTTTATACAATGATTTAAGTGCCAGATGCGGGCTTTATGGTTATATGGAACGGTAATAAGATCGGGGGTTTTTAAATACAAAGGCTAATCACGTCGAAGTTTTTGTAATGGCACAAAGACATGCACACTTGGATGTTTGCGATGCGATAAGTGCCGAAAAAGGGTTAGCTCTTGGTTCTAGCCTCAAAGCGTATGGCAGGGAAGTGGTTAGGACTTAGCCCAAGGGAGCTTAAGTCCATAGTAGTAAAAAAAAAAAAAAATTTATGAAATTTTTCAGAGTTCTCAATGGATTTGGGGGTTTCGGCAAGGTTAAAAAGTTAGGTTTTAACGTTGTAGAAATGAATTTCATGAAGGGAAGAAGAGAAATCATGAAAACAAAGGAGTTTTATGGAGAAAAAGGGGAGCAAATTAAGGTTATTTTTGAGTGGGAGAAGGGGGGAAATGATGGCTTTTCAGCAGTCTTTCTCTTGGAATCAGCAGAATTTTCTGAGTATAAAATGGAAATAGTAAATGAAGAATTTGAGATAGAGGCATGAGGCCTTCAAGAGTCTTCAAGAGCCAACAATTTTTAGCAATAAAATTTGTTCCTTGAAGGCTCAAAAAGTCTTAGCCACCTTTTTCTATAACAAATTTTATAGGTGGCTAACATGATGAAACTCTAATTTCTATTTTGGCTCAATTTTCTGAACAATTTCTTCATACTTTTCCAGACTTTTTCCACTTTATCTATTGGATGTTTTAATTTTTTCTCTACTTCATCTGATGGTTGTTTTGATAATGTCAAAAAATTAACTTTTTTTATTTTTTTATAGCTTCTCTGATGCAATTATGAATCTCTAGAACATCTTCTACATCTACAAGTTGGCTATCTACATCATTTAAGCCGCTATCATTAAACAAAATTAATGACTTTAAATCTTTATGTACAACATTTATAGGATGATTATTAGGATTTTCTTTGCTTGTGATAATATATTTAATCTTTGTTTCACGGTGCAATTTTCTCAATTATCTAAAAACAAGGATAGTTGCATAAGAAAAGTCTAATTGCAATGTGCCTCTCAATTTCCACCCCCAGGATCTTGACAACAACATGCCAAACCATGGCGGTATGTCAGCTACCACCATGTCCATTAGAAAATTCTTTGTCAAAATATGCTCTAGGGAGACTACTAAATATTTAATAAGGGAAATACAATGGACTCTACTTGAATTGAAGGAGTATAAGTCATGGTAGGGATGAGTGATGTCAAGGCCCAACTTTTCCATAATGGATTTTGGCATTATATTGTGGGAGGCTCCGAAGACTAACATGGAATTATGTCAAATGAATTGGTGGATTCTTAGACTCAAGTAAAAATGAGAAACCTCGCTATCTTGTAATTGACCATCAATAGTAGAACCAAAAATGAGTTTGGGCTAATCATCTTCAATATTCACCATGTCGGACAAAGGATCTACTTTAAGCATCTTGGAAACAAGGGACTTATACTATTTATTCTTAACAAGCTCAGATAAAGGAATATACACTTTTAATTTTGAAATTTTAGGTTCTAGGCTGAAGGGAGTGGTTTTTTCTACCTCTTTAATGATGACATCTCGTTGTCCGACACGGTCCTTTGATGGGGTTTCTTTCTTCTGACTTTCCTTATCCTTATTTGCTGAAATTGTGGATGGCTGATTTACTTTTTCTGATTTGTGATTGTAGGCTATTTTCCCTTACTTTGATTACTTGGAGGATTCTGCCTTGTTTGAGTATATTTCTCCTGATATTCTCTCTTCTAAATGGGATTAAGCGGCACATCTATGCTCCTCAATTAAATATTCCTTTTTTATGAAATAAGTGCATTCAAGTAACACTGCTGATAATCATATGATTCAGTCTCCAATTCATGATCATTGGCAAGGATAAAATCTTCATCCTTAGGCTGATCTTTCTTTTCAAAATATTCCTAATCTTCGGTAAAAAACATAGGCAGGTCTTCAGCCTTGAAAAGGAGATTTTCCTCAAAAATTGTGTCCTAATATTATTCTTCTCCATGAGTATAGTTCTACTACAAGGGTATCCTGATTTGCTGCTGCTGTGGTGGTGGTTTCTCAGGAGCCTACTATTCTCTCTTCTTAATCCTTAATTGAGGCAGTTGTTGGCCTCTATAGTTAGGATTTCTGACCTTAGGTTGTCTCTCAGTAACAGACATTCTGTCAACCATTATTTCAATTGTCCTTATCAATGTATCCATCTTAGCATCAAAAGATGAGGTGGATGGTTCATATTTAATAGTGACTCTTCTCTTATTTATAGTTCTAGCTCTCTTCATCAACAAATTTGCTTCAATGCTAGCTGCATTCTTTTGCATACCTTCCAATCTAGATGGATTTATTTCCCTTAGTTTGTAAGCCATGTTAGGATCAAATGCATCTGGATAACATATGAGGGCTAAACATAGAGGAGGATTGATCTCAACGAGAATTACATTATAAATTCTGTTTTAAGCGAGTATTGAAATCTTGGACTGATTCATTGAGATTTATCTTAATTTTATCATACTTAGAAAGAAACTATAAATGATTTTTATTTACTGCTATAGGGTAATATGCTTGGGTGGTGGTTATTAAATATCCCTCTCAGGGCTTTCCTGTGCCCAAGGCAGACAGTCAGATTAGCTATAAAGTTCACAAAGATGTTGCACACATGTTCATGCTAAGATATATAACTGAAAAAGTACGATGGAGAGATTACCTCTTTGTAGATAGCAGATCCTATGGAGAACACCAAGCAGTGAAGTAGGGATCCTCCTTCACCAGCTCCAAATCCAGATCCTGTACAGTCAAAGCACTCGTGTAATCTCTACAATAATATAACTTCTTATCAATTAAACTAACTTATAATAAGCATAAAAAAATACAGATCTAAGCCATTCATATCATGCTACATAGATGATTGTAAAACAATTGTGACACTGATGCATCGAATGGAAAAAATAGATACAATTTTATTGATTTATAAAAAGGAGGATTACAACTTCTGTTGTACCAAGCCCTCCTCAGTCTTCCAATCCCTCTCTCTCTTTCTCTATCCCTGATTATGATGATGCTCAAGGATGAAAGCTCTCAATGAACTTCATCGGTCTTCAAGCCTCACACTACAAAAATGAAATTCCGCTCCACATATGATCAAACCTTCGACCTTAGACTAAGAGCCCACAACTCCATTTTATAGGAGATAGAGAGGGAAAACCTTGCGAACTCTTTCAATCAGTTTGAAATGGGAAAGATCAAGATGTTTCCTTATTCTTCCATGCTTTTTCCTTCCTTAGGAGTCTAGTTATATTTGGCAAGGCCTACTAAAATCTTTGTGCCTTTTATTTTCTATTTTGAACTGGCTCTTTGTGAGAAAAAGCTGGAATTTCCAATTAGATCTCCGCAAGTTATTTTCCTTTTCACACTCAAACATGGATAATGCTACCCCTTGGGTAAGGTATAAGGTTTACCTAGTCACTAACGCGCCCTTTGCATGGCTCAAGTGTGTTATAAAGCTGTCTAGCTATCTCTGGGGTGTGTTACCTTGGCAGAAATGGGTTTTGTCTAATTCATTTTCTTCCTTCCATGTTACCTTCTCCTATGAGCTGATGAGGAGGTAATTTGTCCTCTAATAGATGCCCCCTAAAGTGTAATTTCAGAGATGAAGAAGATGGCCAAAATACTTTATAATAAGTGTAGTATAATGAGAGGAATTGGAGGACTAAGGAATGTTAGCTCCCTGTAATCAGCAAGATTGGCGAAAGTCCGGTCACAGGGAGAAACATCGTTTCAACCACTTTGGGATTCTAGGATCTAGCCCTCCTAAATCCGAAGAGGGATCTCTCCAATAAGTGCAAAGATGGATTTGTCTTTGAAGTTTGGGGTAATGATATTAGGCTAGTTATGAAGGCCAAGGGTTTTGTTTGTTTTTGGATGGTTGAGCATGATTACTGTTTGAGGTGGAAAGCTCTAGATGTAAAGAGTTTCAAAGGTGAGAAGTTGCAAGCAGATAGAAAAAGCTTTGGCCAGGAAGATAGCTAATTGCAGGTTTTAGTCCATTGGGCTATGGAGTCATAATAGGGTTTAATTTAAACAGCAAGAGGAAAGAGTGGTCCATGGAGCAAGTCATCTATGTGTAAGGATCTCTTTGAAGATTGATTTATGGAATGAAATGATACAACAAGAAGGAAAATTAAACAGATGCAGAACAAAGAGCAGCCCAGGATTTGGTAAGTACTTTTAAACTAGCCAGCCTTTGACAAACACTTAAGAAGAACATAAAAGAAAAATAGGATCTGGTAAGTACTCTTAAACTAGCCAGCCTTTGATACACTTTCGACAGAAATTTTTTTAAAACAAAGGGGAAACTTGAAGGCAGCTGTTGGAGTAGAAACTAGCAGGCCGAGCTCACCACAAATCCTCTCCTAGCTCTACTTTACTTGGTTACTTTCAAGACAAACACAAAGATGACACATAATGGCCTAAGATCTGGTAAGTACTTCTAAACTAGCCAGCTTTTAACACATTCCAAGGGAAACATCTAGAGAGCCTTTGGGGATAAAACTAGGACCAGGACACACAATATCTTCCATATTTCATCTCTACTTAGCTAGTACTAAACATAACTTTCAAGAATAATATTCACCTAAGGCAATAAGACGAGGGAATTCCAACATTCCTATGCTTAAACTGAATTAAATCATTCCCAAATAATACAGATTGGAAGAAAACATTCAGATAAAGGTTTTCAGTCAGAGAAGTGTACTAATATACAGTAGGTCCTAACTCTATGCATGTTGTTCTTTATAAGAGAAGATGAAACACAGTGAAAACAGAAGCAAAATGACAAGTATAATGAGAAAAACATCACCATTAACATAGACCAGGATCCCATAAATCAACTTGTATTGATGCTCCAAACCACTTACAGCTTTAAGTCCAATGCTTTAGTTTAGCAACCATCTACACATCTTAGCCTAAACTATCTACCACCATCAGAGCTCCAAGGGCCCGTGAACACTACTTACAGATAGAAGTCTCAAGATCAATTACGTTTCAATGTTCTACAACCAACCCCTCATTCATCTTCTGTAGGAGTATATATAGAAGGATGACGCTGTGAGATCTGATAAAAGATATCAAAAACTAATTAATACAGACTTAAATGGCTTCTCGGCCTTTGAGGGGCTCAATAAAGAAGCTTACATAGGTGTCTTCTATACTTAATGATTTACATAAAGATCAAGCTCGGTGGGAGCTTTTGTTGACCTTTAAGGCTCTGTGTGATGTCGAGGTTACTCTGCTGATATTTTTTCATCAGTTTTCCTGCAGAATTTATCCTCTGGCTGTGTTTTGAGGTAGATATTTAGTCTTGATCAATAACTTCAGCCTCTAATTGAATACTTTGAGGCACATGTGGCATTCCGGTAGCTGGGAGGAATCAATTTGCCTCAGATGTGGCGGTGGAGTCTTTCTGTTGATAAAACACTTACGATTTTCTTCAAACTGTGTTTTAATTGGGGATTAGGCTTTTGATAATCATTATTAGCTGTGATCCCCACAAATCAGTCTTCAATCTTCTGTCCTGGTACATTTTTGTCTTGAACATTGATACTCTCTGACTGTGCTTGATTTACTGTGTTGCTGGTATGCAGGGTTGCGCAGGGGTGATATGGCATCAATGCCTCATGAATCATCGATGAAACGTGAAGTTTAAACCCTGCGATTGATTTTATTTGGTGAATCAAAGGCAAGAGGATCTTCACCCTCTGCTTTTGAAATTTCTTGAGTCATGGTGGAAAAACCATCAAAACCCTGCAAAATACAAAAAATTATTATAAAATCCTGCATGTATAGGTTCACTGCTTCAGAAGGTACGTGGAGGGAGCATGGTCGTTGGATGGCATCATCCAACGGTCGAGATTGATTCAGAGAAGTTAAAGAGAAGGCGGAAGAATAGTTTAAATCAGAACCGTCGATCGCATAGAGATCGACGATCGGGAGCAGAGGCGAAAAATAATGCGACAAGGTCACTTTATTTGGAAAAAACGGAGAAAATAGGTTAAAAATGGTGTGTGGGGTTCGGGATGATCATGAGTCGTCAGATGAGATCGGCCCCAGGTGATCAACGATGGAGTACAGGCATTAAAAACCTTAGAAAATGTGTCTGGAAATCAAAACTCCAATTAAACTATGTTGAATAAAATTCTCGTGCCCGGTTTTGCTGATTGGACGAGAAACCACGGAGACCCGCCCCAATAGGAATCTGTCACGTGGATATTGATGTGGCGTTGGGATCACCGGCACCGCTGTGGACGAGGGGACCAAGCGATGAAATATGGGCCATCGATCTATAGATCAGATCGACGGCAGAGATATGTTAAACACCGCGTCATACCCTGGTTAATTGTCGGGCTTCTTCAGTGAGTGATTATCGTCTGATGAGCGGCCTCAGATCGGACGATGGACGTCCATATCACGCCGAGTCCACGTCTAATATTTAACGCGTGATGGATGGTGGTTTTTTGAACAATTCCCAGGCCACACGTCAATCGGTGTATGGAATCGCTGCAAAATGAAAAATACTGCCCCGCTCTCAAAAACGGTGCGATGGATACCGTGTGGTTTTTGCAACGATGAGTGGATGGCGGGGACCACCGGGCGATGAATTGCGTGCTGTCGATCTGCAGATCAGATCGACAGTGGATATCGACTTGGAATTTTGCATCAGCAAAAAAGTTTTTTTTTTTTAAATATAATTAAAATCAAAATATTAATATAATCGAAGGTTTACACTTTGAGCGGAAATATTTTATTTAAAGCGGATAGGCACCCATCTGCGGGGCCATGGGTTATATGGGAAAACATATGACTGGGGGTTAAAGAGGAGGGGCTAATCGCAATCGGGCAATGCGCTAAGTTCTTGGAAGGCTGGCGCTCAGTTGTGGTGCCTGGGCGTATGGAGGGGAGGGTTAAGGAGTTAAGCCCAAGGGTGCTTGAGTCTGTAGTATATATAAAAATATGATTTTGATAGATTTTCAATGGTCTTCAAAGGAATTTGGGGGTTTCGATAAGGCTAAGAAAGAGTCTTAAACCTTATCAAGGGGGTTTTGATGAAGGGAAAAGGGGAAAAACATGAAAATGAAGGATTTCATGGAAAAAGAAAAGGCAAAGATGAGGTTGGTCTGGAAGAAAGGGGAAAAGGACTAGGGTGCTTGCAGCAGTATTATTTCTTAGAAATCAGCAGGATTTCAAATTTTTTAAGACAGGAACAACAGTGAAGATTGGTCAGAGGCATGAGGCCTTCAAGAGTTTTCAAGAGCCAACACTTTTTGCAACAAATTGTTCCTTGAAGGCTCTAAACAGTTTAGCCACCTTTTGCTATAACAAGTTTTATAGGTGGCTAACAGTGGCTCCACTTGGGGATGGTGCCTTCTTGAAGGCATCAAGAACTTCAGAATTGCATTCTCTGGGAGGCTGACTTGTGCCTCATCCATTGGGTTGCCCTTCTTTTACTGGGATGACCTTGCTTTGAAATCATGGTAGCAGCCATAAAGCGATGGATTTTCATCAATACAACTTTGTACCTACCCAATCCTACTGATCTAACATTTTTTCTGCATTGGAGTGCACTTGGATTGGAAAACTCCTTTCACAACATTTTATTCTTTTGAAAGCAGGAAATATAATATATTTCTATTCCTTATTTCTTCATGGACTCAGATTAAACAATTGAGCCCATATAATTTTCTACCTAATCTACTATCTGTTTCAGATTAAACTGTCCAACAGACTTTATTCTCTAAATTCTACAACAGAAATTTAAAAACAGTCAAGTCAAGATTACGTTGTTTGACTTGCTGTGATCTGTGGCATAAAAACAAGCTGAACATAGAAATTTATTTTGCAGAAAATTTTAAAACAAAAATTTGGAAGGCCTGAGATATGAAATTTGAAACCATTTCCTTCCTCTTTTGTATAGCTCTGTTCTGACTTTGTTGTGAGCTGTCTTTCCTTGTGTTACACCATTTTTTGGTCATCTAACCTATTATCATTAGATGGACCCAATTACACCATGTAAGACCAATTTTACCTTCAGTAAAATTGCTTTCACTATGGAAAATAACTTAATAAACCACATTTATTAGGTTGTTTATGGTCTAAACAAGAAACCCCAAAAGGAAATATTAAACAAACCTATATTTGTTTGATTTTCCTCATGGAATAATTAATTAAACCATAATTTAATTATTATTCCTAATCATGTTTAACCCAAAACAAAGAAATTAATTAGATAAACCTTTATTTATCGTATTATTTTCTAGGAATAATTATATAAATCTTATTTGGATAATATTCCTTGTTAAATATGACCAAATCACCCACAAATAATTAAATAAATCATTGTTTATTTGATTATCCTTCAACCACTTCCTTAAAAAGATAAATAAACCATTTATTTATTTATTATTAACAAATAAAGGGATTTGACCCAAGTCAAATACTTTTTCCCTTCAACAAATATAATAAAATATTCCATAAAAGGTGGATCTAGATTTGGTTAACATTATTTTAATCATGCACCAAGATATAGAATGACCCAATATTTTGTTAGAAATAGGAGGGTTTTTCCTACCAGTCTTCACCTTTTGTTGCCTATTAGATCACTCTGGATCTAAACTCTTGGTCTGACTTTGAGCAATTGTCATTGTCATATTTTCCATTATTTGCTGTGTGAGCTCCCTTTGAGTTCTACCTTTGTCTGGGTTTTCTACACCAACAGGAGAGAGAAATGTTAGATCTGAAGTGCTGAGGACTTCCAAGAACCCATCCCATTGAGGAGAATTGGAAACATCTTCTTGTTTTCCTCCCAGGTGCCCTTAATACAAAAATTCTTTCAAAAATTGTTCTTGTCTTGTCTATTGGATATATGGAGCAAACCCTTATTTTCACTGCTTAATGTCTTTCTATACATAGATCTGGTTTTTTGCAGCTCTTGTCTTGATCAACTAAATGTAGATCTGAAGATATTGGCAGCAATTTTTGATGTTAGGGCTATTAGTTATGCGTAGCTAAAGTGGTATTTTTTGTACACATCGACAAAGGATTCATACTAAAAATTGGCGACTCCACATGGGTTTTCAATTACGACCGCTGTCGTTTTTCATATTCCTGCATATCCAGCTACTTCAGACCCTAGGGTTTCTTTTCAGCTTTTTTTTTTCCTATTTTCATGGTGTTTTTCCCCTATAAAACCCTAAAACATTAAAATTTCTAACTTTCGTGTGTTTCTGGCCCTATCGCGCAGGTGACAGACATCAGTCGCAACTGAGACGACAAATTTTCTGGAAATCTTCTGCCGGGACCCTCAGAGCTTCAGGTCGCACTTTTCAGCCCATAAACTGCGAGCTAGACCTTCAGGTTGCACTTTTCAGCCCATTTTCTGTGACCTGCACTAAAAACAGGTCAGAACCTGTGACCTGCCAATTTTTCTGCTGTTTTTCTGCAATTTTTCTGGGTTTTTCTGAAGCTTCTGTCAGGGTTTTCCAGCCTCTGTCTCAGCTCGTTTCGACCTGTTTTTGATCTGTTTTGCTGATCTAAGTGGGAACATAGCCCCCTAGGGCTTCAGTACCCTCCACTTTTGGTGGAAGAGTTTTTATCTATTTCAGGTCTGTTTTTTCAGAGTTTCAGCCCCCCTTTTTCCAGATCTGATACCTCCTTTTCAGACCTCTTCTAATCAGCTCTTCTCCCTTTCAAATCACCTCCTGAAGATTTGTTTGGATCTACTTTTAGGGCCTCCTCCTTGCCCCTTCTGCTTTTTACTGATTTCCTCCTTTTTTCCAGCCACCTTGCCTCTGCCTCTTGGATGTGATCTGCACCTCTTTTCAGCAACTTTTCCCTTTAGATCCCTGTCCCTTTTTGACCCTAGATCTATTGGCCTCTTTTTAGTGTGTTTTGACTAGATTTGTTTTTCCCTCTTTTAGAATCGTTTTGAGAGACCCGCCTTTTTGGGTCGAATCAATGCAATAGTAGCTGTTAATTTTCTGTTATTTCAGCATTATATATTGTTCTTGCAGCATTATTTTCAGTTACGCAACACACTTTTTCTCTTGCTCTCAAAACTAAAAGGGTTTAAAAATTAAAATTAACGCACGCCACACACTCACCCTAAGCAAAGAAGAGCCTGGTTTACACTGCTAGGCAAAGACTTTAAAATCAATTGACACTGAACCTTTTTGCCCTTGTTTCGACATTGTAATCACTTGATTCTGCACCTCCTTGCCTCTGTCAGTCATTCTTCTTCCCCTCGTGCCGTGTTTGTGTTACCATCATTGCGTCCCCAAGGCGCGCTTCCTGGAGACTTCTTGGCCTTCACCCTCAGTTTTCGGTTGATCAACCTGCTCCGTCCCGCCGTCATCAAGCCAGTCCTCCTCCGAGTCTGCACTCCGACTCCTCTTCTGATTCATTGGGTTCTCCTTTTACTTCTGGTTCTCCCCCTGTCACCTTCACTATGTCTGGTCCAGGGCCTAATGCTAGCAGTGCTCCAGGCCCTAATGCCGGAACTACTACTAGTGGAACCACCACAGGAACTACCTCGGTTGCACCCTTGCTACCGTACATCGCAGGCCTCAGCCTCCCCGATTTAAATCAGTTGATCAATGACCCCATCCACCACGATGTTGGTTGGCCTGCTATGCCAACCAAGCTCCCCTCTGACATCCCTAAGTTTGAAGGCCTTGCTGGAGAAGATCCAACCAACCATGTCTGATCTTTCCACATGTGGTGTTCCTCCAATTCCATTACCAATGATTCCATCCATCTTCAGTTGTTCCAACGCATGCTTACCGGCAAAGCTTCTAAATGGTATGTTGACCAAGCCACCTCTTCCCATACCACCTTTGCGACCATTGCCCAGGCCTTTTTATCTTATTTCCAGCTCCCTCTCCGATACGATACTGGTACAGATCTTTTGACTTCTTTCAAGCAAACCTCTTCAACCCGCCTTTCCACTCATGTCCAGGAATGGAGAAGAAGATGAAGCTTATCTCGAGCTCCCCCCTTCGAAGATTAGGTTTATATGGACTGGTTCCTTCGCACTCTCTTAGCTCCCATTAGCAAAGATGTCGCCTCCCATTTCCCTCAAACCGAAGAAGCCGCCCTCCAAATAGCCTTGAAATATGACCTGATCTATGCTCAGTCTGGTTATGTTTATACCGTCCTTCCTAACCTTCCCAGGCTCGGAGGCGCTAACGCCCCGGGGACATCTCATTCCGTCGACGGTATCGTTGGAGCCCTTTCCCATCCGTATGTTCAACCTCCTATGAGCTATGGTCTTCCTCAGGGAGGGGCCAGCACCTCTAGCACTTTTCCCCCTCCAGGTAGCATGTATCCAGGATACGACACGCCTCATCCTTTTGCCCAACCTCCTTCTTACCTCAATTTTTTCCAACCTAACCATTACCCTTATCCGCAGCCTGGTGTGCTAGCTCCTCCATCATATGTGCTTCCACCTCCCTTGCCTCCTCAACCCCAGCAACAGCACCTATAGCCCCCTCTAGGGCAAGTATTTGCACAACAGGGCGCGACTAATCCCCCTTCTCAAAGAAGGCGAAGAGGCAATCCAAATCAATCTGCCCCTGGTACTCGTGGACCCAATCCTCAAGGTATTGACCCTAACACTGCTAACCAGCAACAGGGCACTCAGCCCAAGCCGGGCAGGCCTCTTCGCACTAATAAGCCTTGTTCGTGTTGCAGTGTTTACGGTCATTACACCCACGATTGTCCCCTCTTACCACAGATGCGGCAGATGTGGGAGTCTCAAGCCACATTGCGAGGACAACATGCCTCCCCTCATGCTCCCCCTAATGTTGCCACTACTCTACCAGCTGTGTTTACTGATCCTTTTCCTCAGCAAGGATTCGTGGTTACCCAACCTCCCGACGGAGAGGTCGCCACTCCACCTTCCATTTCTGGTTCCTCCAGTTACCAGATCCTCATGATGAACTCTTATCCATCCGTCGACCTTCACCTTCAAACTCGGTCTCGCCAGTACCCCAAGCCTCCCACTCAGTCTGCCCCCGAGTCCCCTTCTTCCGGTTCTACAGAGCCTCTTTTGACATCCACTGCTGCCTTACATATCCCTCAACCCAAAGTTGAGGTCCATACCAAGATTCCTAAAGGACTGTTATGTCGAAATGCTGCTTCTGGTCGAGCTGCTCATTCGTATAGCATAGTAGATGATTTGGCGCAATCTCCTGCTGCCATTTCCATAATGGAACTCCTCCAGTCGTGCCCTTCCCAAAAGAAGGCTCTACTATCTACCGTGGGCACTGTAGATCCTGCTGATGATCAAATGATTGTTTTCGATGCCCATCAATCAGAGCATCCTCCCCTTCCTGCTTCCGTCGCCTTCCAAATCCCAGTCAAAATCTGGAACGCCCACGTTTCTCGGTGTATAATTGATGAGGGGGAATCCACTTGTGTGATGTCCGCTTCGGTTTGGAAGCAACTCGGATCTCCTGAGTTGGCCCCTTCCACGATCACCCTTCGAGCGTGGGATGGCCACGCCTCCCAGCCCATTGGCCTTTTTCGTAATTGTCCTATCACCCTTGCCGGTAAGACTGTTTGCGTTGAAATTGAAGTCATCGACGCCCCTCTAGACTACAAAATTCTATTGGGGCGAAGCTACACCTATGCCATGTCTTCTGTCCCATCCACGGTTTTTCGCAAGATGTCTTTTCCTCACAATGGAAAGATAGTCACCATTGACTAGGTGACTTACCATGAGCCACCGTCTCAAACCTCCCCAGAGACGACCATCTCTTCTGTAGCCAATAAGAAAACCATCGATTCCTTGACGAGTGTCTCCCCCGGCGTTTACAAAGATTCCTCCCTGCTTGGAAATTTTCCTAGGCTTCCCCCTCCTTGATCCAGGTGGAATAATCAGGTACAAGTACAAGAGGCTTGAGTAAAAGGCTCAAAAATCAAAGTGTTCAAAATATTCTCGAACCAGGTTCATGTTGTAGATCTCGTCTTTCTGAATCCAATGGCGTAGACGACACTCAATTCTGAGTCCGTATGAAGAAGTTATAAGCGGTCAAAGTTCCAGGTTGACTTGGTGACTGTACAGCCTTAAGGAAGGCACAAATTAGACTTTTTCCGGCCACCGGATTCCAGCAAGCTCAGGCCAGATTCTGGGCAAATTTGTGGCCTGTTTAAATTGCCTCCTTCGGTCCAAAACCGAATTTTTAAAAAGGCCTAATTTGTTTTATTTAAAACAAACTTTATTTAAAAAAAAAAAAGGGGGTGGGGCCGTGACCCCCGCCACCCCCGTCGGCACCCATATGGCACCATATATATATATGGGCCGGCGGGAATCGAACCCGCTCGACCACGTGGGCCGGCCTGCTCCACGGGCGGCCCAACTTAAAACAACCAACACATAACAAAAACAACGATCGGATATATATATAATACATAATGGTTATGTATTAAATGGTCAACCCACATATTACCGTGCGGTTGGATGGGCGGGCTGCCCAATGCGGGCCCGACCCACTCCATAACAAATTAAAACAAATGCTGGTTTAAATTAAAAGAAACAGCGCGCATTTTGTGGGGAGGCGGGATTTGATCCCCCGACCTCTCCTTAACAATTTTCTCAATTTACCATTACACCAATAGTCTTTGTTGGTAAATCCGCCCGAATTTTTTATATAAACTCAGATTTTTACAGTGCGCCCAAGCCATGGAGGAGCAGAGCGCGCACATGCAGATCGAGGTTTTAATATTTTTTAATGCAGGTCATGTGGAACCATGAGCCCAGAAAGAGGCAGGCGGAACCCTGATTGAGGCTCAATTTTCAGGAGGGCAAAATTTCGACTTTGTCCAAATGGGACAAATTTTATGTCGTTTCAGCACTACTCAGCGCCACGAGTCTGATGGCGTGCTCAGTTTCTGCATCTGAGTTTTCGATTTTCCAGCCACTTTTGGAAGTGGACTATGCCGGTGTCAGATTTTTGCATGTGAGCAGTCGTTTTCCACTTTCTCGACGCCACAAGATTGATGGTGCTTTCAGATTCTGCCGCAGAGCTGCTCAGCCTTCAGCAAATGGCCGCATGAGGTATATGATGTGATTTCCATGTACTTCTTCACTGATTTCTCATTGAGATGCATTATGTCTTGCAGATCCCGGTTGATACATGAGTCGTGGGATCTTGCTTTGTGTTGTTTTTGATGTACTTTCAGCTATGGATTTGTGTCATGTATGAGCCCCTTTTATGCCACATTGGCGGGATGCTCTTATTTGCTATGTGTATTGTTGAGATCCCTTGTTTTCTAGGATTGGCGGGATACTCTTATTGCTACATGTCAGCTATGGTCATACTGATAGGAGTCTTTCTTTATGTATGAGAGTTCTGCAGTAGAACATCTCTTAAAGAAGTCAAGCCACTCCTGCGTGAGGGAGATTTTTCCTTGTATGTCATAGGAAAGCACATCCATGTACATCTCTTCTTACAACACATAATGCAGCGGCCTACACCATCTTGACACCGAGGCCCGGAGATGTATTCCCTCCTGGACGAACTCCGTCATCAAACGACGTGTTCTTATGATTGCTGATCTTGTTCACTTATGTTCCTCTTATTTACAGCTACAATTTATCATTTCAGTTCTTTAACGTCTTAAGTAAATGCAATTCTATTTATCAGCCGAATTAATAGGTCTTGGTTAAGGGGTATTAAGATTTTACCCTGGATCAAGTGGTATCGGAGCAGGTATTCTTGCTGATTGGATTGCAGGCGTGAACATTGGACATTTGCTGAGTTGAGCCATGGAGAGTGTCAAGGACATGTACGAAACCATGCTCAGGGTGTCCGAGAAAGCGGACATACTGTACGAGGCTTATGAAAAACAAGCAGCAGAGAACGAAGAATTGAAGACCCTCCTACACAAAGAGAAGGAGGACAAGCAACAGTTGCAGCTTCAGTTGCAAGCCACAACAAAAGCATGGGGAGATTGGAAGCGCAACAATGAAATTCTACAAGCAGATCATGATGCCTTGAAGGCATTCCTACATGAAGAGAAGGAGGAGAAGCAGCAGTTGCAGCTTCAGTTGCAAGCCACGACAGAGGCGTGGGAAGATTTGAAAAGCAACAATGAAACTCTTCAGAGAGATCATGATGCCTTAAAAGCATTCCTACGAAAAGAGAAGGAGGAGACGCAGCAGTTGCAGCTTCAGCTACAAGCCGTGTCAGAGGCAATGATAGAAGTGAAGCGCAACGAAGGCTTACAACAACTTTCTTCATCTGTTTCGCAATCAACACCTAAGGTAAAAAATGTTGATTTTTCTTCAGTTTCTTCTCATGATGTTATTTCAGTTGGAAGTGTGGAGATACCAATCACAGGTACCAGCATGAGGCTCCTCACTAAAATGGGGTACAGAGGAGGAGGACTTGGCATTCGTGGCCAAGGCATCACCGAACCATTGGAGGTTGTGCAACGACCTCATTATGCAGGTTTGGGGTACAGTGGTGAAGGATGTTCGAAGGACATCAAGGGAAAACAAATAATGATGAACTCTCCAAGGAAGAGGAATGATAGGGACACTTCGCCATCGTTCCACGGTAGTGCTCGTTGCAGTGAAGGAACCGAGGCGAGCTCCCATCATCATGATGGCACCAGAGACCACCCCAGAAGGTATACTAAGTCTCATTATTCCAGAGTGCATTTTAATTACAAGAATGTTGATAACCACGGTCGTAAAATATGGCATCGTAAAACTTGTTATTTTTGTGGTTTAAATAACCATGTGATTTCTAAGTGCTGGAAGAGGATGGCAGCACAAAGGAGGAAGAGGCACGAAAAGCCTTCTCCCCAACATGAAAAGAAATCAGTTAAGCAGGTTTGGAGGAAAAAGAAATTTTGCACCCATTGCGACCGAAGTGGCCACCAAAGAGCCACATGATGGAAACTTTATCTAGAGCAGCGCCATAAAGCCAAAGAGCCCGTGCATACACTAGTTGAAAGAGCTGATCGACAAGCAAGTTCGCCATAGGGAAATGATCCACTCGTTTTAATAAATGAGAAGTGGTTCTTCTAGATTGTTTTTTCTAGATATGTTAAGCTTGTCATGGCCATGCTTGTAAGTCATTTGTCGCATTTTTATTATGAAAGTGATGATGTGTTTCCATCACTCGTTTAAGCGACCATGACATTTCTTTTTGGCCTTGTTTTATGAGTCGTGTGTTAGATCTCTTTCATGTAAAAGTGATGAGGAGTTTTGCCATCACTTCGAAATGTGACGATGAGGTCTGGTCTTGTAATTTTGTTGATGTATGATTTCCATTTTGCTGTAAGCTTGACCACCGAGTACATGTTATAAACTCGTGGAAAGTATGGAAACATCTGGGTCATTATTGGTCACATTGAGAATGTAATGTTCATTGCAGCTTTAGGCAGGTGTTGGCATTCCGATTCCGAAGGACAGAAGTGAAGGAGTCTTTAAGGGATGCGCCTTTTCAGACATTTGCATTTCAGCAGTTGCAGGTGTTGGCTTTGCATCTCGATTCCGAAGTACGTGAGGTGAAGGAGTCTTCATGGGATGTGCCTTTTCAGACATTTGCATTTCAGCAGTTGCAGGTGTTGGTTTTGCATCTCGATTCCGAAGTACAAGAAGTGAAGGAGTATTTAGGGGATGTGCCTTTTCGGACATCACATTGTAGCAGTTGTACATGATGGCTTTGTATCTTGATTCCGAAGTACGCCAAGTGAAGGAGTCATGTGGGGATGCGCCTTTCAACGACAGTTGCAGACAGTTGATGATACGTAAAGCTTGATGCTTTTGGAGGACCAAAAGCTCCTCAGTGGGGAGGTTTGATCCAGGTGGAATAATCAGGTATAGGTACAAGAGGCTTGAGTAAAAGGCTCAAAAATAAAAGTGTTCAAAATATTCTCAAGCCAGGTTCATGTTGTAGATCTCGTCTTTCTGAATCCAATGGCACAGACGACACTCAATTCCGAGTCCGTATGAAGAAGTTATAAGCGGTCAAAGTTCCAGGTTGACTTGGTGACTGTACAGCCTTAAGGAAGGCACAAATTAGACTTTTTCTAGCCACCAGATTCTGGCAAGCTCAGGCCAGATTCTGGGAAAATTTGTGGCCTGTTTAAATTGCCTCCTTCGGTCCAAAACCGAATTTTTAAAAAGGCCTAATTTGTTTTATTTAAAACAAACTTTATTTAAAAAAAAAAAGGGGGTGGGGCCGTGACCCCCGCCAACCCCGTCGGCACCCATATGGCACCATATATATAAATGGGCCGGCAGGAATCGAACCCGCCCGGCCACGTGGGTCGGCCCGCTCCACGGGCGGCCCAACTTAAAACAACCAACACATAACAAAAACAATGATCGGATATATATATAATACATAATGGTTATGTATTAAACGGTCAACCCACATATTACCGTGCGGTTGGATGGGCGGGCCACCCAATGCGGGCCCGACCCACTCCATAACAAATTAAAAAAAATGCCAATTTAAATTAAAAGAAACAGCGCGCGTTTTGTGGGGAGGCGGGATTTGATCCCCCGACCTCTCCTTAACAATTTTCTCAATTTACCATTACACCAACAGTCTTTGTTGGTAAATCCGCCCGAAGTTTTTATATAAACTCAGATTTTTACAGTTCGCCCAAGCCATGGACGAGCAGAGCGCACGCACGCAGATCGAGATTTATTTTTTTAATTGCAGGTGCAGTGGAACCATGAGCTCAAAAAGAGGCAGGCGGAACCCTGATTGAGGCTCAATTTTCAGGAGGGCGAAATTTCGACTTTGTCCAAATGGGACAAATTTTATGTCGTTTCAGCACTACTCAGTTCCACGAGTCTGATGGCATGCTCAGTTTCTGCATCTGAGTTTTTGATTTTCCAGTGACTTTTGGAAGTGGACTATGCCGGTGTCAGATTTTTGCATGTGAGCAGTCGTTTTCACCTTTCTTGACGCCACAAGATTGATGGTGCTTTCAAATTCAGCTACAAAGTAGTTCAGCCTTCAGAAAATGGCAGCATGAGGTATATGATGTGTATTCCATGTACTTCTTTATTTATTTCTCGTTGAGATGCATTATGTCTTGCAGATCCCGGTTGATACATGAGTCGTGGGATCTTGCTTTGTGTTGTTTTTTATGTACTTTCAGCTATGGATTTGTGTCATGTATGAGCCCCTTTTATGCCACATTGGTGGGATGCTCTTATTTTCTATGTGTATTGTTGAGATCCCTTGTTTTCCAGGATTGGTGGGATACTCTTATTGCTACATGTCAGCTATGGTCATACTGATAGGAGTCTTTCTTTATGTTTGAGAGTTCTGCAGTAGAACATCTCTTAAAGAAGTCAAGCCACTCCTGCGTGAGGGCGATTTTTCCTTGTATGTCATAGGAAAGCACATCCATGTACATATCTTCTTACAACACATAATGCAGCAGCCTACACCATCTTGACACCGAGGCCCGGAGATGTAGTCTCTCTTGGACGAACTCCATCATCAAACGACGTGTTCTTATGATTGTTGATCTTGTTCATTTATGTTCCTCTTATTTACAGCTATAATTTTTCATTTCAGTTCTTTAACGTCTTAAGTAAATGCAATTCTATTTATCAGCCGAATTAAAAGGTCTTAGTTAAGGGGTATTAAGATTTTACCCTGGATCACTCCTCATATCTCTGATCCCAGCTTATCGAATGTTTGCATGATGCAATCGTCTCAGGCTGCCCTTAAGCGACCCGCTTCGGCTAGTCAGCAACCTCAGACTCAACCTCGCCCACCGCAACCTGCTCCTAGCCCTTCATCTCCGCCAGCCAGACCTCCTCCTTCTGGCCCTGCTCCTACAGCTGGTATCCCTGAACCCCTTTATCCCCCTGGAACGGTTCCCCCAGGCCTTAATCATCTTGGAGCCGTCCCTCCCGGTCATTATCCCGCTGGTCAGATACCGTTCCTGGCTCCCCCTCCCGGAGTCTATTCGGTCCCCGTCATGGCCACCCTCTCTCTCCCTAACCTGACCCTGGGTATACCCGTCTGGTACCTTGACCCTCCAGCCGCTACCCCTCCTGGTCACCCCAAACCCTATCTTGCTTTGACATCGGTTCAACCGATCCCCCTTGCTTCCTCCATTGCTACCATGCCCCCTGCACCTCCCCAGGACCCTACCCCTGTGGTGACAGCTCCAGGAAAGAAAGGCAAAGCTCCCAAGGGGGCATCCAAAGACAAGGCCACCCCGACTGACCCTGCTCCTCCCCCGCCTGCAAAGCCTTGTGCCTTGTGTGATGTCGTCGGTCACGCCACCCATACTTGTCCCGAGTTGCCCCGCATTCAACCCATGGTTAAAGTCGCGTTCCCTGAGTCTACGGTCTCCGACCCTTCTCTTCCGTCCTCGTCCGTAACCAAGAACCCAAAAAATATTCGCACTAGCAAACCCTGTGCTTTGTGCGGTGTCCATGGCCATTACTCCCACCATTGTCCTCACCTGACACATTACCGTGCCTCTTTAGAAGTAGTCCGAGAGTATGAGGTTGAAAAAAATCAATCCGCCTCTCCCATACTCGCGCAGTATGCTTCGGGTCAGCTTGAGGATCCCCCCGCTCCCATCGACATTCCCCCCCCTGATGTCCAAATGACGGAGTCTACTATGACCATTCTTTACCTATCATTCTCTGTGAGACCCTTGGAGCACATTCCCGTTGAATCCTCCCCTGTTGTTTCACTTGAACCCCCTTCAGGGATCACCCTGGGCTCCCTGTCTTTTAACCATTTGTTTCCCTGTTCTTCCGTAATTCCCCGTGACGATCCGTATGCACACCTTTCTTCCCCTACGGATGTTTTAGATAAATTTTCCACGTCATGTGGTGACCTTTCCACCCTTGACCCCCTCTTTTCCGCCCATACCCGAGATCACTCCACCCGTATCTCTGTTGACCTCCGCAGCCCGAGTCCCCGCCATACCTCCTATAGCCTTCATATACCACCCTCTAGTTTGTATATGAGTCATAACCATCCTGCTCATCACACTCCCTCCCATAGTTTCCGCTCGATGTCTTCTGTCCACTCACGCTGCCGTCATTGTTTCTCCTCCCCCCACTTGTCGTCTTGTAACACCATTCCGCAGGACCTCCTGTCCCCACCCTATATCTGTTGCGCCGATGGTGCAAGTCGTTACTCCCGGAATCTAGCCTTGGCAAGTTGGGCCATTTTCACCCCCTTGCATGCCCTTGTTCTCTCAAACAGGGTCTGCATTGGTACTGCCACCAACAAACAGGCCGAATATGATGCAGTGCGTGGTCTCTTAGTCGATGCCCTCTTCCATCGCATCCTCCATCTGCATGTTCGTTTAGATTCCCTACTTCTTGTCATGCAACTCGATGGTGTCTATCATGTGCATAACCCTGTGCTGTTTAGAATATATTTACGAGTGAAAATCTTGATACGAGAATTTGAAACCATAACTTTCAACCATGTACCTCGAGAACAGAATCACTATGTAGATAGTATTGCAAACCATGTTCTAGATTGGCATTTATCACACGCATTTCATACAAGACAATAACATTCATAATCATTAAAAATGATGCATATCCATAATATGTGTCACAAAACATGTGTTTAGAGTCCATCTACTTTGATACATATGACATGCCCATAGCATGTTACAAAAACTCAAAACTAGGGGCACCACCTGCCCCTACATACACACTAGGGGGCACCACATGCCCCACACCTAATCACTATTTGGCGGATCCCGAGCCAATGGCTCTGCTCCTGCAGCCTATAGATCACGTATCCCCTGAACGGCCATCGCCATGCGCCGCATGACACCTTGCCATTCTGAGGGTAGACCAATGCATGGCTCTATGTACTGGTCGTCTAATTCTTGCCACCCGCGCTCTGACACTCCGGTCAGCAACCTCTCGCATCTACAACGGATGTCCTCTAGTAGGGCGGCCACATCCTCATTACGCGCTACTCTCGACCCACTCAGACCTGCAACTCCAGATGCCGCCGGTCGTCCCATATATCCAGCTGGTTTTACCGGAGCTATATCTACATACCAAAAATACAGGAATCAGTACCCTGTCTACTATTCACTAACTGTAACATGCCCAAAAAAGAATAGTTACTTATCACTTACCATCAGGTCCCCATACTCGACCAGGCAGAAGTGGTAGGTCTGGATCCCCATAATAACTCATCCCACTATAGGGATAGTCGTCTATGTATAACGGCATCTGATCCCAATGGGCAAAGAAATCAGGTCGAAACACTTGTCCGACCGCCCCTCCCCCTCCTCTGCACAGTAGCCGCCCCCACCGGTGCATCCTGGGCTCTCTCGAGCCCCCATCTAGGAGTTGTATATGAGGTCGTAAGGTCGGGATCTTCTCAAAAAAGAAGGAACACAATAAAGTCCCATACGAGCAATCGTGGTTCACTTTCCGCTTGCACAGCAACAACTATCGTTTTAAAGACACCAACATCATTTTCGCCCACCCATAGTAGGTCCCACTCAACACACTCTCTACGATCATCATCTGCCCCCCAGTGATGTGTTGGAATGCCTGGCTGCCCAGGATCCGCAGCACCATTGCGGCCACTGCCCGGGTCTCCAATCTCTGTAGGTCCCCGATCGGTATCCGCGTCCCTTTGACTCGGAGACCCGGTCGACAATGCCGCTCCACACACTCCATGATGTTCCGCCCCCGCGGTAACACTGGCTGCGTATTTCCCACCATCCCAAGTGGCGGGAGACCTGTCAGGAAATACACATCCTGGACTGTCAGTTCGATCCTGTGCCCCTGCACTACAAAGACCTCCTACTCTGGATCCCAATAACTGATAATCTAGGCCAACAAGGGCTCTCCAGCTCTCATCAAAGGGTTCTCCAAAAACTTCAGAACCCCAAACCTGGCCAACACACGACGGACACCCTGATCTGCCTGGATCTCTGCTCGTAATGTACCCAGGTCTTTCTCTCTCCAGTTCACCTGTATATCTGTCATATCTGCACAAAAAAATCATCTTTGTCAGCCTACAGATAGGGAATACTGTAACCAAAAAAAAAAAACCCAACTCTCAGCCATCAAACAGCACTAAAACCCCCTCATCTTCCAGGTCGCACTTTTTTGCCAAATCTTGGGACTTTTTTGCCAGATTTTGGCCCAAAAAGTGCGACCCGGCCGAAAAGATGCAAGGGGGGCTGTTCCTGAGATTCTGGGCCCTAATCTGAACTTTCAATCCATCAAAATGAGAGAGTAAGGTTAGGCCTCTTACCTGCAACTGACGGATCTCGATTCCAACAGTCGGTTTGTCCACTACGCTCGCCGCAAGATTTAGGGCCTTCTCTCCTCTCTACATTCACCATAGCAACACTAGAAAATGAGTGGATTTGGAGGGAAAACCACCTTATTAAAAGAGAACCCTTGTTTCTTCTTTCACCTGCTGCGACCACCCCGTAGCTCCATTCGACAAACTGTCTACACCGTTGGAAAGCTCTCACCGAGCCCTCAAATGGGTATCTGATAGTTTTTTGTGATTCGATACTTCACCAAGACACATTTTGTCCAAGAAGGGCCACTTCACCTCCCCTTTAAATCGAATTTCCTCACTTACAACACTTGTACTTGGGGCACCACTTCGCCTCCATACTTGTCCATGTTCGTGTCGATTTTTGTCATGAGATATCATCTTGTACTCATGTTTTCCTGGTCCCCCATCGGACCTATACTGTGTGGCAGCACCATCGAGTCACCCTTGTTTAGAGCATCCAAGTTGAGTCATCATCGCAGTCATGGAGTTTATCTCGAGTCCCTTTGTACCCCACTATAGTCCTCCATCCCTCATTCCTTGGTTTCTGTCTTGTGTCGCACATTATGGTCTTCAGTCCCACTGTCCCTTATCCCTGATGATATCGAGTCAGTCGCTGCAATGTCATTCATGCCCTTTATGCTCTAGCAAGGGAAGTTGTCCATTCGCTACTCAGCCCCCTCCATTCCACCATCATCATTAGTATTAGTCTGTCCGTCGCTCTACTATTTTCTCTTGTGCCTTAGTTGAGGATCTCTCATTGCCTCACCTATGGCGGACCTCCTTCTGTCAACATCAGCTCCTCCCTTCCAGAAGACAGGTCTAGAGGGCAGTGTACCTTGGTTCCAGCTTCCACTCTTGTCCGGTGCCTCGGATCAGGAAAAGGGATCTCTCACTTCCCTTTGACTTGATTGTTTCTCCACTCCAGCTCCTTTCAGCATGATCGAGATCCGTATACTTGATGGTTCAGTGATGCCGCAGCAGATCTTGGTGATTCCCGGGTTTGTGTGAGATGTCTCAGCCCTCATGAGGGGGTGGCCCTGCAGGTAGCCCCCCACATGCCCGGATGACCTCTTCATTGCAGCCCTCGATGCAGCTCCAGATATTTGATGATGTTGGCCTTAACCACTTGCAGTGCCTCTTTGATTTGCATGTATCAATCAGATTTTGCGAGCCCTTCCCCATTTACAGGGGGCATTTGGGTTGTATTTGTATCTCATGTACTCAGATATTATTGTATAAGTCCTGGCTGTTATCCCAGGCACAACATGTATGTGGGATTCTTCATTGTATTTTTATCTGGCTCATGTTTATGCCGGCTGTACTTTATGGTTCGGTCCCTTGTTTACTGGACACACTATTTTTTTGTACTTTGTCTCGGCGGGCATAGGTATGCCTCCCCTGCCGCCTTTAGCACAGGTACCCTCTCATAAAAAGAGACTTGTTGCACCTGTAAGTCTCTTCTCCTCAGGGTCTAGTTCTTCAACACCTTAGTCTACCTCACATTTCTCTCTCTGACTTCCCTCTTTCTATCTAGTGATTGAGTTCTTACAACGTACTTCGGTCATACGATTTGCTCCTAACACTCGCACGCTGGGGGGCAATCTGTTACACCATTTTCTGGTCATCTAACCTATTATCATTAGATGGACCCAAGTACACCATGTAAGACCAATTTTACCCTAAGTAAAATTGCTTTCACTATGGAAAATAACTTAATAAACCACATTTATTAGGTTGTTTATGGTCTAAACAGGAAACCCCAAAAGGAAATATTAAACAAACATATATTTGTTTGATTTTCCTCATGGAATAATTAATTAAACCATAATTTAATTATTATTCCTAATCATGTTTAACCCAAAACAAAGAAATTAATTAGATAAACCTTTATTTATCTTATTATTTTCTAGGAATAATTATTTAAATCTTATTTAGATAATATTCCTTGTTAAATATGACCAAATCACCCACAAAAAATTAAATAAATCATTATTTATTTGATTATCTTCCAACCACTTCCTTAAAAAGATAAATAAATCATTTATTTATTTATTTTTGACTAATCAAGGGATTTGACCCAAGTCAAATACCTTTTCCCTCCAACAAATATAATGAAATATTCCATAAAAGGTGGATCTAGATTTGGTTAACATTATTTTAATCATGCACCAAGATCTAGAATGACCCAATATTTTGTTATAAATAGGAGGTTTTTCCCTACCATTCTTCACCTTTTGTTGCCTATTAGATCACTCTGGATCTAAACTCTTGGTCTGACTTTGAGCCATTATCATTGTCATATTTTCCATTATTTGCTGTGTGAGTTCCCTTTGAGTTCTATCTTTGTCTGGGTTTTCTACACCAACAGGAGAGAGAAATGCTAGATCTGAAGTGCTGAGGACTTCCAAGAACCCATCCCATTGAGGAGAATTGGAAACATCTTCTTGTTTTCCTCCCAGGTGCCCTTAATACAAAAATTATTTCAAAAATTGTTCTTGTCTTGTCTATTGGATATATGGAGCAAACCCTTCTTTTCACTGCTTAATGTCTTTCTATACATAGATCTAGTTTTTTGCAGCTCTTGTCTTGATCAACTAACTGCATATCTGAAGATATTGGCAGCCAATTTTGATGTTAGGGCTATTAGTTATGCGTAGCTAAAGTGGTATTTTTTCGTACACATCGACAAAGGATTCATACTAACACCTTGTTCTCTGGTTCAGATTTTGAGCAAATTAGAACCAGATTTTTTAAATCTTTTGACTCAGAATTTGAAACAAATTTGAGTCATTCTCTCTTTGAAACCTTAGGTTCAGATTTTGTGCATGTTTGAACCTTTAATTTCTATCCTAATCTATCTATTGATAAGCCAAGATTAAACAGTTTGGCGAATCAAATTCACTATCCTATCAGCAGAAAATTTAAAACTAATTAGTCAAGATAAGGCTTTTTGACTAACTAGAAGTGTGTTTCCAGGAGTGGAATTTAGACTTGCACACTTTCAAATTCATTTCTCTTTTTTGGTATGGGGCTATACCTTTCTTATTTTCAGAGTCTGCCCTCTTCTCTTTCTTTTCTTTGTTTTTGTATTTTTGATTTTTTATAACTTTGAATGCAATAGTGGATGAGATATTTATAATGAGGAAAAGATAAAAAGGCTTTAAAACATAGCATGGATCAAGAGAAGTAATGTTTAAGGATCCTACCATTGACATGGCCCCCAAACAATTCTTCTCCATTCAACTCCTGTAAAAAATAAGCATTGTTACCAGCAACTGAATGAATAGAGTGAGGGCCAAGCCATAAGTTGTCAAATTTTCCATGATTGCCCTTGTATTCCCTCCTTGAGTCCCACTTTAAAAAAATTTCCCCAATTTTGAAGTTGCTGGCCTTTTTTCTTCTGTCAAAAAGTTTTTTAATGCTGTCCTGTTTCTACAAGGCTTTGTTATGAACTTCCTCTTTGGTTTGCTGAAGATGAATGGTCTGATTTATTCTTCTGATCATGTCATTTTATTCAGTTTGCAATTCTTGGATCAACTTCATCACTGGTACACCAAGGCTGTTTGGAAAAATTGCATCAGTACCATACACAAGCTGGAAGGGTGACATGCCAATATATTTCTTCAAAGTCAATCTATCAGCCCAAAGTGCATGAACTAGCTTTGTGTGCCAAGATTTTTTATTGTCCTCCAATAGTTTCTTGATTATGTTCACTAAAGTTTTGTTTAAGGATTCTGCAAGTCCATTACCTTGAGGGTAATAGGCCGTGGAATGCCCCAATGTTATCTGATATCTGTGACAAAACTCGGCCATCCTTTTTGATCCAAATTCTGCTGCATTATCAGTGATGATCTTAGTAGGGCAGCCAAATCTGGATAGAATGTTAGTCTCCATGAATTTAATAATAACTGAATAATTTTCCTGTCTACAAGGTATGGCTTCTATCCACTTAGTGAAATAGTCTCTGGCAGTGAGAATCCACCTATGTTGGGCAGAAGATGGTGGATGGATTTTTCCTATGAACTCAAGTCCCCACTGTTGAAATGGGGCTTCAACGGTGATTGGATGCAGAGGTAGGGGTAGCAGTTTTCTTTTTCCTTTGAAAAGTTGACATTTATGACAGGCTATGATCATCTTGTGCACATCATGGAAAAGAGTAGGTCAATAGAAACCAGCCCTCAAAACTTTGTTGGCTGTTGTCTTCCAATACAAATGACCTCCACACTCTCCTTCATGGAACTGGTGCTTAACCTTCTCTGCATCAAACTTAGGTAAACATTTAAGCAATAGACCGCTTGCATTTTTCCAATAAGGACATTTATCTATAATGCAATACTTTACAACCTTTAACTTTAGGAATATTTCCTTTGTCTTTGTCAAACCAGGAGGTGTATTTAGATTAAGAAAAACAAAAATAATGTCAGCATACCAAGGAGAATTCATAAAATGGTCTTCAGTAATGGGAGTTGAGAAATTTTCTTTGTCATCTAAAGAATCAATCATATTAATATCAAGAACTTCAAAATTTGATTCAGCCATTAATCTAGCTAGACCTTGGCCTTTGATGAGTTTAATGGGTTTTATCTCTAAATCATATTCAAGAATAAAAAAAATCCACTTACCTCTCTTACCATCTGGGTCCTATGTTAGAATGTCTTTAACAACTAGGTTTGGGACAAAGGCAATGATGTGTGAGTGAAGGATGTACACCCTGAAGTCTTTCAAAGCTTTGACCAAAGAAAAATCTTGGTTCTCCATAATGTTATAATTCAGAGGGGCACCCCTCAATGCCTTAATAAAGAGAGCAATAAGCTGCTCTTGTCCTTGTAGATTTTTCTGTAAAAGGACAACAACTATGGTATGTTCTGATGCAAATGAAAAAATTTTAAAATCTTTTGAAAAATGAGGACTTATAAGAATCGGTGTTTTGGTTAATGCTTGTTTCACCAGCTCAAAATATTTCTTTGCTTCCAAGGTCCATTTAACCCCTTGATCCTTCTTCAACATGTTTGTAATATTTCTAAGGAGCTCAGCCAAGTTGGGGATGAACCTTCTCAAAAAGTTAATCTTTCCAATGAAAGATTGCAACTCTTTGATGTTCCAAGGATGAGAGATTTGCAAAATGGCCTCATTCCTCTTGGGATCTATATTTATACCCTCCTCAGAGATAATGTGCCCAAGAAGTTTACCTTCTTGGAGACCAAAAAGTGTCTCCCTAGGGTTTAAAGATATTCCAAAATTTCTGCATTTCTCGAAAACTTTTCTTAAATGTTCTAAGTTCTCTTCATATGCTTTTGAAAACACGGTGACATTATCAAGGTATATAATGATGAAGAAGCCTAGTTCCTTTGAGAATTCTATGTCCATGGCTCTTTTAAAAGCTGCTCCAGCATTCATTATACCAAAATGTATTTTCACATACATGAAAGTGCCCCGTGGTGTAGTAAAGGTTGTCTTTAATTGATCAGCGGGGTAGACTAGGATCTGATTGTACCATGAAATTCTTCTAGACCCTACCACCCTTTGTAAGATATGATCCATCTTAGGTAAAGGGTAGTTTTCCTTTAATCAATCTTTGTTTAAGTCTCTAAAGTCTATACAAATCCTGATCTCTCTAGTTTTCTTCCTAACTGACACCAGATTAGACACCCATTCAGTATATCTAATTGGGACAATAATACCAGCTTCTTACATTTTCATAATCTCCTTCTGGACCAAAGGTAACTGAGCAGGGTTTATTCTGCACAGTTTCTGTTTGAATGGTTTTTGGTTTTCTTTGAGGGGGATTTTGTGCTGTATTATTTCAGTGTCGTAGGATTTAAGATCTTCATAACTCCACACAAAAACATCAGAAAACTCTTTAAACAGCTCTATGTATTTGAGTTTAATGTGAGTTGAAAAAGTTTTAGACAGTTTAATCATTTTTGGTTTAAGTTCACTGCCTATATTGCACTCTTCCAATTCAGTCTCTACAAGCTCCAGTCTTGGTTTATTTGCCACATCGTTAAAATCAAACAACTCTTCTAAAGGTACCATACCGCTTGGTAAAATTTCATCTTTAGAGTGCAGAGTTTATAACTCCTCTGTTTCTAACTCTGCATTAAATTCTGTTTTATATTTTAGTTTTCTAGTCATAAGATTAATATTGATAGGTTCAGGAGATAGTTCTTCTTCACCAAGAAAATTTTCTTCACTTCAGTCTGTATCATAGTCTGAGTCCAAACTGTGTAGTTCGAATTCATTTCTGAATTGCATTAAGTCTTCTATTTGTTTGTCTCTGTCAAACACCTGCCAATAATTTTTATTATCAGGTACGACTGGTCTAAATTTCATCTGAGTTGTGAAATCTTTGGCATTATATGGCATTAAGCATGTTCTAGCTGTGAAGGCTAAATTGTGGGCCACAATATTTCTTTTTCTTGGGACAAAAATCAGTTTGGACTGCTCGAATGTTTTTAAAAGGTCCATGACATTGTTTTGGTAGGCCCTAAGTCTGGGATGATTTGCGTTATACTCCCCATTAACTTGCCTAATGACTAACTCTGAATCCCCATACACATTGATTCTTTTGGCTCCTAAATTTTTCAATAGATGTAAGCCTAAGAGAAGGGATTCATACTCCGCTATGTTATTGGAACACTGAAAGTTTAATTTACAGGAAATGCAGTCTGTGTGGTTATTTTCAGTGTTGGAAATCTAGACACCTGCACCAGCATTAGTTCTAGTGCAGGATCCATCAAAATACATACTCCATAGAGGACTATTCTTAGTTTCATCTGCTTGGTGGTTGTCCTCTTCGACTAACGTGCTTCTTGATTGTTGTGGAATGTCAGCATTTAGTTGCGTTTGTTTTAACTCCTTAGGTTCTTCATTGGGTTGAGGATTGTTTTCTTGACTGTCAAGGTTTAGGGGTAATGGACACACGACTTGAAATTTAGAACCTGTGTTTGGTTTGCTTATATTCAAAGGTTCAGCCAACAATTTTGATAGTTCTGTGGTGTTTACCTCCTCCTCTCTATCGGCGATAATTTTTTTTTAAAGTTACTTGTTCATCCAATGTTTCTAAATTAAAAAGGATAAATGAATCAAGGCATGTGTTTGCAGAGTATAAAGGGGATTTTTGCGGTTTGTCTTTATTTTTAACTGTGTATTGCATATGAGATTCCCTGTAAAGTCTTATAGTCTGATTGAAAACAGGGATAGTCACATAGGTCATGTCCATTTTCATAGTCCCTTGTAACTTAGGCCCCCATGATCTTGATAAAAAAATTCCATATTTGGGGGGAACATCAGCCACCACAATATCCATGACTAAGAATTTAGCTAGAATCTGGGCTAAGTTAAAATACAGGTCTTTGATTAATCCTAAACATTTTACTCTGCTTGAGTCAAAGGAGTAAAGATCTTTGTAAGGTTTGGTGATTTCTAAACCAAGTCTTTCCATTACAGCTTTTGGCATTAAATTATGAGAAGCCCCGAAATCATGCATAGCGTTGTGAAAAATCTTGTCATGAACGTTTAAACTCACATAAAAGGGAGGAAAAGGTCCCCCTTGATACATACCTTCAATATTTGGACCAAAGATAAGCTCTGGTTGGTCATCATTAAGATTGAGAGTGCCCTCATTCTCCTCAATGTTTAAAGCATTCAAAATTTGGGTCCTATATACATGTTGGGCAGCTAACTCATTCAAGGGAACATAGATTTTGATCTTTTAAATTTCCTGCTCTAGGATGAAAGGAATTTGACTCTTTAAAGTGCTGGTTTCAGCCTTATTAGCTATCATTCTATCAACAATATCAGCTTGTTGATTTGTCTTATTTATATTTGACAAAATGGTTTTAACAAGAGTACCAGCCGAGATGTTAGTACTACTAATGTCTGCACTCTGTTTTTCATTTTTTTGAGTGCCCTTCTCTTTACCATTATCAGAATTTATAGCCACTGTTTTGTCCTTTTGTTTGACCATTTTAGGCTTGGTTGTAGTGCTTCTTTATGAAGGCTTGTCAGAGGCTTTAGTGTTGGGAGTTTGTTGACTGGTTTTGCTTCTAAGGTCATATTATTTTTGAGATTCTATGATGACATTTTCTACTCCCAACATGTTTATATCATCATCCTCTGTTATTTCATCTGCTTCCTCAACCTCACTTACATAGTTTTGATGAAAGGGAGGAGTGATTTGCTGATCATCTTCCCTAGGTATGTTTGGAGGTTGGTTCCTTCTAAAATTTTGATTCTGGTTCTGGTTTTTGTTTTGAGGAGCATTTTGATTTTGGCTTGCTTGTGGTCTCTTAATTATGCTCATCTCTTTCATCATTTCTTCCATCATTTTCTCCATTTTTGAGTTTGAAGTAGAA
The DNA here is from genome assembly GCA_034641835.2 of Pinus albicaulis. NCBI lineage: Eukaryota > Viridiplantae > Streptophyta > Pinopsida > Pinales > Pinaceae > Pinus > Pinus albicaulis. The sequence continues at coordinate 72,389,795 of CM076576.1, forward strand.
GGTGTGTTTTCCTCTCTAAAAGAGACTCTCTTCTCATTTTTCATTCTTGCTCTCTTTTCCATTAAGTTGACTTCCACAGAAAGAGCACCCTTTTCCATCTCTTCAAGAGTTGCAAAATCTCTCTCTCTCAGCTGATAGGCCATCTCAGGGTCAAACCCTTCAGGAAACTTGTTTAAAGCTGAGCCCTATGGAGGTTTTAGTTCTAGGGAAAGTTCATTATACACACTATTGAATTTGGTACAATAATCTTGTACACTTTCCCCCGCGTTTCTGTGGAGATTTTTGTAATAAGAAAGGACTTGAAGAGGGTTTTTCTTTACTTCCCACTTGTTTAAGAATGTTTGATGGAAGGCTTGGAGATCATTAATACTATGGGGGGTTAAGACTTTGAACCATTTTCTTTCTTCTCCCCCTAAGCTCTGAGAAAATAGTCTAAGCTTGACAGAATCAACATCAATTTCATTCCTGTCAAAGTAGTCATTCATATTATCCACATGCTGTGATGCAGTTGTAGCATTGCTAGCATCGTATAATGGAATTTTGGACTGATCTTGGATGAGAGGCACCTAGGTTGTAAAGGAAATGTAAATCAGGAGGTGTTATTTCTATTCTACTAGGATGTTCACTTGTTTCAGGAGATGAAAGTGAAGACTCAGAATCTAACTGATCTAAATCACCAAGAGACCCAGTTCTAAATGGATTTAATAAGTTAACTTGTGATTTTTGTAGATCTGAAATATTTTCAGGAACTGAATTAGCTCTCAATGGTGATCTGCAAATAGTTGATAATTTAATCCTGGGAGACTTCCTAAGGATACTTTCTAGGTTACCGACTATTTCAGGTGGATCAGGGTCTGGGTAGGCTCTAGTATGAATCTTTCTAGAAGCCACGATGCTGTGTTTTTTTAGACCCAAATAAACAAGAAAAGTTCAACCAGATATGACAATCTTCAAGAGGTTAACTAGTCTATTTTACAAATTTAAATCCTACATTCCTCTAACTGAGTTTGAATGATATTATAATAGTAAGGGTTCTTCCCAGTGGAGTCTTAAGGTCTGTTAAGGATTGTGGAGTCGCCAAGTAGAAGTTCTTAGCTCCTAAGGAGGTAAAAGGTTTTATGGTCCACCACCATTTTTATTGGATACCAATCTGAAATATTTTTGGTTTTTTTTGAGTTATTTTTCAATCGTGTGGTTTCCCAGAATATGCTAACTCTATTTCAAAACTTAGCTACGGTTATGAGACAAAGACAATCTACTCTTATGGCTAATCCAACTGATTTTTCAAGGTTAGATAAATTCTTAAGAGAATCCTAGGGTTTACCTAGTTTGTCACTGATTCAAACAAGTTCCATCATTATTACCATTCCTCGGTAGTGCTTGAAAAGGTTTCTTTTCACTCACAAGTTTTATGAAGTTTTTAAGGGAACCTAAAGTGGTCTAATGTCCTATGGTTACCCTAAAATGAAAATGATTCTAGGTTTTGATCCCCAGCGGAGTCACTAGAAATGTTAGCTCCTTGTAATCAGCAAGATTGGCGAAAGTCCGGTCGCAGGGAGAAACATTGTTTCAACCACTTTTGGATTCTAGGATCTAGCCCTCCTAAATCTGGAGAGGGATCTCTCCAATAAGTGCAAAGATGGATTTGTCTTTGAAGTTTGGGGTAATGATATCAGGCTAGTTATGAAGGCCAAGGGTTTTGTTTGTTTTTGGATGGTTAAGCATGATTACTGTTTGAGGTGGAAAGTTCTAAGTGTAAAGAGTTTCAAAGGTGAGAAGTTGCAAGCAGATAGAACAAGCTTTGGCCAAGAAGATAGATAATTGCAGGTTTTAGTCCATTGGGCTATGGAGTCATAATAGGGTTTAATTTGAACAGCAAGAGGCAAGAGTGGTCCATGGGGCAAGTCATCTATGTCTAAGGATCTCTTTGAAGATTGATTTATGGAATGAAATGATACAACAAGAAGGAAAATTAAACAGATGCAGAACAAAGAGCAGCCCAGGATCTAGTAAGTACTTTTAAACTAGCTATCCTTTGACAAACACTTAAGAAGAACATAAAAGAAAACTAGGATCTGGTAAGTACTTTTAAACTAGCCAGCCTTTGATACACTTTCGACAGAAAAAATTTTAAAACAAAGGGGAAACTTGAAGGCAAGTATTGGAGTAGAAACTAGCGGGCCGGGCTCACCAAAAATCCTCTCCTAGCTCTGCTTTACTTGGTTACTTTCAAGACAAATACAAAGATGACATAGAATGGCCTAAGATCTAGTAAGTACTTCTAAACTAGCCAGCTTTTAACACATTCCAAGGGAAACATCCAGATAGACTTTGGGGATAAAACTAGGACCAGGGCACACCATATCTTCCATAGTTCATCTCTACTTAGCTAGTACTAAACATAAATTTCAAGAATAATATTTAGCTAAGGAAATAAGACAAGGGAACGTTAGCATTCCTATGCTTAAACTGAATTAAATCATTCCCAAATAACACAGATTGGAAGAAAACATTCAGATAAAGGTTTTCAGTTAGAGAAGGGTACTGATATACAGTAGGTCCTAACTCTATGCATGCTGTTATTTATAAGAGAAGATGAAACACAGTGAAAACAGAAGCAAAATGACAAGTATAATGAGAAAAAAATCACCATCAACATAGACCAGGATCCCATAAATCAGCTTGTATTGATGCTCCAAACCAGTTACAGCTTTAAGTCTAATGATTTAGTTTAGAAACCATCTACACATCTCAGCCTAACCTATCTACCACTAGTAGAGCTCCAAGGGCCCGTGAACACTACTTACAAATATAATTCTCAAGCTCAATTACGTTTCAATTTTCTGCAACCAACCCCTCATTCATCTTCTGCAGGAGTATATATAGAAGGATGAGGATATGAGATCTGATAAAAGATCTCAAAAACTAATTAATATAGAATTAAATGGCTTCTCGGCCTTTGAGGGGCTCAATAAAGAAGCTTACATAGGTGTCTTCTGTACTATATGATTTACATAAACATTAACCTTGGTGGGAGCTTTTGTTGACCTTTAAGGCTCTGTGTGATGTCAAGGTTACCTTGCTGATATTTTGTCATCATTTTTCCTGCAGAATTTATCCTCTGGCTGTGTTTTGAGGCAGATATTTGGTCTTGATCAATAACTTCGGCCTCCGATTGAACACTTTGAGGCACAGGTGGCATTCTGGTAGCTGGGAGGAATCAATTTGCCTCAGATGTGGCGGTGGAGGCTTTCTATTGATAAAAAAATTAAGATTTTATTCAAACTGTGTTTTAACTGGGGATTAGGATTTTGATAATGATTCTTAGCCGTGATCCCCGCAAATCTGTCTTCAATATTCTATCCTGGTACATTTTTTTCTTCGACACTGATACTCTCTGACTGCGCTTGATTTACTGTGTTTTGCTGGTATGCAGGGCTGCGTAGGGGTGATATGGCATCAATGCCTCATGAATCATTGATGAAACGTGAAGTTTAAACACTGCGATTGATTTTCTTTGGTGAATAGAAGGCAAGAGGATCGTCACCCTCTGCTTTTGAAATTTCTTGAGTCATGGCAAAAAAACCATCAAAACCCTACAAAATACAAAAAAATATTATAAAATCCTGCATGTATAGGTTCGCTGCTTCAGAAGGTACGTGGAGGGAGCATGGCCATTGGATGGCATCATCCAACGGTCGAGATTGATCGAGAGAAGTTAAAGAGAAGGTGGAAGAATATTTTAAATCAGAACTATCGATCGCATAGAGATCGACGGTTGGGAGTAGAGGCGAAAAATAACGCGACAGGGTCACTTTATTTGGAAAAAACGGAGAAAATAGGTTAAAAATGGTGTGTGGGGTTCGGGATGATCGTGGGCCATCGGATGAGATTGGCCCTAGGTGATCAACGACAGAGGACAGGCATTAAAAACCTTAGAAAATGTGATCAGACATCAAAACTCCAATTAAACTATGTTGAATAAAATTCTCGAGCCCGGTTTTGTTGACTAGACGAGAAACCACAGAGACCTGCCCCAATAGGAATCTGCCGCGTGGATGTTGATGTGGCCTTGGGATCATCGGCACTGCTGTGGACGAGGGGACCGGGTGATGAAATATGGGCCGTCGATCTGCAGATCAGATCGACGACAGAGATCTGTTAAACACTGCGTCGTACCCTAGTTAACTGTCGAGCTTCTTCGGTGAGCGATCGCCATCCGATGAGTGGCCTCAAATATGACGATGGACGTCCATATCACATCGAGTCCACGTCCAGTCATTAACGCGTGATGGATGGTGGTTTTGTGAATAATGCCTAGGCCACGCACAATCGGTGTATGGAATCATTGCAAAATGAAAAATACCGTCCCGCTCTCAAAAATGGTGCGATGGATACTGCATGGTTTTTGCAACAGTGAGTGGATGGCGGGGACCATCAGGCGATGGATTGTGTGCCATCGATCTACAGATCAGATCGACAGTGGATATCGACTTGGAATTTTGCATCGGCGGAAAAGTTTTTTTTTTAAAATATAATTAAAATCAAAAGATTAATATAACCGAAGGTTTATACTTTGAGCGGAAATATTTTATTTGAAGCGGATAGGCACCCATCTGTGGGGCCATGGGTTATGTTGTGAATCATATCCGCATATCCTTTTCAATCTTTATTTTGAGTATCAAAAATACAAAAAAATTAGAAAATCAGAAAAACATATGTTATAGCATAAGGTTTTTATACTATCTCATTAAAAGAAGTGTTTCAAAGCTCGATGATTATTAAACTTTATTGAAATACATGTTTTATTTCGAGCTTAAAGTTCAAACCACTTCCTGAGCGGAAGTGGTGATTGTGGGAGAGTGGTTCCGGATTAGTTATTATGGTGGGGAAAATAGCCCGTTAATTATCAAAATCGAACCCCCCGTAGTTGACTGGTCAAAATATTGGGCGAGCCGTGATCAATGGCTGAGATTCATTACGGGGGGTATAGGTCGATGTCTTCCGTCGTACTCCCGGACCCCCCGTAGTGACGTCATTTCGGCATTTACTATGGTTTTTCTTAGCTATTAAATTGTTCTTTGTCCCATTCTCGTTTGATTGTGGTTATTTTTCCCTTTGAGTCGTGCTCCCGCCACCTTTTCATTACCCAATACCCCCGTATTGTTTTCATCGTCTGTCAGCCATGGCAAAACGAGCCTCTTTATCCGGTTCATCAAGCTTCAGTTCTCTCATGGACAGTGAAAGGGACATTCAAGATGCCATGTCATCTATCAATCATCCCTTGCTGTATCACCAAGTGACCCTAAACACTGAGGAATCTCTAGTGTTTTCGGCCATGAAGAGTTCCGGTGTTTTGTCCGCCTGTATTTCGAAAATCCACTTGTTTCCTGAGTTCATCTCCTGGCTTGTCTCCTCAATGTACCCTGGTAAATGTTTCATAATGAATTCGCAGGGAGAAAATGTTCTGCAGGTATCAACGCAATTGATCCGTCAAGCATTGTGATTTCCCGAAAATGAGTCATCACTGCAATTTTCTGAAGATTCACTGGCTCGTTATTTTGAAGACCTTTCAAATGAAGAATTCAGTTTGTACATGTCATACTTGAAACCAAATTCAAAGGAGGCTCAGTTAGAAGGAGAAGAATTTAGCCTGGAAACGTTCAATGTTGAGTATAGACCAGTTCTTAGTTGCATTGTGGAGATTTTGGGTAAAGACAATGACCATACAGTTGATAAATCAGTCTTGGGGATGTTCGCGCTGATGATGAAACCAGGGGTGGTTCTCAACATTCCATCTTTCTGGCAGGAAATCGTAAATTCTCAATTAATGGCCCTCCCTCTCACAGGTTTTTTTAGATTCCTGTCATTGATTGTTTACTTGTTTTTATATCATAATGTCGAAGAATTTATGAGTTTGGGATTGAATATAGTTGATGTTAATAAACATAAACAAACAGTTTTGTTCTGCACCGACATGATAAGAAAAGAAGAAAATGAAGCAGGACTGTTTGAGTTTGCTAGCCATTTCATGAATATTGCTTATAAAGTCTTGAATGGAGTTCTTCCTCCATGCTTCTTACCAAAAGCCCGGGAGTTCCTACAGCTAGGACCTAATTGCAGATTTGGACATTGGTTTGTATTTGAAGACTATTCAGAGATAAGGTTGTATGGAGCTAGCATTGAGCCCTATAGGCTCCCAACTTTTGTACCCATGCAGATTTTCGCATTGGAATTCATAAGACAGAGCCTTAATGTGGATCAGATACACTTTCTTCCCATGAAGAAAGGTGTTATGTATAAATTGCCTATGAGTGTGGGGCCTTTTGTGGTCAATTCGAGACAAGCTTTTGATGAAGTTTCTAAAATGCTGGAGGAGACACAGTTGCTGCTAGGAGAAAAATGGTCTTATGATCTGCATGCAATAATCTCTCAGAGAAGAATTGAAAATGGATACGCTGCATTTTCCCATGTAAGCAAACTTGATCAGGAGAATCTTGCAAATCCAGGTGAAACAAGTGCATCAAAAACCAGCATTCAAACGCCTGCTATTATGGAAAAGACAAGCAAAAGAGGTAGAGAAAATGTTGTTGAAATAGATGATGAGGAGCCTAGAGAGGAAAAGAGAACCAAATTAGCAGAAGATCACTCTTCCAATTCGCCAGGTTTTACTCTCCATGTCAATGAAGAAAAAAATGTCCCCTCTTCTCCTAGAGGACATGAACTTTATTCAGAAAAGATGTCGTCAGTAAAACAAATATTTTCACAGATTGAAGAAAGAAACCAGAGGATTAAAACAAATGTAGGAGTGCAAGCAGAACATTACATAACTGCTGATCAGATCGGATTATTGACTGTAATGGATCTTGAAAAGGATCAATTTAGGATGGCTCTGTCACATCCAACAGGAATGCTCCTACAACTCAAAGTGAACTTTGGAGAAAATGCAAAATCTTCTCCATTGACACAGCAAAAAAGATCCCAACGGATAAATGAAAAGTAGTCGTCGATTCTGCAGCCACTTCAGGACCAGTTGTTCCTTTAGATTAGAATTTATAAAAATTCTTATTATGTCATTTCTCAGGATTATGCAAATGTAATAAGACTTTTTCAAGGCATCTACCTCTATAACAGTTAATAGTTTAGGCAGTTAGAGTTATATAGAATAGTTAGAATCAGTTTCATTATTGGAAACTGTTTCGTGATAATGTATAAAAAGACAATTTGAAGAAAGATGAAGGTTCCGAGTTTTGGACCTTGAAGCTAAAATTTTGTACTGAAGAATACTGAATTAATGAAAAGTTTTGCAAGTTTCCTTCATTCTGTTTATGCTGAATAGTTTCTCAGTTTTCATTATGTTTTTCATATCTGTGAGTAAAATAGAGTAATTTGAGCTGCAGGTCTCTAGATACATGTGTATTTAAGAGTTAAATAAACCTTAATGGGCGCTCCTCTATTTTAACATTATCATTACTCATTCCTTCAGGATTTTACACTGATAAATTTTTTTTCAAGCAGCATATCAAATTAAAATCCTTTCTTTCTTGTTTCTTCCATCCTTTCATTTCAGCATAAGGAGGATATGGCATTGCAGAACCTTCCATGGGTTTAATATTTGAAGATTATATAATTAATGTTTGAAGGTTTATAGAACAGGGACAGATATACTTTTGTTTGTGACGTAATCTTTAATGTCTTGAGCACGGATTTCTTTTCAGAGCAAGAAATTGTTTCTCAAGGAACAACATTAATTGGCGCCATTGCCGGGGACCGAAGATTCGAATATTTTCCCTGGGTTTTGTTTTAAATTTCCTCTGGTTGTTCAGAGAGGAGGAAATAGTATGTTGTGTTTGTTTGAAAATAGCTCTGGCTCCCAGGAAAACTCACACGAGGTTGGATTCCTCTCAGCAAACCGTTCCTGTTTTGTCTGATCCTGAGAAGCTTGTTTCAAAGAAGGGCCAAAAACTAAAAATATTTGATACACCAGAAACTACACTGCTCGCACCAGGCAGCATTTCACGCACTTTCATATCCAATAAATCTTCCAATAAACTCACTTTCTCGGAAGAAGAGTCGTCACCATCACCCGTTTGTTTTCAAGAACCCACATTAGAAGAGAAATCTTTGGAGTTTGTGTCTTTTCCTTTTACAGAAACTTAGCCCCATATAGTTGCCAGCTCTTCTGCAGTCGTTCATACTCCAACTCCTATATCAGTTTTTCCACCTCATTCATCCTCTCCTACAACTGGTATTCATTTTACCCCCGCTCAAGGAGCAGTTAACCCGGGTGTAAACATGGCAGTCCCTGCAACCCCTGCTTTCTTGATGAATAGATATGCACCATTGAATCTACCCCAACCACTGCATGATATGCCTCAGGAGTATCTCAAGTTACTCCCTAGATTTACTGGTGAAGACGAAATAACTGCAGAACAACACTTGCCCCTGTTTTGCACATTTGCCGAGAATTTAAATGTTGAACATTTGGACGTTGTAATGGGACTTTTTGTCCAGTCTCTAAGTGGAGAGGCAAGGAAATGGTTTAAAGGATTGCCTAATGGTACCATAAATGATTGGGATACCCTAGAAACGCGTTTCATTGAGAGATGGGGTGAAAAAAGGGACCATGGCTATTCTTTGACAGAGTTCAATGCAATAAAGAAGAAATTTGATGAAAGCATGAAAGATTTTGTGAAAAGATTTAATAAATTGTATAATAGTTTTCCTGTTGAAATGAAACCTCCTCCTATTGGAGAAAGGGTTGTTTTTGCTGGTGGGTGCTTTTGAACCAGAATTCAGTTTCACATTGAGGGAAAGGAGGTCACCTACATTGGATCAGATTCAAACTGATGCTCTGGAGATTGAGGCTAATATGTCCGCTGCTGGTAAAGTCCAAGATAAAGGAAAAGCTAAAGAAGAGACCTCGGCTCAAGAACAAAGAATTGATGATATGATTAAGGTTATAAAAAATCTTTCCAATAAATTGGTGAAATTGGAAATAGATAGTAAGCCTGCAAGACAGAACAGAGGGGTTTTTAATCCCCAATTTAAAAAACAGCCTCTATAGATTCTGCAAAGAGAGAAGAAAGATCTAGATCAGGTGCAAGCACCTTTGTACATAGAGGCAGCCCCGTCCTGTTCAGCAGATGATGATGATGAGAGAGAGGATGATGCTCGAATTTCTGCTGTGTATATGGAAGACGATGAAACAGAAGAACAAGTTGAAGAAGAAGAAGTGGAAGAAAATGATCTTTCATTTGATCAAGAAGAGATGGATGATTACTGTAGATAGTTCACAGACTTCATTCAATCTGAGTTGCATAAAAAGTACGATTTGAGGTCAAACAAGAGACTAAGGACTCAAGACAATGAAGAAAAAGAATCAGAAGCAGCACTTGCTCCAATGGCGACTCCTTTCCAGAAAGATCAAACTAAGAAAACAGATAAGGGGAAAAAGCCCATGAACGAAGAAAAAGAGAAGGAAAAGCAGCAAGCAGAAGCTTCTCAAACAAAAGTTAGAGATTCTAATATTTTGGAGAAAGTGGTTACTGTTTCTAATCAAAACTCAAATTCCAAGAAAGATCAAGAAGAACCTGAAAAGTTGACAAAATCAAATCAAAATTTCAGTTTTTCAAAAGAGTTGGAGAAAGTGAAGATTCAAGTACCTCTTCTTGAGTTAATGAAAACACCTGGCTATAAGAAAGAGATTGCTGAGTTTATCAATTTATCTCAGTCTGATGAAGTAGGTGATATAGTAAATCTGCAGGAAGAGAAACTAGTGGTTACATTTGGACCTCATGTTGAAGAGGTAGATTCATCTGTCCCTCCTTTTTATATATCACTTTTGTTACATGATTTTGTTCTACATAACTGCATGATAGATTCTGGTGCGTCCCACAATATGATGCCATTGTGTGTGATGAAAGAGTTGAATTTGCAAATCACCAAGCCATATCGAGATCTTTACTCTTTTGACTCAAACAGGGTAAAGTGTGTGGGTCTGATTAAGGATATTGTTGTTACATTGGCTCAAATCCCAGCCAAAAGCATTATGATGGATGTTGTAGTGGTAGATATTCCTGCCAGGTTTGGTATGTTATTATCTAGATCATGGGGGGCAAAGCTTGGAGGAGTTTTGAAGCTAGATTTTACATATTCTATCATTCCCGTTTTCAATGGTGAAGAGAGGAGGCTGTATAGAGAGACTATATTTGAAAAAACTACTACCAAGAAAGATGCAGGTAATTCACCAATTTATGGCCAAGAGAAGGATGACCTCTCTTGCTTCATGCTGCATGAAGATGTAGAATTTGCTGAAGAATCGCAAGGGCAGCTTCCTTCAACAATTGTACATAAGAAGCTGCATTCGAACAAGCTATGGAAGTGTTATTTTGATGGTGCGTTTTCCAAACAAGGCACTAGAGCTGGTTTCATTTTTGTTTCTCCTGAAGGAAAACTTGTGCCTTTTTCTTTCAAATTGGAGTTTGAGTCCACTAATAATGTTGCAGAATATGAAGCATTAATCATTAGTTTGCAGACATCTAAGAAAATGGGAATTCATTCTATGACTGTGTTTGGAGATTCAGAATTAATTATAAGACAGATCAAGAATTTATGTCAAACTAAACATCCCAGGTTAAGAGCATATCAGAATGAGGTCTGGGATCTGATTGAAAATTACTTTGAAGCCTTCAACTTACAGTTTGTTCCAAGGGAAGAAAATAGAATGGCTGATTCTTTGGCGGCTGCAGCAAGTACATCCAAGCCTCCGATCAGTCCGAGACTAAGGTATGAAATTGAGATGAGACATAGACCTTCAATTCCTGACAATATTAAACACTGACAGGTCTTTGAGGACGATGAACAGATTAAGCAATTCCTATTGATGATTGAGGATTTTGAAGATCATCAGATTGATTTGGAAACTGATGAAGATGAATTGGCTGGTAAGACTCTTAAAAAGAAGATTGGTGGTCAGGAAATCATTCAGTTGAAAGACAATGCTTTTCCAAGAGGCTTAGTGCCTCTGGAAATACTGTTTGATGAAAATGACATTGCAGTAAATCAGAAGAAAGAAAACCAAGATGAGTAGGTGGAAGATTGCAATTTAGGGACTCAACAGGAGCCTAAAATGATCAAATTGTTCAAAGGGGTCTCAAAGGACTACAAAGAAAGGTACGTAGATTTGTTCAAACAATTCCAAGATGTATTTGCGTGGTCTTATGATGATTTGAAGACATATGATAAGAGTATCATACAACATAAAATCCCACTGAAGGATGGAGTAAAGCCACATAAACAGAAGCTCTGGAAAATCAATCCATTGTTGTTGGCTCCAATTGAAAAGGAGGTAAAAAAATTGCTGCAGGAAAAAATAATTGTTCCGCTTAGATATTCAGATTGGGTTTCCAATATTGTACCAGTCTGAAAGAAAAACGGAGAGATAAGGCTGTGTGTAGATTTCAGAAATTTGAATAGGGCTTCATTGAAAGATAATTACCCTTTGCCGAAGATGGATTTTGTTTTACAGAAGGTGACTGGAGTTTATAGACTATCTATGGTGGATAGATTTTCAGGGTATAACCAGGTGGCTGTGGAGAAAGAAGATCAGAAGAAAAATGCTTTCACTACGCCATGGGGAACATTCATGTATGCTAGGATGCCCTTTGGACTAATGAGTGTAGGAGCTACATTCCAAAGAGCGATGGATATTGCATTTGTTGGAGATCAGTTTGTAGTTATTTATTTGGATGATGTCACAATTTTTTCAAATTCTAATGAAGAACACTTGCAGCATTTGCAGAAAGCTTTCCTAAAGTGTAGAAAGTATGGGTTATCGTTGAATCCTAAAAAATCTCTGTTTTCCCCAGAAGAAGGTAAACTGTTGGGTCATATTGTTTCAAAACAAGGTGTGAAAATAGATCCAGCGAGGGTTGAAGCAATACAGTCCATTCCACTGCCCCGAAGCAAAAAATATATTTAGAGATTTCTTGGAAAAATTAATTTTCTAAGAAGATTCGTTCCCAATTACGCAGAAATCATCAAAAAGATAACCGACATGTTGAAAAAGGATGCCAAAGTGAAGTGGGACAAAGAAGCGTGAGAATCTTTCCAAAGGATTAAAGAAGATTTAAAGGAAGCGCCTGTTCTCATCAGTCCGGATTATTTGAAGCCATTTCAAATTTTCTCCTTTGCATCTCCCTCAACGATTGCAGCTGTGTTGTTAGAGAGAAATGAAGAAAAGCACGAACAACCTATAGCATATTTTAGTAAAGTTCTCTGAGATGCAGAATTGAAATATAATATATTGGAGAAACAAGTTTACGCTCTGGTGAAAGCATTGAAAGCTTTTATAACTTATATCCTTCATTATCAAATCTTAGCATATGTTCCCAATTCAGTTGTAAAGGATGTCCTAGTACAGAGTGATGTGGAAGGAAAAAGAGGAAAATGGATTGCTAAAATACAGGAATATGACCTGGATGTAAAACCAACTAAACTGGTCAAAGGATTGGGATTGGCCAAATTATTGACAGAGTCAAATTTCCAAGCATTGGGAATTAATTTGTTGGCCCCTGTGGATGAAGTCGTTGGAGAAACAGGTGATAATCAGTCAAAGATAGAAATTAAGTATAAATTTCTCTGCTCGGATTGGTATAAGGATATTGTTCATTATTTATGCTTTCTTTCTTGCCCCCCTTCAATTAATAGAACTAAATACAGGGCTTTAAAACTTAAGGCTCAGCCTTATGTCATAATCGAAGAAAATTTATATTGGAAAGATCCTGCTGGTGTATTATTGTTGTGTTTGACAGAGGAGGAAGTTCCAGAGGTAATCAAAGAACATCATGAATGCTTGTGCGGGGGACACTATAGTTGGAAGCTAACTGCTCATAAATTTTTTAAATCAGGATTCTATTGGCCATCTATTTTTGCTAATGTTTATAAAGCAGTTAGGAGTTGTCAAAAATGCCAGGTATTTGCAGAGAAGAAGAAGTTAGCTCCATTGCCTCTTCTCCTTGTTTTTGTTGAAGAACCTTTCAGACAATGGGGATTGGATTTCATTGGGGAAATCAATCCACCATCCAGTGGGAAATTTAAGTGGATCCTTACTGCTATGGATTATTTTACAAAGTGGGTGGAGGCAATCCCCACCAGGAAGTCAAATGATTTGGTTGTTATGAATTTTTTAGAAGAAAATATCTTTAGCAGGTTTGGATGTCCAGTAAAGATTGTGACAGATAATGCCCAAGTTTTCAGCTCACTAAGGTTCATTAATTTCTGTCAGACTTACAATGTGATATTGTCTCATTCTACAGCTTATCATCCACAAGGGAACGACTTGGCAGAATCTTCTAACAAAACATTGGTAAGAATTCTGAAGAAAACAATCAATGAAAATCAGAAGAATTGGGATACAAAGTTAGTTTTTTCTCTATGGGCAACAAGGATGACTACTAGGAGGTCTAAGGGCAAGTCTCCTTATGAGCTCGTATACGGTAATCAAGCATTTTTTCCCACCCAGTTGGTGAAACCTGTGATTTCCTTCTTCCAATATGCTCAAGCAGAACCAAATGCTATGATCAGAAGAATGAACAATGTGATGGAACTAAGTGAAAACATAAATAAAGTTCGGGACAACTTGCTCACTTATTAGCAGAAGATGAAGACAATATTTGACAGGAAAGCAAAAGAAATCATGTTTCATAAGGGAGACTTAGTATTGAGATGGGATGTACGAAGGGAGGACAAAGGGAAACATGGAAAATTTGATCCTTTGTGGTATGGTCCATTCAAAATCAATGAAGTCAGGATGAATAACACTTTCATGCTGGAAAATATTGAAGGAGAAGTATTAGATATGCCTGTGAATGGGCAATATCTAAAGCATTACTTCCGGCACTAAAGAAGATGTTTCACCATCATTGTATATATCTGGTGTGATCATTGTACATTTTCCACCAAGCAATATGTGACTCCATGCCCGAAGTGAAGGCACTGATCTGCAGGTTCTTAGTGTTTCGTGGAAAAAACACTATCCCTAGGTGGAGCCAGATGTTGTGGATCATATCCGCATATCCTTTTCAATCTTTATTTTGAGTATCAAAAATACAAAAAAATTAGAAAATCAAAAAAACATATGTTATAGCATAAGGTTTTTATACTATCTCATTAAAAGAAGCATTTCAAAGCTCGATGATTATTAAACTTTATTGAAATATATGTTTTATTTCGAGCTTAAAGTTCAAACCACTTCCCGAGCGGAAGTGGTGATCATGGGAGAGTGGTTCCGGATTAGTTATTACGGTGGGGAAAATAGCCCGTTAATTATCAAAATCGGACCCCCCGTAGTTGACTGGTCAAAATCTTGGGCGAGCCGTGATCAATGGCTGAGACTCATTACGGGGGGTATAGGTCGATGTCTTCTACCGTACTCCCGAACCCCCTGTAGTGACGTCATTCCGACATTTATTATGTTTTTTCTTAGCTGTTAAATTGTTCTTTTTCCCATTCTCGTTTGATTGTGGTTCTTTTTCCCTTTGAGTCATGCTCCCGCCACCTTTTCATTACCCAATACCCCCGTATTGTTTTCATCGTCTGTCAGCCATGGAAAAACGAGCCTCTTTATCCGGTTCATCAAGCTTCAGTTCTCTCATGGATAGTGAAAGGGACATTCACGATACCCTGTCATTTGTCAATCATCCCTTGCTGTATCACCAAGTGACCCTAAACACTGAGGAATCTCCAGTGTTTTCGGCCATGAAGAGTTCCGGTGTTTTGTCTGCCTGTATTCCAAAAACACACTTGTTTCCTGAGTTCATCTCCTAGCTTGTCTCCTCAATGTACCCTGGTAAATGTTTCATAATGAATTTGTAGGTAGAAAACGTTCTACAGGTATCAACGCAATTGATCCGTCAAGCATTGTGCTTTCCTGAAAATGAGTCATCACTGCAATTTTCTGAAGATTCACTGGCTCGTTATTTTGAAGACCTTTCAAATGAATAATTCAGTCTGTACATGTCATACTTGAAACCAAATTCAAAGGAGGTTTAGTTAGAAGGAGAAGAATTTAGCCTGGAAACGTTCAATGTTGAGTATAGACCAGTTCCTAGTTGCATTGCGGAGATTTTGGGTAAAGACAATGACCATACAGTTGATAAATCAGTCTTGGGGATGTTCGCGCTGATGATGAAACTAGGGGTGGCTCTCGACATTCCATCTTTCTGGCATGAAATCTTAAATTCTAAATTGATGGCCCTCCCTCTCACATGTTTTTTTAGATTCCCGTCATTGATTGTTTACTTTTTTTTATATCAGAATGTCAAAGAATTTATGAGTTTGGGATTGAATATAGTTGATGTTAATAAACATAAACAAACAAACAGTGCAATTACAGACTGGTATGTTGAAAAGAAAATGACGAGACCGTTTGAGTTTCTTGTTTCATGACTATTGCTAAAAGTCTGAATGGAGTTCCTCCCCCATGTTTTTTACCAAAAAAGCAGGAGCTCCTACTGTTCGATTCATTAGATTTTGGTGGTTTGTATTTAGTATGGAAGATAAGGTTGTATGAACCAACATTATTCCTCGACAACTTTTATTACCACTCAGTTTGCATTACCAATTCATAAATGACCTTAATGTGGGTCGGTCTTTTCTACGGAAAGGTGTATACAACCTATGATTGTGGAACATGGTTAATTCGAGACAAGATTTTGATGAAGTTTCTAAAATCTTTGGAGAACCACCGATTCTTTGTAGGAGAAAAATGGTCTTATGATCATATGCGATAATCTCTGGAAGAATTGAAAATGGATACGGCGCATTTCCCATGTAAGAAAAACTGATCGGAAGCTTGCAAATCGAGGTGAAACAAGTGCATCCCAAAACTGGCATTCAAGCTGCATGAATGGAAAAGACAAGCAAAAGTGAAAATGTTGTTGAAATAGATGATGAGGAGCCTAGAGAGGAAAAGAGAACCAAATTAGCAGAAGATCACTCTTCCAATTCGCCAGGTTTTACTCTCCATGTCAATGAAGAAAAAAATGTCCCCTCTTCTCCTAGAAGACATGAACTTTATTCAGAAAAGATGTCGTCAATAAAACAAATATTTTCACAGATTGAAGAAAGAAACCAGAGGATTAAACCAATGTAGGAGTGCAAGCAGAACATCACATAGCTGTTGATCAGACCAGATTATTGACTGTAATGGATCTTGAAAAGGATCAATTTAGGATGGCTCTGTCACATCCAACAGGAATGCTCCTACAACTCAAAGTGAACTTTGGAAAAAATGCAAAATCTTCTCCATTGACACAGCAAAAAAGATCCCAACGGATAAATGAAAAGTAGCCGTCGATTCTGCAGCCACTTCAGGACCAGTTGTTCCTTTAGATTAGAAGTTATAAAAATTATCATTATGTCATTTCTCAGGATTATGCAAATGTAATAAGACTTTTTCGAGGCATCTACCTCTATAACAGTTAATAGTTTAGGCAGTTAGAGTTAGTTATAATAGTTAGAATCAGTTTCATTATTGGAAACTGTTTCGTGATAATGTATAAAAAGACAATTTGAAGAAAGATGAAGGTTCCGAGTTTTGGACCTTGAAGCTAAAATTTTGTACTGAAGAATACTGAATTAATAAAAAGTTTTGCAAGTTTCCTTCATTCTGTTTATGCTGAATAGTTTCTCAGTTTTCATTATGTTTTTCATATCTGTGAGTAAAATAGAGTAATTTGAGCTGCAGGTCTCTAGATACATGTGTATTTAAGAGTTAAATAAACCTTAATGGGCGCTCCTTTATTTTAACGTTATCATTACTCATTCCTTCAGTATTTTACACTGATAGATTCTGTTTCAAGCAGCATATCAAATTAAAATCCTTTCTTTCTTGTTTCTTCCATCCTTTCATTTCAGCATAAGGAGGATATGGCATTGCAGAACCTTCCATGGGTTTAATATTTGAAGATTATATAATTAATGTTTGAAGGTTTATAGAACAGGGACAGATATACTTTTGTTTGTGACGTAATCTTTAATGTCTTGAGCATGGATTTCTTTTCACAGCAAGAAATTGTTTCTCAAGGAACAACAGGTTATATGGGAGAACATATGACTAGGGGTTAAAGAGGAGGGGCTACTCGCAATCGGGCAACGCGACAAGCGCTTGGAAGGCTGGCGCTCGGTTGTGGAACCTAGTCGTATGGAGGGGAGGGTTAAGGACTTAAGCCCAAGGGGGCTTGAGTCTGTAGTATATATATAAAAATGTGATTTTGATAGATTTTCAATGGTCTTCAAAGGAATTTGGGGGTTTCGATAAGGCTAAGAAATATTCTTAAACCTTATCAAGGGGCTTTTGATGAAGGGAAAAGGGGAAAAACATGAAAATGAAGGATTTCATGGAAAAAGAAAAGGAAAAGATGAGGTTAGTCTGGAAGAAAGGGGAAAAGGACCAGGGTGCTTGCAGTAGTATTCTTTCTTAGGAATCAACAGAATTTCAGAGTTTTTAAGACAGGAACAATAGTGAAGATTGGTCAGAGGCATGAGGCCTTCAAGAGTTTTCAAGAGCCAACACTTTTTGCAACAAAATTTGTTCCTTGAAGGCTCTAAATAGTTTAGCCACCTTTTGCTATGAAAATTTTTATAGGTGGCTAACAAGGAAAACGAGAAACAAAAACATGTGTAAGAAAATATAGTATCTGTCTTGAGTCAGGCATTCCCATGCTTAGTAGCTAATCAACATGATTTCTTTTTAGGTCCCTATATTACCAGTATAGTCCCTTATTATTATTAGTCTAACCCCTTTATTGTTATTATTGTACCCTTGTAACCCCCATTTTTTTATTATTATGCCCTTAAATTATTATTGTTAGGTCGGCTAGGACTACATTATGGCCCACTAGGATTACATTATGGCCACATGGACTCCTATATATAGAAAGGAGGTTTTGTAAATTGTATCATCCAAGAATCGTTCATTTATGTAATGTATTGGAGGTTTCCCCCTTGAAGTGGCTCATTTCTAAGGCATTGATATCTCTTTTCTTCTATTTTTGGAGCTGGTTACATAACATTTAGTATTAGAGCTTTGGATTCTAAGGTTTCGCTGCTCCAAATAGGTCATCGTGGAATTTTTGCTATAAATTTGTTTCTACAAAGTTTAAGAAGCTGAAATTTTTAGGGTGCGAAGCCGAAATCTTGAGGAAGATCATCTAAAAATTTCAGAGCTTGTTTCGCAATATTTTCGGAGATATGATCCGTGGAATTTAGATATTTTTTCAGGCTCCTAAACAAGTCATTGTGGAATTTTCACTATACATTTTTTTCTACAAAGGTTCAGAATCAGAAATTTTTAGGGTGTGAAGCTGAAATCCGGAGGAAACTTTTCAAAAAATTTAAGATCTTTATTCGTAATATTTTTGGAGATATGATCTATGGAAGGTGGTGATTTTTCAGGCTCCCAAATTTCATCTCAAAGAGGTTATTGTAGGAAAATTTCAATAACTCTCTCTCTCTCTCTGAGCATCGCAGTGGAGTTCTGTAAAAATTGGTCGCAAGTACATGGACTGTAGTTTCTTGGCTATCAATTTCAGAGGTGACGGATGAAACAATGACACGTGGCAAGTCGTACAAGTTCACTCTACTGAACCAGTCCATAATTAGGTCATTGTGGGAGATTGGACATAACTTTGTCTTGGAGAATCAAAATCAGGTCAGACCTATGGAATTCAAAAGAGAATTCATAGGGCTACTTCAGTGTTGAATTTTAGATATTTAAGAGCCGCAATCACAGATATAATCAAATTTCGATGTCGAGCTCCTCAAAAGCAAGAAAAAGGTGTGTATTTTGTTTTCCGAATTGCATAAGTCTTGTTTGAAAAATCAATTTGAATTGATTCCAAGGGCATATTGTGGAATAGATATTAGTATTGGGTTCTAAAAAATGCCTCGTAAAAATAATTCAACACCCATTAAGCCTTCAGAAGGCTCTACTATGACTCATAAAGATGAAGAACTGCAACATGATCTATTAAAGTTACAAGAGCAAGTGCACAAAATTTCGCTCTCGCAAAGAGCAGCAAAAAATGAAATGGAAGTTTTGAAGAAAGGTGTGGAAGAAAAGATGGACAGTGTGAAGAATAATATGGATGGTTTGAAGAAATACGTGGAATCTAAGATAGATGACATGGAAGCTGGCATGGAATATAAAATGGAAAACATGAAGAATGATCTAAAAGTAGACATAGAAGGTTTGACAAATTTGATACAAGAAATGTTTCCTAATGGTGAAAATATGGTAGAGGAAACTCATGATGAGAACAAAATAAATGTTAATTGTGATTTCATAAACTCTAATGTTGGCGGGAAGAACCACCATATTCCAAAAATGGATATGAGGAAGTTTGATGGAAAGGCTCCTGTAACATGGATACTACACATGGAGCAATATTTTGATCTCCATAATGTGAAATACACACAAAAGGTATGCATTGCAACTTTACATTTAGAACAAAATGCATTTGTATGGTATCGATGGCTTTTCTCTCGTAAAAAAATTGTCACTTGGTCAATTTTTATGGAGGAAATGATACCACATTATGAGGATATAAAGAGCAACACCTTCTTTAGCCAATTGATAAATCTCAAACAAAAGGGTTTAGTGGGGGAGCACATTGAGGACTTCCAAAAATTGAATATAAGGGTAACTGATATTCCAGAGGAACACAGGCTTGATCTCTTCATATGCACTTTAAAGGATAACATCCAACATGAATTTCACGTTTTGGAACCTAATTCATTGGAGAAGGCATTCAGGTTGGCAAGAAAAATTGAATGTAAAATTATGGCGACAAGGAAGCCTACCACTCACTTCTATAAAGAAGGAAGTGTTTCTACGCCTAGAATTCCACAACCTACAAGGTTGACACCACAACAATTGGAAGAAAAAAGAGAAAAAGGGCTTTTCTATAGTTGTGATAGCAAATACACTAAAGGTCATAAGTGTGCTGAGAAGAAATTATTTTACATAGATTGTGAAGAGGAAGAAGAAAATGAACAAGAAGAGGATATACACCAGGAACCAACCCTAGAAGAGAAAGAAATGAATCCGACCATATCGTGTAATGCACTGGCAGGAATTACCACTCCTCAAACTCTCAAGATACAAGGACAAATCAAGAAGAAAAAGGTAATAGTGTTGATTGATTCAGGTAGCACCCATAATTTTATTCATTGTAAGGTAGCCAAGGAATTAAATTGTTTCCTATACCCAACACCAGAATGTCAAGTGATGGTTGCAAATGGAGGAACTATAAATTTCTCTGGAAAATGCCATAATATTAAGCTAACCATGGGGGAATATGTATTGACTAGTCCAATGCTTTCCATTCCTATAGGAGGTGCTGATGTTGTACTAGGAGTACAATGGTTACAATCTTTGGGGACGGTAGCTTTTAATTTTCAAGAACTTTTCTTGAAATTTTTTTCAGAAGGAAAGAAAGTCGAATTACGGGGTATTGAAGGGAAGCCAGGAAGGATAATAAGCTCTAATGTCATGACAAAGCTTCTAAAGAAAGAACAACGAGGCGTAATTGCACAATTATGCTCACTACAAGTTCCAACATCAAAATCATCTATTTCTGCAGATCTCCAACAAGTCTTGGACAATCATTCCAAGGTGTTTGAAACTCCCAAAGGAATCCCACCTATTCGTAATCATGATCATGCTATTCATTTGATTCCAGGAAGTGTTCCTCCAAACATCGGGCCTTATAGATATCCTTACTTCCAAAAGAGCGAAATTGAACGTATGATTGCAGAAATGTTAGAGGCGGGTATAATTCAACCCAGTCAAAGTTCTTTCTCTGCTCCTGTAGTATTTGTACACAAGAAGGATGGATCATGGCGAATGTGTCCGGATTATAGGGAGCTCAATAAGCTCACCATTAAAGACAAATTTCCCATTCCTGTGATTGATGAATTATTGGATGAATTACATCGAGCAATTTATTTTACCAAGTTGGATCTTCGTTCAGGATATCATCAAATTAGAATGAAGACTGAAGATATTCCAAAAACAACATTTCGAACTCATGAGGGTCATTATGAATTTTTGGTCATGCATTTTTTCCTTACCAATGCACCTTCTACATTTCAAGGGTTGATGAATTCCATTTTCAAACCCTTCCTTAGAAAATTTGTGCTAGTATTTTTTGATGATATACTAATCTATAGCAGGTCTTGGAAGGATCATGTTGAACATGTTGAAAGGGTGCTCAAACTATTGCACGAGAAACAATTATATGCAAAAACATCCAAATGTCTCTTTGGAGTACAAGAGGTGGAATATCTGGGTCATATTGTATCTCACGAGGGTGTTAAAGTAGACCCTAACAAAATTAAAGCCATTAAGGAATGGAAAGTCCCCACAACCATAAAGAAGTTGCGAGGATTTCTCGGGTTAACAGGGTATTATCGCAAGTTTGTTAAGAATGATGGGAGAATAGCAGCACCTCTAACAACATTATTGAAGAAAGATGCATTTTCATGGATTCCTGAAGCAACTAAGGCCTTTGAACGTCTTAAAGAGGCAATGTGCCTAGCACCGGTCTTAGCTACACCAGACTTCACAAAAACCTTTATTGTGGAATGTGATGCCTCAGGAAATGGAATTGGTGCAGTTTTAATGCAGGAATGAAGACCCATTGCTTTTGAAAGTCATCCAATCAAAGGAAAGTATTTACAGAAACCTATTTATGAGAAGGAAATGTTAGCAATACTGCATGCACTAAAGAAATTGAGAACTTACCTAATGGGAAGACACTTCAAGGTAAAAAATGATCATTATAGTCTTAAACACTTTTTGGAATAAAGAATATCTTTAGAAGAGCAACAAAAATGGGTCACAAAGATTTTGGGTTATGACTTTGAAATAATCTACAAAAAAGGAAATCTTAATTTTGTTTCAGATGCACTCTAAAGAAATAATGAAGAGGTGGAAGCATTTGTTACACCATTTTTTGGTCATCTAACCTTTCATCATTAGATGGACCCAAGTGCACCATGTAAGACCAGTTTTACCCCAAGTAAAACTGCTTTCACTATGTTAATTAGGAAACCCCAAAAGGAATAATTAATTAAACCATAATTTAATTATTATTCCCAGTCATGTTTAACCCAAAAACAAAGAAATTAATGAGATAAACCCATGGTTATCTTATTATTTTCTAGGAATAATTATTTAAATAATATTCCTTGTTAAATATGACCAAATCAACCACCATTAATCAAATAAATCATTATTTATTTGATTATATCCCAACCACTTCCTTAAAAAGATAAATAAATCATTTATTTATTTATTTTCACTAATCAAGGGATTTGACCCAAGTCAAACACCCTTTCCCTCCAACAAATAATAATAAAATATTCCATAGAGGTGGATCTAGATGTGATTAACATTATTTTAATCATGCACCAAGATCTAGAAGGACCCAATATTTTGTTATAAATAGGAGGCTTTTCCCCATCATTCTTCACCTTTTGTTGCCTATTAGATCACTCTGGATCTATACACTTGGTCTCATTTTCTACCATTTTGCTCCCATTGAGCTCTATCTTCTACATTGGGTTTTCTACATCTACAAGAGAGAGAAAGCTTAGATCTGAAGTGCTGAGGACTACAAAGAACCCATCCCATTGAGGAGATCTGGATACACCTTCTTGTTTCCTCCAGGTGCCCTGTAATATAAAAATTCATTCAAAAATCGTGTTCTTGTCTTGTCTGTTGGATGCATGGAGCAAACTCTTTACTTTACTGCTTAATGTCTTTCCATTTATAGATCTGTTTGTTGCGGCATTTTAACTACTAATTGCAGATCTGAAGATGTTTGGCAGCCTCTATTGTTGTTAGGGCTATTAGTTATGCATAGCTAAAGTGGTTCTTTTTCGTACACTTCGACGAAGAATTCATACTAACAAATGGCGACTCCACACGGGTTTTAAATTACGACCGCTGTCGTTTTCCATATTCCTGCATATCCAGCTACTTCAGGCCCTAGGGCTTCTTTTCAGCTGCTTATTTTTCCTCTTTTTATGTCATTTTTTCTCACCTAAAACCCTAAAATTTTAAAGTTTCTAACTTCCGTGTGCCAGCCCCTACGCTATTAACGCCGAGGTAAGCGACACCGGCGCAAGCGAGACGGCAACTATTAAATACACGTTATTTGGAGACAGGGTCCTTTTGGCCCCTAAACACCGACCTGGACCTCAGTGCCCTCTTGTTCTCGACCTCAGCTCGGTCGGGTCGGCGGCTTTGACTTTTTCCGGCATTTTTTCTGTAATTTTTCTGGGTTCTGCTGCAGCCTCTGCCAGGGTTTTCCAGCCTCTGTCTCAGCCCGCCTTGACCAAGATCTGATCTGTTTTTACTCATCTAAGTGGGAACCCAGCCCCTTAGGGCTTTAGTACCCTCCACTTTTGTGGAAGAGTTTCAGCTGTTTCAGCCGTCGGTTTCAGAGCTTCAGCCCCCTCTTTTTCCAGATCTGTTACCTCACTTTCAGATCCATTGAAATCAACCTCTTTTCCTTTCAAATCACCTCTTGTCGTTTTGTTTGGACCTCCTCTGAAGGCCTCTGCCTTGCCCCCCCGGTTTTTTGCTGATTTCCCTTTTCCGGCCACCTTGCCTCTGTCTCTTGGCTGTGATATGCACCCCTTGTCTGCAGCTTTATCCTCCGGATCTCTGTCCCCTTTGACCCTAGATCTGTTGAGCTTCCTTTGTGTGTGTTTCCATAGTTTTTCCCTTTCTTTTCAGCATAGTTGTGAGAGACCCACCTTCTTGGGTTAGATAGATGCATACGTAGCTGTTATTTCTCTGTTATTTTAGCATTTTATTCTGTTCTCTGTAGGTTTATTTTCAGCTACGCAGCACACTTTTTCTTACTCTCAACAACGGAAAGGGTTTAAAAATTAAAATTAACGCACGCCACACACTGACCCTAAGTGAAGAAGCGCCTGGTTAACACCGCCTGGCAAAGACTCTAAAATCAATTTTCACTGCACCTTTTTTGCCCTTGACCGTAATTGATTCTGTCCCCTTTTTCCCCTGTCGGTTTCCTTCTTCCTGTCATCATTGCGCCCCCAAGGCGCCTTTCCCGGAGACTTCTTGGCCTTCACCCTCAGTTTCCGGTTGATCGACCTGCTCCGCACCACCGTCGTCGAGCCAGTCCACCTTCGAGTCCGCACTCCGACTCCTCCCCTGATTCCTCGGGTCCTCCTTCCCCTTCCGGTTCTCCTGCCCCCTCCACCATGTCTGGTCCAGGGCCTAACGCTAGCGGTTCTCCGGGCCCCAATGCCGGCCCTACTTCTAGCGGAACCGTCACAACCACTACCCCGGCCACCCCCGTGCTGCCGTATATTGCAGGCCTCAGCCTCCCCGATTTCCATCAGTTGATTAATGATCCCATTCACCACAATGCTACCTGGCCCGCTATGCCCACAAAGCTACCCTCTGATATCCCTAAGTTCGAGGGCCTTAATGGAGAAGATCCAACCAATCACGTCCGGTCTTTCCACATGTGGTGTTCCTCCAACTCCATTACCGATGACTCCATCCGTCTTCGTTTGTTCCAACGCACGCTTACCGACGAAGCTTCTAAATGGTATGTCGAACAGTCCACTTCCTCCGATACCACGTTCGAGACTCTTGCCCAAGCCTTTTTGTCGTACTTCCAGCTCCCTCTCCGATACGACACTGGCACGGAGCTCTTGACTTCATTTAAGCAATCCTCTTCCACACGCCTTTCTGCCCATGTTTAGGAATGGCGACGAAGACGGAGCTTATGTCGAGCCCCTCCCTTTGAAGATCGGGTTTACATGGACTGGTTCCTTCGCACCCTCCCGTCTCCCATCGGCAAAGATGTCGCCTCTCACTTTCCTCAATCTGAAGAAGCCGCCCTCCAAATAGCTTTAAAATATGACCCGATCTACGCTCAATCTGGTTATGTTTATACCGTTCTTCCTGACATCCCCAGGCCCGGTGGCGCTAACGCCCCGGGGGCATCTCATTCCGCCGACGGTATTGTTGGATCTCTTTCCCACCCATCTGCTCACCCTCCTATGAGCTATGGTCTCCCTCAGGGAGGGGCCAGCACCTCAAGCACTCTTCCCCCTCCCGGCAACATGTATCCAGGATACGGCATGCCTCCTCCTTTTGCCCAACCTCCTGCTTACCTCAATGTCGCCCCACCCAACCCTTACCTTTATCCACAGCCTGGTGCGCCAGCTCCTCCAGCATATGCGCTTCCGCCTCCCTTGCCTCCTCACAACCCGCAACAGCACTTACAACCCCCTCCAGGGCAAGTATTTGCACAGCAGGGTGCGATTAATCCCCCTTCTTCTCAAAGAAGGCGTAGAGGCAACCAGAACCCATCTGCCCCCGGTAACCGAGGACCCAATTCTGGTATGGACCCTAACACTAGCAACCAGCCTCAGGGCATTCCGCCCAGGCCGGACAGGCCGCTTCGCACAAACAAGCCCTGTTCGTGTTGCGGTGTTTACGGCCACTACACTCACGATTGTCCTCTCTTACCCCAGATGCGACAGATGTGGGAGTCTCAAGCCACATTGCGCGGACAACACGCCTCCCCTCATGCTCCTCCTAATGTGGCCACCACCCAGCCAGCTGTGTTCACTGATCCTTTCCCTCACCAGGGATTCGTGGCTACCCAACCCCCCGACAACCATGTAGCCACCCCCTCGTCCCTTTCCGGTTCCTCTGATTATCAGATCCTTATGATGCGCTCCGATCCTTCCCCTGCCGTCGACCTTCACCTTCAAACTCGGTCTCGCCAGTACCCCAAGCCTCCTGCTCAGTCTGCCCCCGAGCCTCCATCTTCAGGTTCTACAGAGCCTCTTTCGACATCCAGTGGCCCCTTGCACATCCCTCAACCCAAATTTGAGGTTCATCCAAAGATTCCAAAGGGCCCATTACGCCGAAATGTTGCTTCCGGTCGAGCTGCTCAATCGTACAGTATAGTAGATGATTTGGCGCAATCCCCTGCTGCCATTTCCACTCTGGAACTCCTCCAGTCGTGCCCTTCTCAAAGGAAGGCTCTACTATCTGCCGTGGGCGCTGTTGATCCTGCTGATGACCAAATGATTGTTTTTGACGCCACTCAATCGGACCATCCTCCTCTCCCTCCTTCCGTTGCTTTCCAAATCCCAGTCAAAATCCGGAACGCCACTGTATCCCGGTGTATAATTGATGAGGGGGCATCCACCTGTGTGATGTCCGCTTTGGTTTGGAAACAACTCGGATCCCCTGAGCTGGCCCCTTCCACGATCACCCTTCGAGCGTGGGACGGTCATGCCTCCCAGCCTATTGGCCTGTTTCGTAACTGTCCCATCACCCTCGCCGGTAAGACCGTTTGCGTTGATGTCGAAGTCGTTGATGCCCCTCTAGACTACAACATTCTATTGGGGCGAAGCTACACCTACGCCATGTCCGCTGTCCCATCCGCGGTTTTCCGCAAGATGTCTTTCCCACACAATGGGAAGATAGTCACTATTGACCAGCTATCTTATCATGAGCCACCGTCTCAGACCTCCTCCGAGATGACCATCTCTTCTGTAGCCAACAAGCAAACCGTCGATTCCCTGACCAGTGTCTCCCCCGGCGTTTACAAAGATTCCACCTTGCTTGGTACTTTCCCTCATCTTCCCCCTCCTTCGGTCACTGATCCCAGCTTGTCGAATGTTTGCATGATGCAATCGTCTCAGGCTGCCCATAAGCGGCCTACCTCGGCTAGTCAACAACCTCCCCCCCGCCCTCTGCAACCAACTCCTAGCCATTCATCTCAGCCAGCCAGACCTCCTCCTTCTGGCCCTTCCCCTACAGCTGGTATCCCTGAACCCCTTTATCCTCCCGGATCAGTTCCCCCTGGCCTTAACCATCTTGGAGCCGTCCCTCCTGGTCATTTCCCTACTGGGCAGATCCCTTTCCTAGCTCCCCCTCTCGGAGTATATTCTGTCCCCGTCATGGCCACCCTCTCCCTCCCTAACTTGACCTTGGGCATTCCGGTTTGGTACCTTGATCCCCCAGCCGCCACCCCCCCTGGTCACCCCAAACCTTACATGGCTTTGACATCGGTTCAACCGGTCCCCCTCGCTTCCTCCATAGCCACTGTGCCCCCAGCACCTCCACAGGACCCTTCTCCTGTTGTGACGGCTCCCGGGAAGAAAGGCAAAGCCCGCAAAGGGGCCGCCAAAGACCAAACCACCACGACCAACCCGGCTCCTTCTCCGCCCGCGAAGCCTTGTGCCTTATGTGATGTCATTGGTCATGCCACCCACGCTTGTCTCGAGTTACCTCGTATCCGACCCATGGTAAACGTCGCGTTCCCCGACACTACGGTCCCTGAAACTCCCACTCCTTCTTCGACCGTCCCCAAGAACCCCAAGACTCTCCGCACCAACAAGCCCTATGCTTTGTGCGGGATCCATGGCCACTACTCCCATTATTGTCCTCACCTGACGCATTACCGTGCCTCCCTTGAGGTGATCCGCGAGTATGAGTTTGAACAAAATCAATCCGCCTCTCCCATTCTCGCGCAGTATGCTTCAGGCCAGCCTGAGGATCCCCCCGCTCCCATCCACATCCCCCCCCCCCTGATGTTCAGATGACGGAGTCTACAGTCACCATTCTTTACCTATCCTCCTCTGCACGACACTCGGAGCCTAGCCCGCCCGCAGCCTCCCCTGTTGTGTCTTTTGATACTCGAGATCACTCCACTTGTGTCTCTGTTGACCTCTGCAGCCCGAGTCCTCGCCATGTTTTCGATAGCTCTCATACACCACCTTGTTTGAGTCTTGATCATCCTGCCCCTTCCTCCCGCCATTACCGCTCGATGACTTCTGTACCCTCACGCTGCCGTCATTTCCTTTCATCCCCTCATTTATTGTCTTGTCACACCATTTTGCAGGACCCCCCGTCCACACCCTTTATCGGTTACGCCGATGGTGCAAGTCGCTACTCCAGAAATCTTGCCTCGGCAGGGTGGGCCATCTTCACCCCCTTGCATGACCTCGTTCTATCTAACGGGGTATGCATTGGTTCTGCCACCAACAATCAGGCCGAATATGATGCAGTGCGTGGCCTATTAGCCGATGCCTTGTTGCATCGCATCCGCCATCTGCACGTTCGTTTGGATTCCCTGCTTCTTGTAATGCAACCAAATGGTGTTTATCGTGTGCATAACCCTGTGCTGTTCAGACGCTATTTACGAGTGAAAGTCTTAATACGTGCGTTTGAAACCATCACTTTCAACCATGTACCCAGAGACCAAAATCACTACGTAGATAGTATTGCAAACCATGCTCTAGATTGGCATTTATCACACACAAGTCATACAAGACAATAACATTAAATCAACCATCACAAGACGATGCATATCCATAATATGTGTCGCAAACCATATATTGATGAGTCCATCTACTCTGATACATACGACATGCCCATAGCATGTTCCAAAAACTAGGGGCACCATATGCCCCTCCATACATATACATACGACATGCCCACAGCATGTTACAAACAAAATCCAAAAAACAACTGGGGGCACCATATGCCCCTCCATACACTATAGGGGGCACCACCTGCCCCTACATACATCAGAGGGGGCACCATATGCCCCTAATCACTATCTGGAGGCTCCCGGGCCAATGGCTCTGCCCCTGCAGCATGTAGATCACGCATAGCTTGACCAGCCCTCGCCATGCGCCGCATGATACCTCGCCACTCCGAGGGGAGACCAACACATGGCTCTATGTACTGGTCGTCTAAATCCTGCCACCCGCGCTCCGATACTCCGGTCAAAAGCTGCTCACATCTACGGCGGATGTCCTCCAGTAGGGCGGCTGCATCCTCATTCTGCGCTGCTCTCGACCCACTCAGACCTGTAGCTCCAGACGCTGCCGGTCGTCCCATATATCCGGCCGGTTTTACCGGTGCTATATCTGCATACCAAAAGTCCCTGAATCAGTATCATTATTTACTATTCAAAAACTTTAACATGCCCATATAAGAATAGCAATTTGTCACTTACCATCGGGCCCCCAGACTCGACCAGACGGAAGTGGCAGATCCGGATCCCCACAGTAGCTCATCCCACTATATGGGTAGTCGTCTATGTATAACGGCATCTGATCCCAATGGGCAAAAAACTCCGGTCGAAACACTCGCCCGACCGCCCCTCCTCCTCCTCTGCAGAGTAGTCGTCCCCAACGACGCATCTTGGGCTCTCTCGGGCCCCCATCTGGAAGCTGCACACGAGGCCTCAAGGTCGGGATCTTCTCAAAGAAGAAGGCGCACAATAAAGTCCCATATGAGCAATCATGATTCACCTGCCACCTGCATAGCGACAACTGTCGCTTTAGCGCCACCAGCATCATTTGGGCCCACCCAAAGTAGGTCCCACCCAACACACTCTCCACTATCATCATCTGCCCACCGGTGATGTGATGGAACGCCTGGCTGCCCAGGATTCGCAGTACAGCTGCGGCCACTGCACGGGTTTCTAGCCTCTCTAGATCCTCGACCGATATTCGAGTCCCCTTGACTTGAAGACCCGGTCGACAATGGCGTTCCACGAACTCCATGATATGCCGCCCCTGCGGCAGCACTGGCTGCGTGTCTCCCACAATCCCCAGTGGTGGGAGGCCGGTCAGGAAGTACACATCCTGGACCGTCAGTTCGATCCTGTGCCCTTGCACTACAAAGATCTCCTGATCTGGATCCCAATAACTGATAATCCGGGCCAGTAATGGTTCCCCTGCTCTCATCAACGGGTTCTCCACAAACTTGAGAACCCCAAATCTCGCCAATACACGACGAACGCCCTGATCCGCCTGGATCTCTGTCCGAAGTGTTTCCAGATCCCTCTCTCTCCAGTTGACCCGCAACTCTGCCATACCTGCACAAACACATTATTTTTGTCAGGGTACAGATCGGGAAAACCATAACCACACACCACAACCCAACTCCCAGCCATAAAACAGCACCAAGCCCCCCTCATCTCCCAGGTCGCAGTTTTCTGCCATTTTCTGGACCAGGTCGCACTTTTTGCCCTCAAACCTGCGTCCTGGGTCGCACTTTTTGCCCCAAAAAGTGCGACCCGGCCGTAGAGATGAGGGAGGGGCTGTTTCTGGGGTGTTGGGCCCTAAATCGCAAATCTAATCCATCAAAATGCAAGAGCAAGGTTAGGCCTCTTACCTCTAACTGACAGATCTCGAATCCAACGGTCGGTTTGTCCGCTACGTTCGCCGCAAGATTTAGGGCCTTCTCTCCTCTCCACATTCACCACAGCAACAATAGCAAATGAATGATTTTGGAGGGAAAACCGCCTCATTAAAAGAGAACCCCTGTTTCTTATTTCGACTGCTGCGACCACACCGTAGCCCCGTTCGCCGAACCGTCAGCACCGTTGGATAGATCTCACCGAGCTCTCAAATGGGTTTTACTTAGTTTTTGGTGATTTGATACTTCACCCGGACACATTTTTTCCACGAAGGGTCACTTCACCACTCCTTAAAATCTAATTTCCTCACTTACGACACTTGTACTTGGGGCACCACATCGCCCCCTTACTTGTCCATGTTCGTGTTGATTTTCGTCATGAGTGCCCACTTTGTACTCATGTTTCCATGACCCCCCATTGGGGCCTTTACTGTGTGGCAGCACTCTACAGTCGCCCTTGTTTAGAGCATCCAAGTTGAGTCATCATTGCATTCATGGAGTCTATCCTGCGTCCTTTTGCACCCCACCATAGCCCTCCATCCTTCTTTGCTTGGTTCCTCCCTTGTGTCGCATATCATGACCTGCAGTCCCACTGTCCCCTGTCCCTTTCGATATTGTGTCAGTCGCTGCCATGTCATTCATGCCCTTTATGCTCTAACAAGGGAAGTCGTCCATTCGCCACTCCATCCTTCCCCTTTCCACTATCATCATTGGTGTCAGTCTGTCTGTCACTCTATTGTTCTTCTCTCGTGCCTTAGTTGAGGATCTCTTATTGCCTCACCTACGGCGGACCTCCTTCTGTTGACATCAGCGCATTTATTCCAGAAGCAAGGTCTAGAGGGCGGTGTACCTTGGTTCCAGCTTCCATTCTTGTTCGGTGCCTCGGATCAGGCAGGGGGATCTCTCACTTCCCTTTGACTTGATTGCTTCTCCAGCTCCTTTCAGCATGATCGAGATGCGTATACTGGACAGTCCAGTGACCCAGCAGCAGCTCTTGATGATTCCCAGGCGTGTGTGAGATGTCTCAGCCCTCATGAGGGGGTGGCCCTGCAGGTAGCCCCCCACATGCCCGGATGACCTCTTCATTGCAGCCTTTGATGCCGCTCCAGCTTTTGATGATGTTGGCCTTAGCCACTTGCAGCACCTCTATGATTTGCATGTATCACTCAGATTTTGTGAGCCCTTCCCCATTTACAGGGGGCATTTGGGTTGTATTTATCTCATGTACTCAGATGATATTGTACTAGTCCTGGCTGTTATCCCAGGCACAGCATGTATGTGAGACTCTTCATTGTATTTTTATCTGGCTCTTGATTATGCCAGCCGTACTCTATGGTTCGGTCCCTTGTTCACTGGACACACTATTCTTTTGTACTTTGTCACGGCGGGCATAGGTATGCCTCCCCCGCCGCCTTCAGCACAGGTACCCTCTCATAACAGAGACTTGTTGCACCTGCGAGTCTCGTCTCCTCAGGGTCTAGTCCTTCAGCACACCATCTACCTCATATTTCTCTCTCTGACATACCCTTTTGTTGTCTAGTGATTGTATTCTTACAACGTACTTCGGTCATACGATTTGCTCCTGACACTCGCACGCTGGGGGGCAATCTGTTACACCATTTTTTGGTCATCTAACCTTTCATCATTAGATGGACCCAAGTGCACCATGTAAGACCAGTTTTACCACAAGTAAAACTGCTTTCACTATGTTAATTAGGAAACCCCAAAAGGAATAATTAATTAAACCATAATTTAATTATTATTCCCAGTCATGTTTAACCCAAAAACAAAGAAATTAATGAGATAAACCCATAGTTATCTTATTATTTTCTAGAAATAATTATTTAAATAATATTCCTTGTTAAATATGACCAAATCAACCACCATTAATCAACTAAATCATTATTTATTTGATTATATCCCAACCACTTCCTTCAAAAGATAAATAAATCATTTATTTATTTATTTTTCACTAATCAAGGGATTTGACCCAAGTCAAACACCCTTTCCCTCCAACAAATAATAATAAAATATTCCATAGAGGTGGATCTAGATGTGATTAACATCATTTTAATCATGCACCAAGATCTAGAAGGACCCAATATTTTGTTATAAATAGGAGGGTTTTCCCCATCATTCTTCACCTTTTGTTGCCTATTAGATCACTCTAGATCTATACACTTGGTCTCATTTTCTACCATTTTGCTCCCATTGAGCTCTATCTTCTACATTAGGTTTTCTACATCTACAAGAGAGAGAAAGCTTAGATCTGAAGTGCTGAGGACTACAAAGAACCCATCCCATTGAGGAGATCTGGATACACCTTCTTGTTTCCTCCCAGGTGCCCTGTACGTAATATAAAAATTCATTCAAAAATCGTGTTCTTGTCTTGTCTGTTGGATGCATGGAGCAAACTCTTTACTTTTCTGCTTAATATCTTTCCATTTATAGATCTGTTTGTTGCAGCATTTTAACTACTAATTGCAGATCTGAAGATGTTTTGCAGCCTCTATTGTTGTTAGGGCTATTAGTTATGCATAGCTAAAGTGGTTCTTTTTCGTACACTTCGACGAAGAATTCATACTAACAGCATTGCTTTGTACCATTTCTATTATCCAACCAGATTGGATAACTGAAGCAAGAGATGAATGGAAGAAGGACAAAGATGTATGGGCACTCATTCAAAATTTGCAGCAAGATCCTAGTACATATAATACATTTAGTTGGAAAAATGATTCCTTATGGTACAAAGATCGCTTATATCTTTGTAAGAATTCCCAACTAAAACAAAAGATTCTTCTGGAATTGCACACTTCTCCTTTAGGAGGACACTCGGGATTTTTAAAAACTTACCACAGGGTGAAGAAAGAATTTTTTTGGGATGGCCTGAAATCTGATATTCGAAAGTTTGTGGCGGAATGTTTGGTTTGCCAGCAGAATAAAGTGGAAACAATTAAGACCCCAGGACTTCTACAACCTTTATCCATTCCAAGTCAACGTTGGGAGGAGATTTCAATGGATTTTATCACAGGTTTACCTAAGTCCGAAGGAAAGAGTGTTATCATGGTGGTAGTTGATAGACTTACCAAGTATGCACACTTTTTTGCATTATCTCATCCATTTAAAGCAAGTATAGTTGCTACTACATTTATGGACATCATTAAAAAGCTACATGGAAGCCTAAGGGTTATTGTGAGTGACAGAGATCCCATTTTTACTGGAAATTTTTGGATGGAGTTATTTTCTTGTTTGGGTACTCAATTAGCTCATAGCTCATCTTATCATCCTCAATCTGATGGTCAAACTGAGATAGTAAATAAATGTTTGGAAGGATATCTTCGTTGTTTTGTATCTGATAAACAAGAACAATGGGTCAAGTGGTTACCTCTCGCTGAATGGTGGTATAACACTTCCTTCCATACTGCAGCAAAAATGACCCCATTTATGGCACTTTATGGATATCATCCACCATCCATCACATCATATTTAAGGAAAAATTCGAAGGTTCAAGCAGTGGAAGATCACATCGAGCATCAGCAAGAAGTTCTCCAACTCTTAAAGGATAACCTGAATTTGGCACAAAATCGAATGAAACAACAGGCAGATCAACATCGTAGCGAGAGAAGTTTTGATGTAGGAGATTGGGTATTTTTACAACTACAACCATACAAACAAATGTCCCTCAAGCAAGCTAAGAAGGATAATAAATTATCACCAAAGTACTATGGTCCTTACAAGGTGTTGCAAAAGATTGGTACTATGGCATAGAAATTGGAGCTTCCTGCTTCTTCGCGAGTACATCCAGTTTTCCATGTTTCATGCTTAAAGAAGGTTATAGGAGAAAATCTTCCAGTTCAAACAATATTGCCAGAACTTGATGAGGAAGGAAAAATCATATTGGAACCAGAAGCGGTCATGGAAACAAGAACTCGACAACTACGGAATCGATCAATTTCAGAGTATCTCATCAAGTGGAAGAACTTACCTACTGAAGATTCTACATGGGAGGATGAGAATTTTATACAGAAGCACCCAGAGCTACTTAAGCGTTGAGGACAACACTTTTTTGAAGGAGAGGGGCATGTTAGGTCCCTATATTACTAGTATAGTCCCTTATTTTTGTTAGTGTAACCCCCTTATTGTTATTATTGTACCCTTGTAACCCCCATTTTGTTATTAGTGTGCCCTTAAATTATTATTGTTAGGTCGGCTAGGATTACATTGTGGCCCACTAGGATTACATTATGGCCCCATGGACTCCTATATATAGAAAGGATGTTTTGTAAATTGTATCATCCAAGAATTGTTCATTTATGTAATGTATTGGAGGTTGCCCCCTCGAAGTGGCTCATTTTTAAGGCGTTGATATCTCTTTTCTTCTATTTTTGGAGCTGGTTACACAACATTTCTCTAAAATAGAGATATGAATAGTATGTCCACTGATAAGTATAACATGAAAAGTGTCTGTCATAACATGATCAAACTGAAAAGATGTCTCCAAAAAACAATATCACAACTTGGGGGAGGAAACACAACTGTAATGGTGTAGCCCTCGATCCAAGGTCTTGGTCGCCGCTTCAATAAAATGCATATTTCCATACATGTGAATGAATGAGTCGTAGTTTAACATGAAGGAAATCGTCTGATTACCAGTAAATAACAAAAAATGTTAACAGATGCCACATGGAGAAAAACTCGGTCACTTTTTCTGTTTAAAGAGCTTTGAAAAAGAGGAAAATAATGGCTCACATGTCTCTGTCGTGGTAGTTTAACAAGCCCGACAAAATAAACTCGAAGTTTTTTTCAGTTTTATGAGCTAGAAAAAATCCCTAAAAAGAAAGCTCATAACTGGGTCGAATATGGTCAGATCTGCAGATAAACCAAAACCCATCAGAGCATTGTTAAAATATAAAAACCAATAGTTGCGAAAAAATGTATCATGAATTTACCAAATTTTATCAGACTAGATGAGTCAGTCTAACCTCTAGAATGGCTATAAGAAGGTTACAGACCTTCATTTTCAATCTGTTGAGTGCTATGATAGAGCTTTGGAGTAAAAAAATGGTGAAACTTAAGTTGTCAATTGTTGATGATCTTGGAAACGGTTTTTCATTCAGCAAGATCCAAGTAAAAGCTTGAACATTTCTCTAGCATTTCATTATGTTTTTAGTTCTTTTTGTTGGTCAAAATTATCAATTTTAGCAGGCCCTAAAAAATTTAAGCGGCTAATGCGGGTTTTCAGTGTTGTGCCCACGTTAAATGCTCTTCTCGAGAATAAATAGAGATTTAGCACGCACTGTTGGGCACTATAGCCTGCATTAGCCAGAAAATATGGTTTAAGAACTTGTTTTTTTATCATTATAAAGTGTTCCAACCAAAAACTAATCCACTGAAAATGTGATTTTTGCAGGTAGAAAGCTATTTACCATGAGAATTTGGAGCAAAAGGGAGCATGAGCGGGAAGAACGTGGCCACCAAGGCCCAGGTGTTGTTAGCACTGGATTGTATGCAGCCCCAGGTATTTGACTAGTGTGAAGGTGTTGTTTGCCGAGTTCGTGTAGATCTGATAGCATGTAAGACTTGGACCCAAAGAGAGTTTGGGTATGGTAAACTGATCATGTCATTCATAATAGAGCAGGTGCCAGCCATGAGGCCAAGAATTATCATAGATGCATTGGGCCCACTGGAGCCAAGACAGGCTCGTTGGGCAGCTTTGATACTGCGGACTGGAGAGGGTCGAATCCGTCACTGTTTTGATGAGGGATTCTTCGAGTGGCTTGAAGACCAGATCATCATGATTGAATATTATCCCTATGTAGGGATGAACTATACAGGAGATACAGAGTTGGTATTTCCCCCAGGCACTTAGTGGGGCCTAGATGGTAAGAGCTTGATCAACGCATTTTGAAGTATTTTTTGTATATTTTGAATGTTTATGCATTTTTTATTTATTTTTGGTTAATGGGTTAAAATATGTTTTGAAATGAAGCTTTTTGCTTGACACAGATGTGGCACCTGTCCGTCCAGCTAGAGCCCCTCACTATGCAAGGCAAGGAATGCAGTTACCTGGGGCTGGTGAAACAGCGAAGGTTATAGAAGCCGCCGAAGAGGGTGATGAAACATAGATTTTGCATGAGCTTACTAGAAACCTAGAGGGTTTAAGTATGGGTGTGCCGCCTCTTCCCATGAGAGAGATCCTAATTCTTCTGCAGTGGCATATAGTGGGTGTTCGAGAGAGATACTTGGTGCCTTTGAGGAGGATAGCCAGAGTAGTTTTATGCTATTTTGAGTAGCAAGCTCAGTAGGAAGGATGGATAGATGTGTAAATGTCATAGCGAGGCTTATCGCAGCCAATTTTTTAAAACACCCAAGTTTTGAGAAGTTTTTTCATGTAATGTAAATTGGACATGACATACACACACACACACACACACACACACACACACACACACACACATATATATAACACACGAGAAAACAATTGTCAAAATATATATCTATATATATATATATATACATATTTTGACGATTTTTTTCTCGTGTGTTTTATAATGTTTATGTATTTTCTATGGTAAAAAATATACACTCATATATGACTCTTTTCTATAACAAATGTGACAAATTCCAATCTAACACATAATTCACCAATGAATCAGCTAATGCATTAAATTCTCTAGGAATGTTCTCAAACGCAATGGTTTGAAAGTGACGTTCTAAAAGTCACACCCTTAAGAAATAAAGTAACAAGACTAGATGACAGACGCGATAATGGTTGTTTAACTGCATAACTAAGAGCTAGGAATCTAACTTGACCACTAGATTGGAGATGTCATGAGATGTAGCTTCCATGAGGAGTTGGATCACCGACATATACTCAACAATGTTGTTGGTGGAATTGCCCAGGAAGATTCACCCAGAACCAAGGAGTTCCGACTCTGGTGTGTAGAGGAGCCAAACAGCTGATGAAATGTGCTTAGTATGACGACTAGCATCATCCACATATCCGATGTATGATAAGGATGAAAAATGCATATGTGTAAAAAAGAAAAGAGTGTGTATGAGAAAAGCACTCAAAAACCCAAAATATCCAGAGACATCAAAACAAAGGAAAAATGCATATACATAAAATTACAAAGCATATGCTTAGTGAAGAACTAGGCAAAATACTTCTTCAGGTAGAGCCCGTTGCAGGGCTCCATGAGTGGAATTCCATTACAGTCCTGAAGTTCATAAGCTACTTTTGAGAAGACTTCGGTGACTATGTAAGGACCAAGCCATCATGGTTGAAGGGTTCTTTCCCCCAAGAGGTCGTGTCTCTGATTGTAGAGTAGAATGAGATCACCCTCTTGGAAAGAACAAGGCTTGACCAATTTGTCATATTGAGCTTTGACTCGGTGCTGGTGAGCTTCAAGTTCTAGTGTGGCATATCGACGAGTCTTTTCCAAGTGATCGAGCGAGAGCAAGCGCTCTTATGTGGCGGTGTTGCCGGGTAGGAGTTTAACAATGAGCTTGAGTGATGGAATCTCACACTTGATTGAAGTACTAATTCCAGGCCAAATGCAAGCTGGAATGGCGTGAAGCTTGTGGCAGTTTTGACTAACATACGGTATGCACATAACGCGGAATATAACTTCTGATTCCATGTGGTTTTATGATTGTCGACTAACTGATGAATCATGGTTTTTAGGATTCCATTTACGGCTTCAACTTGAACATTTTCTTGTGGATAGTAGGAAGAAGACTAATCTTGTCAAAAACCTAGCAGGGAAGTTAATTTCGTCATCATATGGTTTTGAAAATGTGACCCATGATCTGTGACAATTGAAAGGGGTACACCGAAACAACAAATAACTTGATTGAACAGGAACAAAGTGGTGGTTTCTCCATTGGCCTTGAAAGTGGGAATGGCTTGTGCCCATTTCATGAAGTAGTCAACTGCAATGACAATGTAGTTGTGTCCGTCTACCGAAGTGGGATTGCATGTAACGAAGTATATTCCCCATTTAGCGAAATGACCAATGCAGGCAACTAGATGGATAGGGGAGGGGCGAGCACGCATTTTCTTCATGAAAATTTGACATGAATGGCACTTTTGGACCGCTGTGATGTAGTATTAGAACAAAGTGGGCCAATAATAGCCTGCACGCAAGATTTTTTGGGCAATAGCTATGCCAGAAAGATGATCGCCGCATGCCCCTCTGTGGAAGTCATTTAAAACACGTCTTGCCTCGTTAAAAGTGAGACAATGCCGAAGAATAGTATCAACACCACGACAATATAAAGTATCATTTAGCACGAAATAATTTTTCTCTTGGTGGTGAATACGACGGTGTTTGTCAGACGTGAGAGTTGAGCGGAAGTGTTGAGTTTGGAGGTAGACCAAAATTTCCCCATACCAAGGATCAGAAGAATCGACAAAGTAGATAGATTCATCAGGAAATGGATCATGAGCTACCTCTTTTGGGTCGATTCTAGGAAGGTCCGACAATAATTCAGTGAAGACTAGAGATTTATTTGCTTTAGCAGCAGTGAATACCAAGTCAAATTGTTGGAGGATGACAATCCATTTGGAATATTTTCCTCCAATAACTTTGCGATATAAAATGTGTCGCATGGGATTCTCCAAAGCAATGATGGTAGTCTACCATAATAATATATTGTGATGGAGTCGGGTGACAACAAAGACCACCACGAGAGAGAGTTTCTCCACATGTGAATATCGGAGTTCAGGTCTGGTGAGACCTTTTGACAAGTAATATATCACATGTTCACTATCGTCATTGTGAACTTGAACGAGGACCATTCCAAGTGAGGATGGTGAGGTTGTCAGGTAGAGGAGATAGTCACATGAGTAGTTGGGGGCACTAAGAAGTGGGGCATAAATGAGTGCTCATTTTAGGGCCTCAAATGATAGTTGAGCTTGGTCATCCCACAAATATAGTGTTCCTTTCTTTAACAAATGCATAAAGCCTTTCTTCATCTCAACATAGTTGACTATGAAATGACGTAAAGAGTTGCCTTCCCTTGCAAAAGTTGGAGTTGCAGAATGGAATGTGGTGCAGGTAATTCAATGATTGCCTTAACCTTGTCAGGATCAACCCTGAACCCATGCTTGGAGACAATAAAACCTATAAGGCATCCAGACTCGACAAAAAATAAGCACTTATGTGGATTTAGACATATATTGTAGAATCTACACCAAGCAAAGAATTGTTTCAAATGCGTAAGGTGATGGGATCGCTTCTTGGAGTGAGCCAGAAGGTCATCCAAGTAAGCTTGTACAATATGCCTAATGTCGTGAAAGGCGTAGTCCATAGCCCTTTGAAAAGTTGTTGTTGCATTCTTCAGACCGAAGGGGAGTTTACGATACGAAAATGTGCGCCAAGGACAGATGAAGGCAGTTTTATGTTGGTCATCCTTTTTAATTGCAATCTGGTTATATCCTGAGAAACCATCCATAAAGGAAAAAGACTCACATCCAGCGCAATCATCAAGGATTTGATCTATGAACGGCGTAGTATAATTGTCTTTTGGACAAGCTGCATTCAAATCGTGATAATCAACACAAATTCGAATGGTGCCTTTTTTTTTGTCTATGGGAACCGGGTTGGAAAACCATTTTGTCAAAAGAACGGGATAGATAAAACCAACATTTAAAAGTTTTTTGACTTTAGTTTTAATGGCGGCCTCTTTCCGTGGGTGGATAGGTCGAAGTCTCTGTCGAACAGGTTTAGCATTGTCATAAAATTTGATTTCATGTTCGACTATAGATGGATCTATGTCAGGCATTTTTTCATAAGACCAAGAAAACACATCATGGAATTCATTAAAAAGGGATGTGAAGTGTGTAATTTCCTCAGGATTGCAATATGATTCAATCTGAATGTTTTCCACGACACAACCGAGATATCGATGAGCATAGTCTTAGAAATTTTTCCCATGTTCCCTTCCAATCAATAGTTTGAACAGTCATGTAAATGGAGGGAACAGTCTCAAGTGGGTCAAAAGATGGGATTTGATAGTTATCATGTCCGAATCGAACATCGAAGCGCGATGGTGGAACTCTCCCCAAGGTCATTCTTATAAAGACATGATCTCCCGAATATCTTCATCTGTGGGTAGGACTTCATCGAGGAGATCCTTAGAAAGAGCAGTGATGGGCGGGAGGTTTGTAACTTTGGTCGAAACCATAGCCGTGGAGGGATCAGATGTAATTTGGATGGCTTGATAAGCTAACTCAGCTGGTGAGAGAAGCATCTAATCTCTGTAGGAATCAATTTTTGAAGGCATCGGTAGGATGCATGGGTCGATAGAGCCATCCAACGTAGTGGATATCATTAGAACCATATTGTTGAATTCTTAGTTAAACTGAGAGGGGGGGGGGGGTGAATCAGTTTAACACATACATGAGCTTTACAAATTTTTCATCAGCTTATTTACAGCTTACTTTTATAATCAACCTCAGTATATGAATAGTCTTAATATGTTGCAGCAAGTATTAAATTAATGTGACATCAAACTTATTATGAGAGCAGCAAACATTAAGCAGATTTGGTAAATCATCTCAGTACACAGGCAACACAGATAGAGACAATAGATATAAGTGGAAACCCATAAAGGGAGAAAACCACATCTTATTATTGTTGTGATGCAAATTCAAGCTCCAACTCCCTCTCACCACTATTTTTCTGCAGGAACCAACATAGATAGAGACAATAGATATAAGTGGAAACCCATAAAGGGAGAAAACCACATCTTATTATTGTTGTGATGCAAATTCAAGCTCCAACTCCCTCTCACCACTATTTTTCTGCAGGAACCAACCTACAGGAGGCTTCAACCTCAATTCTGCAAGCTACAACTTGCAAGTAAGCTCCAACTCCCTTCAATTTTCTGCAGGCACCAACCTACAGGAGGCTCCAACCTCAGTCAGCTACAACTGACAACTATCAAGCTTCAACCTGATAGGGAAGCTCCAACTTCCACAATTTATCAAAAGAAATATTTGCTAGTTTACCTCAGATATCAGCTATGTTCTGTAGCATCTCTTTCTGCTCCTCTCTTCTTTATCTTCTCTGCCTCAATCTTCTATGATTTTCATTCTCTACCCTTACTCTCTCTCTCTATTTTATGCATATCAAGTTGATATTATATATAGAGTTCCTCGCATGACTGTTTGTATTTCACAATAAATTTGGAGTGATCATCCATGACTCTTTGGCTTCTGTCTTCTCATTCCTTTATCCAACTCATTTTAAAATTATAACAAAATGTACAAATTTCCATGCTGCAATGGGATTTTTCTTTTCCTTAGGATACTTGCCTTTGCATCAAAATCAATATAAAACAAAAATATTTACATTTTCAGTTACACATTTCAATTCCACTAAGCTCCTTTACTGGACTTTGGCTTTACTGGATTTGTCTTTTCTCCTGTTGTTGAGTGACTATTTTGAATATTTTGGTTCACCTCTGTGTCTATTCATCTGTTCACTGTAATTGTGTGCACCAGCTACATATACAGCTGCTTTTCAGGTTTTATTCTCAAAGTCATATGAATCTGGGTGATGTCTGTTTATTACCAATCTTTGTTCTCGGGCTGCCTTCTTACGTTCTCTGTTCATATATGAGCTTAAAGTTAATAGTTGAAATTCACATTACAATTTCAATTCATCCTTTTCCTGTACCATTTTTCTGCTGCTGTCTCTCTCTCTTTCGTTCTTGTAGGCTCGTGTAATAAACCCAATCTGTGAACTTTATAAAACCAACTATATTAAATACCAGCGTAGTATATATATCAGCATATATATATGTTCCCCACCAATTGTGAAGACCCATGTATTCACTTTAATTTATTCCCAGCACACACCTCATTTCATATAGGTTTCGAATTCAGCACAATATATAAATATATCACCATGTATGCATATTCCCCGTGTCAAGCATTAAAAACTATTAATAATTTGTGGCTTTTGTTTAGCGCCCAACATAAGTATGGTCACGGTTTTATAACCTTTGTAACATCAAACTATATTACATTCCCCACTTAAATATATAATGCTTACTCGAATGTTTGGACCTTGGAAATCTTAAATATATATCTCGAGCTTTAATTCAACTGAACCACTTATAATGTAGCTTTGGCTCCGGGCCCACATATATAAGCGATCGCTCAATTAAATATGTGTGCCATACCTTGGGTTATCCTTTGAGCTACTTCCGAATGCGATCGTCATTCAATGAGCCTTCCTCCAGATAGACGATGATCGTTGATATCACACTGCCTCCTCAGTCGAACGTTAATGTGCGATGGGGTGGTTTTGAAAATCCATCGCATGCCACATGTCCTCCAGTCTATGGAATCGCTCTGAATTCACAATTACCACTCATCCCACAAAGGTGGTGTGATGAAAACCGGAAACCCCCTTTACTGTTCATTAGTCAAAGTTTCGTCTTTCGAGTTCTGCTTCTAATAATTCGCTCCTTTCGTTATATATTACTATTCCATATCGAGGTTCTAGTCCTTTACATCCTCACTGCATTCATATTCCATTATGCTGTAAATATTCATCGCATTCTACTCTGTAGCACTCGCACATGATTATATTAGTGTCACTGGGATTCTGAGAAAACCTCTCCATATAGGGGCTAACATTTCGGCACCCTACACAATAATTTAACTCAGAACTTTAAAGGGTATCCAACCTCTTTCAATGGTGAGTACATAGAAGTCATCCTGGGGTATTTTAACTATCGCACATTCTTATACAACTCAAAATGCTCTATGCTTAGAGTTAAATCGAATGAAACTGTATGCAATCAATTCATTTCAGAGCGCATCAAATCTTGATACATATGTAAGCCCTTATTTACGAACCCACATTAGTTTGCTCGATCGTGCATAGAATTACAAATCTACCCTTTTGCACAAGGTTTTCAATCTTCACAAACTTTGAAGGTCTAACTCCCGCTTCCACAAGAAATATACAGGCATGATCCCATCTGTCAGTAACACAGGATTTCATATTATAGTTTGGCTTTCTCTTGGAGGATCGATCCTTTCGAATAATATGGAAGCAGAGTTATATCAATTCTCTCATCTCCTCAGAGCCACTAAACAGATTCCTCATTTATGCTAATTTAAATTACTTACAAAACCCTCTTGTTCATGAAAACAAGAGGACAATCTATTCTGTCTCTTGGACAACCCTACTTCAATTCACTGCTTGTCCTCTGCTCCTTGACTGGTACTACTCCTTACTTCTCTTTTTTCTGTCTCTGGTACCTCACTACTGCCTTGTTGCTATTTTAGGTGCTTCTCCTTTGCCATCTCCTTTGCCATCAATGACAACATTTCCAACAGTCTCCCCCTTTGGCATTGATGGTAACACATCCACCGATAATCCAATACTTCCTCTATTTTCCTTTATGACCCTTCCTTCTGTTGCTAGCTCTTCCTCCCCCTTTGACATCAATGACAAGGGGTTGCACATTTCTTAGTGTAGATTCTATCCTTTGATCCTTTGTTTTTATCCTTTTTCAACATTTCTTGCATTTCCTCTCACTGAGATCCTCTGAATTTGTACCCTGCTGCTCCAAAATTTGGATTAAATCCAAAATACTGACCCTTTAGCCTTTTCATTGAATCTTTTATGTTTGATGTATTCTTTCCATAATCCTTTGATCTTGAGGACCTGTTTCATGATTTCCTTGTTGGCTGATCTCCCCCTGGAATTATAGTTTCGTTTTTGTTCTCCCCCTGAAACTGTGCTTTCTCTTCATATCAGAGAGTAGCATCTACAGATACTACCCCTAGTCTATCTCTCTAATATTCAAATGGTTCTCTAGCAAGAGGTTTGGTAAATATATCTTTTGTCAGTTCTTTTGTTGGTACATACTCTAGTTTGACTATCTTCTGAGCCACTTGTTCTCAGAGAAAATGATACTTGATTGGGATATGTTTAGTTTTTGAGTGAAGCACAGGATTTTTAGATATACTTATAGCACTTGTATTATCAAATTTGATTGAGAGAGGTTCATCAATGCTTACCTTCATGTCTTGGAGGGTTTTCTTCATCCACATGACTTGTGTACAACACGCTGTTGCTGCTATATATTCTGCTTCTGATGTAGACAGAGAGATAGATGTTTGTTTCTTGCTTAACCATGCCACCAGACTTTCTCCTAAATAGAATGCACCTCCACTTGTGATTTTCCTTTCATCCACACAGCTAGCCTAATCTGCATCTGTGTATGATGTCAAAGTGAAGCTTTTTCGTTTAGGATACCAAAG
This sequence comes from Pinus albicaulis, assembly GCA_034641835.2. Classification (NCBI taxonomy): domain Eukaryota; kingdom Viridiplantae; phylum Streptophyta; class Pinopsida; order Pinales; family Pinaceae; genus Pinus; species Pinus albicaulis. Next base: position 72,434,380 of record CM076576.1, read on the forward strand.
TCCATACTGTGTTGTTCCTTGTAGATATCTGGATATTATTTTGACTGCAAGAAGGTGATTTTGTTTAGGTGCTGCTTGATATCTAGCCACTAGTCCTACTGCTAGCATGATGTTTGGTCTTGATGCTGTCAGATACAGAAGACTACCTATCATGGATCTGTAGATTTTTTTTATCTATATCAGAAGATCCATCATCAGCACACATCTTGCATCCCGTGATCATGGGAGTTGACACAGGTTTGCAGTCCTCCATTTTGAACTTTTTCAATATTTCTTTTAAGTATTTTTCTTGTGATATGAATGTACCTATGTTTTTTTGTTGAATTTAAAGTCCTAAGTAGAAACTGAGTTCTCCAATCATGAACATCTCAAATTATGATTTCATCTCTTCAGCAAACGCTTTTGATAGTTCATCTCTGTTGCTTCCAAACATAATGTCATCAACATAAACTACAACAATCAGGAGTTCATTTTCATGGGCTTTTATGTATAGATTGTTGTCTACTCCACCTCTCTTAAAGCCTTGTTTTTGCAAATATTTATCCAGTTTTGATTACCAAGCACGAAGAGCCTGTTTTAGTCCATATAGAGCCTTTTTCAGCCTACACACATAGTCTTCTTTGTCTGTTAAAGAGAAACCTTCTGGCTGTTCCATGTAGACTTCTTCTTCTAGATCTCCATTTAGGAATTCAGATTTCATATCCATTTGATATACCTTGAAGTCTTGGTAGCATTCAAAGGCTAGAGAAATTCTGATGGCTTCCATTCTGGCTACTGGGGCAAATGTTTCATCGTAATCAAGTCCTTCGATCTATGAATATCCTTTACAGACAAGTCTAGCTTTATTCCTGATTACCTGTCCTTCCTCATTCATTTTATTTTTGAATACCCATTTTGAGTCTATGACATTTTTCTCAGTGGGTCTAGGAACTAGCTCCCAGGTATTTTTTTTCTCAATTTGGTCCAATTCTTCATTCATAGCATTTACCCAAGACTTGTCCTTGTTGGCTTCTTCAAATTTCTTTGGCTCTATTTTTGATAACATGGCTATGTATACCTCTTATGTCTGTTCAATTAGTTTCCTTCTTGTCTGGACCGCTTTTTTCTTGTCTCCTATGATCTGATCTTCAGGATGGTTCTTCTGATTGTATCTGGAAGGGGCTTTAGGGCTCAGTTCAGCATCTTATGTTTTCTTGCTTGTTTCATCATCATCTTGGTCTTCTTCTTCATGGTTATATGATGGACTGTTGCAGTCTATATCTTTTGTATTGTTTGGAAGTTCTTCATCAAATATCACATCAATGCTTTCTACTATTTTTCGAAGAGTCTTGTTGTAACACCTGTATCCTTTACTTTTGGAAGCATATCCTAGAAATATCCCTTCATCTGCTCTTGCATCAAATTTCCCAAGATTTTCATCATTATTCTTTATGTAACACTTGCTTCCAAAGATTCTAAAATGATTGATTGAAGCTGGTTTCCCATGCCATAGTTCATAGGGAGTCTTGTCACTGCTTGGCCTTAAGTGAGCTTTGTTAAGGATATGCACGACTGTGTGTACTGCTTCTTCCCAGAAGGTTTGAGGAATATTACTCTCTTGAATCATGGCTCTATAAATTTGCTTTACAGATCTATTTTTTCTCTCTGCTACTCCATTCTGCTGAGGTGTCCCTGCAATAGTAAATTGTTGTTTTATTTCGTGTTCATTGCATAGGTTAGCAAAGTCATAATATGTGAATTCACCTCCTCTGTCCGATCTGACGCATTTTAATTTGCACCCTGTTTTATTTTCTGCTAATGCTTTGAATATCTTGAATTTTTCCAGAGCTTCTGATTTATTCTTGAGGAATTCCACCCATGTCATTCTGGAGAAGTCATCAATTATTAGCATGAAGTATGATTCTCCACTTGGAGTTTTAGTTCTTGCAGGTCCACACAGGTCCATGTGCACAAGCTGGAGTGGTCTTCTTGTTGATAACTCATCTTTGGCCTTAAATGGTGTGTGGGTCTGTTTGCCCAGTTGACAAGATTTGCAGATGGTATTAGAAGGCCTTTTTATTTATGGCATGTCTCTAACAGCTTTCTTCTTGCTTAGTCTGATGATGTGATTGAAGCTGTGATGTCCCAACCTTTTATGCCATAACCATGACTCCTCAAGTTTGCTAAGATGACATGCTTCATCTTCCTCTTTCAAAATGTAAACATTACTCTCTGTTCGAACTCCTTTGAGCAGAGTCTTACCTGTGGTGCTTGATCTGACTTCACAATATTGTGCTCTAAAAAGAACTTCACAACCTTTATGTTACACAGTAATTTGTCACCGTCCCTACCATTCCCCGTCCCGCATAATGGAGGACCCATTTTGTGACCTGTGAACATTTTCATGCCTTGAAAACATCATCAATGCATTCCTCTAAGCATGAGCTTTAATTGCCCTGAAGACATCTCCTTGCAAAAATAATGAAAAACATCCCTTTTTGCATTGGCGCGGGCAGACAGTTCAGTACTCGTGCCAATGGGGAGAATCCTGCAAAGAGGTCGCGCCAACTGGCGCTATGTCATAGAGCAGTAGTCGCGCCACCCAATTTAAGGACTGTTTTTTAAATAAAGATGGCGGAAGTTGAGTTCCAACAAACTCAGAAACCATTGCCTATCTTGAGTTGGGAGGTTTGGTTGCGGGAGTTCTATGGAAGGGAAGTAGTTTTGCCACCTCCCATGGAACCTTCCTTGTTGATAGGGCCAATCCCAAAATAATAGGGATCCCAACTCCCTCCTTCCCCATCTATAAAAGCCTGCTCAATCCCATGGCAAGCTAGTATGGAAGTGCCTAAGCTTTGAATCTCCATATTCCCAAGAGCCTTTGTGCTGTAAAGAGCCCTCTTTTTCCCTTAAGGCCGACTCAAGTAAGGAGACCATCGTCGAGAGACTCTGGAGAGGTTTTCCCTTTCCTTGGCGAGCTTTGCGAGACGTGGATGACTGGAGACACATCCGAAGGAGACCGCGACGTTAGAACTTGGTTGTAATCTCTCTTCATTTGTTATTTAATAGATGATTATGATTATGGTTCCACTCTGTTTTCCATCATGTTAATATGAGTAACATCCTTTCTGACTGATGTTTAGTTACATATGCCGGATTTTATGCTTGTATCTGTTTGTTTCTTCCATGTGCAGGTGTTCATCCGTGGAGATCGTGGAGGGATTGTGATCTGCCGAGGCTGAGGAACGGGGACGCTTCTTCTTCAGATCATAGCATTGGAATCCAGGTAGGCTTCTATTTCTAGTATTTCCATTCGTAACTAGGAACTTGCGTCGTAACATTGTTTGATTGTTGCTAGACCCCTGCTGGGCTAGTAGGGATCGCCTCTGTCCGCAGAGGGGATTTACCTCCTCAACACTTTATCACACATTTTACTGACACACAGCAAATTTGCTTTCAGCCCATCTACAAATAGTACATCTTGGGCCTTTCCTCTGCCATTTTTTAGGCTAACTTAGCCTTTTCCTTTTATTTTCCCTGATTTATCATTGCCAAAAGTAACATTGCCTGATTTCTTTTCATCAAGAGTTATAAACTTACTTCTGTCTCCATTCATGTGTTTTGAGCAGTCACTATCCAAATACCACTGTCTTTTCAGGTCTTGAGTAGTTAGAGCCAAGTCACATTTATTTACCTTCTTTATCCACTAGAAGCATCCTTTTGTTTGGTATCTTTTGTGAGATGAAGAACTACTTCTTATGAGAGGACATTTGGAAGGAATATGTCCAACTTGATTGCATACACAGCACTCGGTCATAATTTTTGCAGAATTGTGAGTATGAACAAAATTTCTTTGATTCATAAACCTCCTTGAGGTGTTGAACATCAATCTTTGTCCATACTTTCTACACTCAATGATCTTATGGCCAAATTCCTTACAATAAAAACAGTAACCATAGAAACTATTTGCATACCTGATGTAAGGTTGTCTTCTCCATTTGTTTGTTTGAGACAATATCTTTACTATTTGCATCTTTTGCTGGTTTGAATTACTCCTTCTTGCATGACAATATGCAGCAATGTGTCCCCTGCAATTCAGTTTGTGTTTGTCAATCTCCTCCAGAGCACTTCTTAGCTCCCCCTCAAGGTCTACTTCACCTTCTTCTTCTTCATCTCTAGCAGGAGTCCTTCAAGTTCTTCAATGGCCATCAATAAAAATTTAGAGGTTCCGCCTTCACTTGAGGGTTCATCTGAGTCTTTAGATGTACTGCTGTCTTGTTGAGCATAGAAGGATTTTCTACTGAACTTCTTTCCTTTCTGCCAGTTCTTTAATGTATTTTTCTCTGACTCTTGGGCCTGATTCCTTACTTTCTTGTGAGGACACTTAGCTGCATAGTGTCCAACTCTTCCACAGTTAAATAATTTGAAAGGAAGTTTACCTTTGTATTTAACTGAGCCTCTATCCAGTTTCTTGACGAATTTTGCTTATTCTTCATCTGAGCAAGAAAATATGTCTTCCTCTTCTTCTTTCTTCTTTTCTGTTTTAAAGGCTGCCTCCCTCGTACTTGGCTTCTTCTGTGGGCGCCTCATTTCATATGCTGTTAGATTTCCAAGTAGCTGGTTCATGGTCAAGGTCTCCCAATCTACTGTTTCTTCTATTGTATACACCTTGGGATTAAACCTGGGTGGAAGAGATCTTAGAATAATTTGAACAATTACAACTTCTTTTATGGTTTCACCTAGAGCCTTCATGTTATTTACTATTTCTGCAACCCTTAAAAATAAGATAGCTATGTCTTCGTCATCATCCATTTTTAAGTTCTCAAACTGGGCTCTATAGACTTGAAGTTTGGAAGTCTTTACCTTCTTGTCTCCCTCATGAATATTCTCCAGAGTGTCCCACATTTCTTTGGCAGTGTCTTTGTTCATTACTTTGATAAACTCTGCTTCACACAATCCATTTAAGATGGCATTCATGGCTTTTGCGTTGGCTACAAAATCTTGTTTGGTTTCCTTTTCTGAGTCAGTTGCCTTTGGGGCATATCCTAATTCCACAGCACCCCAAACTTCTATTCCTAGAGACATTATGTATGTCCTCATCCTGATTTTCCAGAAAGCATAATTTGCACCTGTAAAGAAAGGGGCTTTATTGGTTGAGCATCCTTCTTTACTAGCCATCCTGAGAACCTAGAATCTCCTTTCAGTTGTTAAAATGGTACAAAGGAACTCGCTCTCATACCAATTGTTGAATTCTTAGTTAAACTGAGAGGGAGGGGGGGGGTGAATTAGTTTGACACATACATGAGCTTTGAAAAATTTTCATCAACTTATTTACAGCTTACTTTTATAATCAACCTTAGTATATGAATAGTCTTAATATGTTGCAGCAAGTATTAAATTAACGTGACATCAAACTTATTATGAGAGCAGCAAACATTAAGAATATTTGGTAAATCATCTTAGTACACAGGAAACACAGATAGAGACAGAAGATATAAGTGGAAATCCATAAATGGAGAAAATCACATCTTATTATTGTTGTGATGCAAAGGCAAGCTCCAACTCCCTCTCACCACTATTTTTCTGCAGGCACCAACCTACAGGAGGCTTCAACCTCAATTCTGCAAGCTACAACTTGCAAGGAAGCTCCAACTCCCTTCAATTTTTTGCAGGCACCAACCTACAGGAGGCTCCAACCTCAGTCAGCTACAACTGACAACTATCAAGCTTCAACCTGATAGGGAAGCTCCAACTTCCACAATTTATCAAAAGAAATATTTGCTGATTTACCTCAGATATCAGCTCTGTTTTGTAGCATCTCTTTCTGCTCCTCTCTTCTTTATATTCTTTGCCTCAGTCTTCTATGCTTTTCATTCTCTATCCTTACTCTCTCTCTCTCTCTTTTATGCATATCAAGTTGATATTATATATAGAGTTCCTCTCATGACTGTTTGTATTTCACAAGAAATTTGGAGTGATCAGCCATGACTCTTTGGCTTCTGTCTTCTCATTCCTTTATCCAACTCATTTTAAAATTATAACAAAATGTACAAATTTCTATGCTGCAGTGGGATTTTTCTTTTCCGTAGGATACTTGCCTTTACATCACAATCAATATAAAACAAAAATATTTAAATTTTCAGTTACACATTTCAATTCCACTAAGCTCCTTTACTGGACTTTGGCTTTACTGGATTTGTCTTTTCTACTGCTACTGAGTGACTATTCTGAATATTTTGGTTCACCTCTGTGTCTATTCATCTGTTCACTATACTTGTGTTCACCAGCTACATATACAGTTGCTTTTTAGGTTTTATTCTCAAAGACATATGAATCTGGGCGATGTCTGTTCATTACCAATCTCTGTTCTCGGTTTACCTGCTTACGTTCTCTGTTCATATATGAGCTTAAAGTTAATAATTGAAATTCACATTACAATTTCAATTCATCTTTTTCCTGTACCATTTTTCTGCTACTGTCTCTCTCTCTTTCGTTCTTGCAGGCTCTTGTAATAAACCCAATCTGTGAACTTTATAAAACCCACTATATTAAATACCAGCGTAGTATATATATATCAGCATATATATATGTTCCCCACCAATTGTGAAGACCCATGTATTCACTTTAATGTATTCCCATCACGCACCTCATTTCATATAGCACCCAACATGAGTATGGTCACGGTTTTATAACCTTTGTAACATCAAACTATATTACATTCCCCACTTAAATATATAATGCCTACTCAAATGTTCGGACCTTGGAAATCTTAAATATATATCTCAAGCTTTAATTCAACTGAACCACTTATAACGTACCTTTGGCTCCGGACCCACATATATAAGCGATCGCTCAATTAAATATGTGCGCCATACCTTGGGTTATCCTTCGAGCTACTTCCGAATGCGATCGTCGTTCAATGAGCCTTCCTCCAGATCGACGATGTTCGTTGATATCGCACTGTCTCCTCAGTTGAATGTTAATGTGCGATGGGGCAGTTTTGAAAATCCATCGCATGCCATGTTTCCTCCAGTCTATGGAATCACTCCGAATTCGCAATTACCACTCATCCCACAAAGGTGGTGTGATGAAAATCAGAAACCCCCTTTACTGTTCATTAGTCATAGTTTCGTCTTCCAAGTTCCGCTTCTAATACTTCGCTCCTTTCGTTATATATTACTATTCCGCTTCGAGGTTCTGGTCCTTTACATCCTCACTGCATTCATATTCCATTATGCTGTAAATATTCATCGCATTCTGCTCCATAGCACTCGCACAGGATTATATTAGTGTCACTGGGATTCTGAGAAAACCTCTCCATGCAGGGGCTAACATTTCGGCACCCTACACAATAATTTAACTCAAAACTTTAAAGGGTATCAAACCTCTTTCAATGGTGAGTACATAGAAGTCAACCTAGGGTATTTTAACTATCGCACATTCTTGTACAACTTAAAATGCTCTACGCTTAGAGTTAAATCGAATGAAACCATATGCAATCAATTCATTTCAGAGCGCATCAAATCTTGATACATATGTAAGCCCTTATTTACGAACCCACATCAGTTTTCTCGATTGTGCACATAATTACAAATCTACCCTTTTTCACAGGGTTTTCAATGTTCAAAAAATTTGAAGGTCTAACTCCCGCTTCCACAAGAAATATACATGCATGATCCTATCTGTCAGTAACACAGGATTTCATATTATAGTTCGGATTTCTCTTGGAGGATCGATCCTTTCGAATAATATGGAAGCAGACTTATATCGATTCTCTCATCTCCTCAGAGCCACTAAACAGATTCCTCATTTATGCTAATTTAAATTACTTACAAAACCCTCTTTTTCATGAAAACAAGAGGACAATCTATTCTATCTCTTGGACAACTCTGCTTCAATTCACTTCTTGTCCTCTGCTCGTTGACTGGTACTACTCCTTACTTCTCTTTTACCGTCTCCGCTTACATCACCGTCTCCTGTTGCTATTTTCAGTAAGCTCCTCTTTTTCCATCTCCTTTTCCATCAATGAAAACATTTCCAACACATATGTGGGACCTCAAGCGGTGGGAGAGGAAATAAACCCATTAGGGAAGGTGCCTTCAGATGACCGGTAGTAATGCTGACATATGAGTCAAGAACACCTCCTATTAGGGATACAGTGATACTTGGTAACCTGGCATAATCAGGGGTGCAAAAGGATATCTGATCCACTGTGACTATTTTCCCATCCAATGGAAAGAGGATGAGTCAGAAGACCGAAGAAACAATGGCAGTCATTGCGTATGACCAACTGCGACCCAGTAATAGATTATAGTCGAGATGACGATCTACGACTTCAATTTCCACTGTTATCGTTTTCCCACTAAGGGAAATGGGAAAGCTAGCAATGTAGCCTTTTGGGAGGAAAGTGTGGCCATCGAAAGCTTTGAGGGAATTCGACGGCAGAGACAAAGCGGGCGAACCTAAAGCGAGCCAACAAGTAGTTGACATAACGCAGGTCGAAGCACTTTCGCCTATGATAGTACCATAAATTGGTCTCCCTTTCGACACGACTTGCACCTGGAATGCAAGTTGGTGTGAGAGGCGAGGCCTAGATTTTTCCATGTCAAAGATAGCTAGCGTAGGACCCTGGGGTCAATTCCACCAATGGCCAAAAGCAAAGCTTTCCTTTGTGCTAGGCAAGTTTGCAATACCTTGAGAGTAGACATAGCTAATGGTGCCTATGCCAAATCTTCTACAATGTTGTAGTTTTGGGCGGCACGTGCAGAGGTGTTATGAGTCGTTCGTCGAAGTGTCCCTTTGGGGGGATGAATTGTGGGGTCAGCAGCAGGCCATTTGATATACAAATCATTGGGCGATAGCGGATTTGAATTGGTGCCAGGTTCTTGAGTATCAATGACAGGATTTCCATAGAGTTTGGCTCATTTCTGGAGGTCAACACTTTCTACGCCTTAAATGGTGGACGGTCCTTCACCGGAAGGATGCGTACCACCATTTCCCTTTTGCGGGGGTTGTGGTGGGTTTGCAATCATGTGTTGATGTTGCTGCTGTGGATTAGGGAAGGGATTATGAATAACGGTATGTGTCCTCCTAGAGTCCTTGTTTGTGATAAAATCTGTGCATTCCTACAGCTGAGGAAATTTGTATATCAAGTGGTCCCCTGCACAGATTCTGTAAGGAAATTTCATGGATTTCTCCTTCCCTTTGTCAGTCTTAGAAACATTTTTCTGATTTGGACTCTTTTGATGGTTGGACTGCTCTTTTGAAGGAGAGGTCTTCTTCTTGTTTTTGCCACTAGGATTTTGTGAAATTTTCACAGAATTTACCTCATCGGTAGGAAGAGTAGTCAATTGGTTAGGGGCAGTGGTAGCCGAAGATGGCTGGGAGGTTTTCCCACTAGGTTGTTTTATGGCTACACTAGAGATTGCACTGATGAGACCGTCGGCATGTGCTCTAGGTTTCTGAGTAGCGGGAGGATTCAGATTACCAGGGGCGTTGGGGAGTAAATGATATAGTGTGCCAGATTGCGAATAGATCAAATCTAAATGTTGTACACGATGAATGGATTGATCTTCCGTGACCACACGGGAAAGACAAATGTCCTTAGCTAGGGTTGGTAAGAGTGATTTACAAAACCAATTATATAAGAGATGACATCGGATTGACGCCGTTAGCCCACCATAAATTTTTTGACAAGCAAACAGGGGGCTAAAATGTTTTTGAGCCTTCAAGGAATGCATTTCCCCTGAAAACACATCATCCTTGAAGCCTCCTTGTGATTTTTTCCTTTGATAGAATCACCTCTGCTGATTTCCATTATAAGGCCTCTCTGTTGTGAAGAAGAATGCCCAAAGGGCCCTTTTCCCTCTTATTTCACCCCCACTTAACTTCTATTTTGTCCCCCTTTGCATTCCCTTCTATTTTCCCTTCTTACCTTCCATTTTCCCCCCTTATTCCCCTATCGTTCCCCTTTCTAACCTTCAAATCACATTGAATGGGTAAAAAACCCAATTTCCGACCTTATTATAAGGCCTAAACCCTTTTCCTCCTTTTCTCCGATCAAAATTGCATTGTAAATCGCGTTAAAACGAAATATGCGATTTCCAAACCACTTCCCCTTGCCATACCCATGAACTTTATTATAAAGTTTCACGTTATTTATTAACCCCCGTCGCGTGGCAATCACAATCGCAAACAAGTTTCAATCGTGGCTTTTGTTAACGTGTCAATCGCAAGTGTTTGTGATGCGATTAATCGCATCGCAATACATTGCGATTGCGCTGATCGCATGTCCCTCCAATCGCAGCCTTTCCTCCAATCAAAATCACAAGTTCTTTGCTCCATGCTACGATTACCCCTCGCTCCAACTTGCGATTGCGATGGGTCCCTTTCCTCCGATCCGCCCAATCTCTTGTTCCCCCTGATTGAGTGTGAGTCGTTGATCTAGTCCCCAGATCCAACGGCCAGCGCTCAATCGCGCTCCCCGCCTAATCGCAATCGCATTTTCCGTCGCGTCTTCCCTTGCTCCTTGCGATTGTGATCCCCTTGACCACATCTGAGCCATCCATCCCTGCACCAGATCTAACGGCCGTGTTTCAATCGCATCCCGCCCTCAATCGCAATCGGAACCTTTGAAATGTGTCAACTCTCCACCCCGCTCCGATCCGCGATTGTCATTTCCCTATGGTCCCACCTCATACTATATATCCCTCCCGCTTCATTTTTTTTTCCGCTATTTCCTTTGTATTTCCCCCAAACGTTGAACCTTTGGGTTTTACACTAATCACCATTTCTTCCGCCATTCTTCATCATTGCCATTGTTTTCATTGTTCCGCCACTGTTTCTCTGGGCCTCCACAGCATGTCTCTGCCATTACTGCCTGGGCTTGTAACAGGATTACTTCATTGTGCAGATAACACAGAGAGGCTATTTCAGCGTTCGCCAACGGACTAGTAGAAGAGATTCAAAGGGGGTTTATGCTTGTTATTGTTATAATCGATGTTTGACCCTATAATTAAAAGGAAAGACACAGTTTGAAGACCAAAAGCACACTGTCGAGTCTTATCCATGTTAAATATTAGCAGAGTACTTTTCTCTCAGAAGTACACCATTCCCACAGCACCCTCTGTGCCCCTTGAGCCCAGGAAAGTTAAGACAATGGCAGGAGCTTCTTAAAAGACTGTCAGATTGCAGTTATGAGGCATGGAGGGGTCGTGGACTTTCATTCAGTTCATTTATTCGAAAAGCTATCACAGATTCCAAACAGCCGAGAGGACTACAAAGAGCATATCAAAGGTAAAAATCGACCTGACAGTGGTTCCTAAACGGCCTACATAGTACACATAGCGAATGCTGATTGCCATTAAGTGGTATGGGTGTGAACACTTTCGCCTTACTGTCTTAATGGGGCTCATTTAATTTTTCATCTATTCCTGTTTTCACTTATTCTCCTATAATAATTCCCGAGAACATAATGTAAAGGTTGTTGTTAGTTTGCTGTTCGGCGGCTGCTGTTTGGCCGATTGTTGTAGCTATAGGGATTCATGTTTGACTGTTAGAACAACCTTGGGAGGGAGTAGCAGAGTATTTATTATGTAGTAGGTTGGGAGGAGAAATTTGGATTGTATTTCAGCCATTGAGCTCCGATGTATATGACTGGTTTCGCATCATTAATCGAGCACATTTCACAGGATCCTGGTCTATTACTATTGGTGATGTTTTTCTAACTCTGTTTATTTCATTTACATGCTGTTTCATGTTCTACTGGCTTGCATCAGAAGTTTGGCATAGGATTTACCCTTGTTAGGTACCCTATGCTCCTGCTCTCCTTGCCATTTATGTTTCTCTTCTGAAATGTGTTATCTAAGGATTGATTTCAGACAATTAACCGGTGTAGTGGATGTTATTGCCTGCTCTCTGATGTATGAATTGAATGGATCATTTTTTATATGTTCTTGCTGGGTTTAAGCTGGAATATTTGGGAACACTAGGGATTAGAGTTAGCCCTGTCCACTAGGATCCTTGTGCTACCAGCTGGCCTTTCTGAGATCCCTTTGTTAAACTCATCTCTGTTTTTCCCTTGGAGCATGCTTGTTATAGCATCATTTTTCACCTTCATATGATTCATGATCTCTTTTATGGCTTTGGGCACCCATTCCTATAGACTTGAACAAAATTCACTAAAAAACAGTGTTAAAATCCCCATACGCGGATATGCCTAGAATTTTCCGCGTGTATACGCGAGTCCACATGTACTTTTCCGCGTATGCCATTAAAATCATTAAAAAATATATAAAAAATCCCTATTTTCGGGCTGGGTTGATGGTTACTCTGGTAGTTCAACCACCCCAGCACATGGCCAACTGTTTCTAGCTGATTGAAACTACTTTGAGGGAGTATAAAAGCCCCACATGTGCATGGCCTAAGGGAGAGAGAAATTTTATAGACATTATATTCTGTTGGAATCCCAGTTCAAGTCTAATTCCCCGTGCCTCCTGCACTTTCCCAGATTTATACAGGAAACCCTTGTTTCCTGGAGATATTCATCCATTTATATGCCATCTCGAGTGCAAAAGTCGTGGAAGAATCTTAGCGAGGAAAGGGCGGGACGAATCCGGATGACGGTCTGCTCAAAGATCGTGGAAGGATTCAGGTGATCTCTCCACTTTTACTACTGTACATGCTGTTCATGATAATGAAGAACCATCTTGTTCCTGAACTCATGTGTTAATGTTTATTTATATATGTGAAAAGATTATCATTTAAGCATTTATTATGGTTTATATAATGTTTTACATGGATTGCACTAACGTTTAGGAGAAGTATATGTTGTACAACTAGGTTTCCGTGCACATTCTTTCTTGTTTTCCAGGTTGAAGGAGGAAGAAGGGTTGCTGGGGGTTTGTACCCCGCGGGATCTACATCGAACGTAGGACTACGGGTGAGTTCTGCTATCGTTGTTAACTAGTTTTTTGCATTCAAGTATGGTTGTGTGTGAGTCCTTCTGAATAGCATGCCCTACTCTGTGGAGGTATAGACCCAACAAACCTCTAGGGTGATTTTCCCTGAAACAAAACTGGCGACTCCACTAGGGACCACATTCTTGTGATTCCCTTGTTGGGTGGTTTCAACTGTTTGATAGGTTTCCAATAGTTTTAACTTTTATTTCCAGTCCAGTTAACTCTTTCTCAGTCAGACTGAAGTCCTGGTTTCTTATCCAGGCTTGATCTTTTTTAATTTTCATTATTTACCCTTGCATACATGGGTTAGTCTGTACACAGACGTGTATACATGTAGTTTTTGTTAAAGGGAGTCGCGTATACGCGGGTTTCCTTTAGCACAGTCGCGTATGCACGCGTGTTTCTAAACTGTCCAGTCGCGTATACCTAGGTCAATTTTGAAATTTTAGGTTTTTTGGCTTTTTGGCCTTGTCTGCCTGTGGAGGCTTGTTCCTAAAGTGTCTTTGTATCCTCTGGATTGTGTAGAAAGTGGTCTTTGGTATTTTCTCTCTCTTGTTTGGTTTAAAACTAGCTTATTTGGAAAAGTTTGTTTCTTGTGCTTGCATTTCTGGTTTGAGTACCAAGATCTCTTCCTGGGGATTCTTGGTTGTTCTGCTTCATCAGAACAGAGAGCTTCTGCTCAGTTACTCTTTCCTACCTTTGTGTCTTTCTTTGTGCTTCATTTTTTGCCCATTGTTTGGTTTGTTTTCTTGAGTTCAGTTGACTAGCTCTTGTTGCAATTTTTGAAGAGTCTTTCTAGGTTCTTTGAAGTTTTTCTTTGCTGCAAGGTTGTACTATTCTTCTAGGCTGAGTGTTTGAGTTTCTTGTCTTCTTTTTCTCATATAAATCTTGCTACTAGCTAGCCCTATAAGGTTTAGAGAATTTTTGAAGTTTTTTGCTTGAAATTCAGAGTTGTTTGGCTTGGAATTTGATAGTTTTTCTTGGTCTTTTCGAGCTCTTCCTTTTTATAAAACTCAAAAGCTCAAAAAACATTTTGTTTTGTCATTTGCTTTTGTTTTGCATTTTTGTTTTCGTTTTGTTATATCTGTTGAAGCTTTGTTGAGGTTTCTTGCCTTTGGTTTTTGACTTGGTTTTGGAAAGGAATTGTCATTGGTTTCTTCCTCTTGTTTCAAGCGTTTTTGGTGTCTTTATATTAAGAGTTTCTGATTTTGGGAACTAGCTTTCTGGACAACCAAAAAGAGATAAAATTGAAGGATCTTTGGGAAATTTCTCTCTGCTTTAGTAGATTTTTCATCTTAGAATTTGCATGCTCTTAGTGATTTGCATCAGGTGCACTTAAGCATTTAGTCATTTTCATAGTTTTTGTGAGTGTGGAGTTTGTTATCTGAAAAGAAAAATAATTTTTTTTAATCTCGTAGAACCTGTGTAGAAGTTGCTTTTCATCGAAAGACAATAACTGCATTTGCATGTAGTTTGGTTTTTATTAATTTCTTTTCTGCGTCAAAACACCACAAGTTTCATTTCTGTATCCCTTTGACTTAACATAACGGTCAATTAAAATAAGCGATATAATTTAAAAGCAACTAGAAAGTTTTTTAAGTGTCATACAGCAACTAGCTAGGTTGTAGGGCCTTGGATTAAGTGAGTGGAGAGTTAACTCTCCAAGGACGCTCAAACAAAACATAGAAGTTGATTAATTGAGCGAAATCCAACTCCGTTAGGTGGACCAGGAAAGCTCTCCTCCAGAGATTCAAGCGCGAGGGGAAGTGAAGGCTGAGAAGAGAGATACCGCCTCTCTGATTTGCTGAATCTGACCTCAAGACCGTTCCGCCTGGCTTCTGACATGGATTGGTGCCCATAGTTGCCACTCCTAGATTCCACATAGGTGACTGCAGGGGGGAATACCCGCGGTACCTGAGGCAGACGTCGTATCACTTTTAGCAGTACTTCTTGGGGGTGCCCTTGCGAAGCTTGGGTACTTGTGCCGGCAAAGGTTGTCGTTAGGAGGTCGGCGTAATTGTTTCTGTTACCTTCACTAGTAGGCCTAGGCTGTAATTATCCCAGACTACTTTCGGGAGGTCCTATATTTCGCTTTCTTGTATTTTGGTGTCCGGTCCTAATCACTCGGAGCGAAAATCCCTGAAGGTTGTTTGCTTGATTGTATCTCAGGGATTTCTTATTTTAGTGAGTGCTCTTTGCTCCTAGATTTCCTAGCTTTATATTTTTTGAGTCTAATTAAAATTTGTTAAAGTGGCTGATCAAGCGCCTCGTCGGTCGAGGAGAATCCGAGGGTTATCTCCCGAGAGTTCAAAGCCTTCTTCAAGAAGGAGTAGGAGTAGTATAGCAGGTGAGTATCACCCTGTGACATCTGACAGAGTGGAGAGAGATCCTCCACAAGGGTATGAAGGTTTCGTAGCTGATTCTGGTGTTGGTTCCGAGAGGAGCACTCTGCTCACATCGCGAGTTTTATTTCCGCAGGAAGAAGAAGTTCAAATAGAGGAAGTACCTGAACCCTCTGTGTCACTTCCATCTCCTCTTCCTCCTGATTATCCATTCATTTTTTAATACATCGGACCAGAGTCAGAGAGACCGGAAGATCCTCCATATTATACATACCTTTCGATGGCCACGACTGGGAATGCGGCTTCTGCTGTGAGTGCTGCAGGCATTCAGACTCCTGCTTCTGTTGAAGGAGGGGGCACTATTGCTATATCTTCGATTGCTTCTAGTGCTGTTGTGTTTGGCTCTGGTTTCACCCAAGCACATGCTTCTCAATCTGGTCCCTTCTATTTTGGAATGCCCACTAGTGGGATTCCTTCTTTTTCCTTGTCCGCTGCTGCAGCTGGATCTACACCCATGTCTTCCATGGCTAGTGGATCAGCTTCTTTTCAAGGGTTCCCCTTCAGAACTAGACATATTCCTAGTTCAAATCCTTCTTTAGGGTCCTTTCCATTTACTTCTCAGACTCAGAGTTTCAACCCCTGGTCTGGAGGTCAGAATTCGACTACTTTTACAGGTTGGAACCCTGTATTCACTACAGCGGGGGCAGGGAATCAGTTTTACGCTGGTCACCAAGGGAATGCTTCTTTCCCTTTGTCGAGTGCTTATCAGACTTTTTCCCCTCTTTCTAATGCCTGGAACCCCTATCAGGGGCTTTCCTCTTCATTCAATACTTCAGGAGGGGGAACTGGTCCGGTCTTTGGTAACTCTGCGTTGGGAGGAGGTTCTTCTCCTTTTTCTACGAGTTCTTTCTGGAAACCTGGTGCCTCATCAAATCCAGGGTATTCTTTTCAGAATGTTGGGAATTCATCCTATCAAGGATGGAATCCTCAGGCTCCACCTCGTTTACCTTTTCTGGCAATGTTAAACTTGCTAGATCTGTCAAAATTGACGAATGATCCGATCCAGTATAGTCTGGGGTGGCCTCCGGTTCCCACCAAACTTCCTTCAGAAATTCCAAAGTTTGAAGGTAAGAATGGAGAGGATCCGGCTGATCACATCACCACGTTCCATTTATGGTGTTATTCTAACTCCCTGATCGATGATTTGATTAGGTTGAGATTGTTTCAACGCACCCTAACTGGAAACGCTGCCAAATGGTATATTGAGCTAACTGGGGGCAGTTTTGCTACATTTGGAGAACTGGCTGTTACATTTCTAAACCATTTCCAGTTGCCTGTCCGATATGATGCCGGGACTGAACTCCTAGCTAATTTTAAACAGGACGACGCAACCCACATTTATGACCATATTCAGGAATGGCGAAGAAGGAAGAGGCTTATTAAAGCTCATATTTTGGGTGAATTCCTTTTGGAATGGTTTTTGAAATCTCTGCAGTCAGATATTTCGAAGGACGTATCCCTCTCAGGGGTATTTTCCGAGGAGTAGGCCATTTTTAGGGCCCAGCAGTTGGAACTGATATATTCTCAGTCTGGGGTCCTCCATAAGTATTTGCCCAATGCTCCTCGCTCCAAATTAGATTTATCCAAAACTAAGCCTGGTCCTCATGGTGACGAACTGATTGGATCGATCAATAGTGGTGCAGCCAGCCTGCTTACTCAATTGCAGCAGTTGTCTTTACAATCTGCTCCTTCTAGTCAGGCTGTGCCTGCTGAGTCATCGCCTTCCCAATCTTTGTCGATAAATGCTGTCCAAACTTCCGATCCCAAAGGAAATCAACAATCCGAAGGGAAGAAGAAGGGACGAAATAATAAGAAAAAGGGCAAGAATGGGAAGGGTAATGCGAATAAAACCAACGAGCATGTTGGTGAGGGTCCAAAGGAGAAAAGGAAAGTGAAGTTTCCATGCAAGCTGTGTGCTGGAGACCATCTTACACACCTTTGCCCTAAAATTCAGGATGCGCAACGCTTGTTAGCTCAACAGGGTTCTTCTAGTTCCCAGGCTATGTTAACAAACCCTTTTCCCCAAGGGCAACAACTAGTTGTTGGCGCGAACCAAAATCCTGGGGCTTCCTCTGGGGGCACCCAGGAAGGGGAAATTCCATCGAACATATTCATGATGAGTGCTCACGTGGATGTCGCTACGAGATCCCATGATTATGGCGGAGAAGAGTCTTCGAAAGCTAAGGATGCTCCTGATGCTACTGAGTCGCTTCACATTACAAGGCCTACTGTTGAGCCTATACCTCGGATGCCCAAAGCATCTACCAAGCGGTCGACGATTAATCCAAACACTAGGGCTGCCCAGAACTACTCTATTGTGGAAGATATGGTACAGAGTCCTTGTGCCATGTCGGCTTTAGAGGTGCTCCAGTCTTGTCCGGCTCAGCGCAGTGCTTTGCTCATTGCCATTGGGGCTATTGATCCGAAAAATTCTCTTCTGATTACATTTGATATGACTAATTTTAAGAAGAGACTCCCCCATCATATGGATTTTCATATTAAATCATTGTACTGGAAGTGCAATATCTTTCGAACGGTTGTTGATGAGGGTGCTTCCACGTGCGTGATGTCTCTCACATGTTGGAAGACGATTGGATCTCCCAAAGCTGTTCCATCTACCACTCTTCTGATTGCATTTGATGGTCATTCTCACAGACCCCATGGTATTGTCCCAGCTTTGCCTATCTGTGTTGGGGGAAAAACTGTGAATATAGAGGTTGAGGTAGTTGATGCAAGCTTGGACTACAACCTTCTGTTGGGGAGAAACTGGATTTATGAGATGGATGCCATTGCATCCTCATTATTTCGGATTATTTTTTTCCCTCACGAAGGGAGGATTGTTACAGTGGACCAACTGGACTGTCCTCCTGTAGACCCGAATGCGACTACTGACTCATCTGTTCCAAAGTTGGATAATACTAAGGCACCTGTTGAGAATTTAGGGGTTGGAATGTATTCTTCCTTGATGGGTACTTTCGATATTCCTCCTCCTACGATTCATATAAATGCAATTTCATCCTCCAAGGCTCCTCTTCGAAGAGAGTTCTTCAGAACTCATTATTTTTCGGACCCTTGGACCTTACCTTCCCCTACCGCCACATTAGCGGAAGGTCAAGTGGGTGGAATGGAATTTCCAATGTCTGCAGCTGAGATTGCTTATCAGTCTATTGTTGACTCTGCAGAGTCCATCCCAGCTCCTCTTTCACCGGAAGAGTTGGATGGAGATGTGGCTTCGGCTTGGACACTTAGTTCTTCTTCTGCCCAGGATTGCCTTGATACCACTCTTCCATCTAAAGAGGCCATCCTGGAAGCTATGACTGGTATAGATAGACCGTGGGATGATTTGCATCATCGGTCTTACTTTTTACCTGATTTGAGCGAAGTTGAAACAAGTTTTCCAAGTCCTCCGTCTCCTGGTCCTGTTCGCCCAGTCTTGAGCCCTTTAGCACCAACACAGGTTTATGCTAAAGGGAACATGGCTGTGATTTCTCCTACTATCCCGGTGAACATTTCCAGGGATCCAAATATTATTAAGAATGTCTTCATCGGAGCTGAATGTTCCCATGAAGAGATTCATATTTACACCGAGCTCTTTAAAGAGTATAGGGATGTGTTCGCTTGGTCTTATGAGGAAATGCCTGGTATAGATCCATCTATTGTCCAGCATGAGATCAAGACTTACGAAAACGCTAAGCCTGTGAGGCAAAAACTTCGTCCGGTTAATCCTAGGAAGGCAGCAGCTATCAAAGCTGAGGTGGAGAAGCTGCTTAAGGCGGGATTCATTTTCCTTGTTCCTTTGACTGAATGGGTTTCAAATCCTGTTCCCGTAGATAAAAAGCAAGGAACGATTTGAGTTTGCATCGATTTCAAAGACCTAAATAAAGCATGTCCTAAAGATAATTACCCCACACCATTTATCGATCAGATCATTGACGAGTGTGCCGGTAATGAGATTTTCTCCTTCATGGACGGTTTCTCCGGATATAATCAGATTACTATCCATCCTGAAGATCAGCATAAGACTGCCTTTATTTGTCCCTGGGGTACCTTTTCATACAAGAAGATGCCTTTTGATCTTAAAAATGTTGGGGCTACCTTTCAGCGGGCCATGTCATATGCCTTCCACGACATCAAAAATATTATCAAGGCATATTTGGATGATTTAGCTGCTCATTCTCGAAAGAGGATGGATCATCCTGCTCACCTCCGTCAAATATTTGAACGGTGTCGTTTCTATAAGATTAGGTTGAATCCGAACAAGTGTGTTTTCGCGGTTACATCCGGTCGGTTATTGGGATTCATTGTGTCTAGATAAGGGATTAGGATAGATCCCTTCAAGGTTGAGGCAACACTTCGGTTGCCTCCCCCGCCCTCTGTTCGTCAAATTCAAAGTCTACAAGGAAAGTCTATTTTTCTTCAGAGATTTATCATAAATTATGTTGAAGTTACCAAGGGATTTATGAGATTGTTGAAGAAGGGAGTTCCATTTCTTTGGGATGACTTCTCTCAACGTTCATTCGAGGCTTTGAAAAAAGCATTGACCTCTGCTCCTTTTTTGAGTCCACCTGATTATAGCAGGGATTTCCTTTTGTATCTGGCAGCATTTGAATCTACTATTGGTATGGTTCTGGTTCAGGAGGATGATGCTCTTTCAGAGCACGTTATTTACTATCTTAGTCAAGGCTTGGTAGGACCTGAACTCCGGTACACTCCGATAGAAAAGTTAGCTTTGGCAGCTGTTCATGCTATGCAACGACTCCGGCATTACATTATTCTACGAAAAACTTATGTTTTGGTAGCAGCCAATCCATTTCAGTTTGTCCTCAGTAGGCAAGTGATTGGGGGCAAATACAATAGATGTATTGTGATTTTGCAGGAATTTGATCTTGAGTTTATGTCTGCCAAGTCCAAGAAATCATTGGTTTTCGCGGAATTGATCTTCGAGTTGCCCTGTGGGGATGAGATTGTCTATGATGAATCCTTCCCAGATGAACATTTGTTTCTTATCTCTCCACAGGATCCTTGGTATGGAGATATCATTGTGTATCTCCAGACTGCGAAGTTTCCCTCTACTTTTTTGAAAGATGAGCATCGTAAGTTGCGTCACTTGGCTAAGAATTACTTGATTATTGGTGATGCTTTATACCGTTGAGGGGTTGATTCAATCCTAAGACGTTGCTTAACTCTCGAAGAAGCTGAGGCTGTGCTGAATGATTACCACAGTGGAGCTTGTGGTGGTAATTTATCTGGGCTTGCTACAGCCCAAAAGATCTTGCATGCTGGGTACTTTTGGCCTTCCATTTTCAAAGATTGTATGGAGTCGGTCAAAAAGTGTCATCCGTGTCAAGTTTATACTCGAAAAATGTGCGCTCATCCAGCTCCACTTTTTCCAGTCATTACTGTCGGTCCCTTTACAAAGTGGGGTATTGATTATACTACTTGTAACCCGCCTTCGGCTAAAGGTCACAAGTACATTATTATAGCAGTAGACTACTTTACGAAGTGGGTCGAGGCTATGCCTACTTTTGGGAATGATGGTGAGACTGCAGCTCTTTTTCTTTTCAACCAGGTTATTGCTCGTTTTGGTATTCCTAGAGATATTGTCACTGATCATGGCAGTCATTTTCAGAATAGTATGATGGCTGAGTTGGCTCTCAAATTGGGTTTCCGGCAGGAGCATTCATCTCCGTATTATCCTCAAGCCAATGGGCAAGTGGAAGCCGTGAATAAATCCTTGAAGACAATTCTTCAAAGGAAAATTGATAAAGCGAGATCCAACTGGCATATTATGCTATATCCTGCACTTTGGGCATACAGGACGTCAGTGAAAACTGCAACTGGCTTTACTCCGTTTCAGCTAGTGCACGGGTTGGAATCCGTATTTCCCATTGAATGTGAGATTCCTTCTCTTAAGTTAGCTGTTGAACTTCTTCCTGACACTTCTAGTCTTGAAGAATGGCTCCTTCATCTGGAACATCTCGATGAGCAGCGTCGGGATGCCGCCACGATGAATGAGGCGCATAAAAACCGAGTTAAAGTTCAGTATGATAAGGCGGTCAAGCCTAGGGTTTTTTCGGAAGGTGACCTTGTTTTGGTCTATGCCCAAGAAAAAGATGCCCTGGGGGCAGGAAAGTTTAAGTCTATGTGGTATGGCCCCTTTATCGTCAAAAAATTCCTCAAGAAAGGAGCATATACCTTGGTTGATTTTGAAGGGAACGAGTTGCCGGAGCCCAGAAATGGGCTCTATTTGAAAAAGTATTATGCCTAGGCTTCAGCCTGGCATGTTGCTTTTGTATATAGTAGTTTTGCTTTGTACATATCTGGTTGTTTTTTCGATTTTTGATGGGATGGTGATGTTTTTGATCTGCTTTGGCAGGTTGTGTCGGATGTCATGACTCATTTTGGTTTCACCGATGGTGCTAGTAGACACACATGGAACTTAGCTTATGTGACTTGGGTGCTTCATTATCCATCCGGTCAGCTGTTAGTATCAAGAGGGGTCTGCATTGGTCCTGCTTCCAATAATATAGCAGAATACACTGCAGTTGTTTATCTACTCTCGGAGGCAATATCTTTGGGTGTTGATTCGTTGGTAGTTTTCTTGGACTCTCAGCTGGTGGTGTCGCAGTTGAACAATACTTATCGGGTTTGAGATCCATTTTTACTACGGTTGTTCTTGAGGGTACGTTTGTTACAAAGATCATTTCAATTTTTAACTTTCATTCATATTCCTCGAGCTGACAATTGGTTGGCAGACTCATTAGCTAATCAAGAAATTGATTGGCACATTAATCATTCCATACAATAAAATTTAATCATCAAAAACATCATGCATTTTGATACATTTGTTACATCACATCAAATATCGCTGTATATATATCATCAGAGTGTTCGAAACTATACAAAAATTTGGATCCATAGGTCATAAAAAAACTTGGGCTTATGCCCGATCATGTTCAGTCTCAAAAAATATACAGTCATCTGATACATCATATCTATTTACTACTGAGGTCCCTGTCCAGAAGTTGTGTTCCTATAGAACACAATCGCAGTGGCAACACAGCGGAATAACCGTACCCAATCGCGGGGTACTCCTACCACCTGTCTCTGGATGGCTTCAGGCAGATCTTCCACTGCAGCCATAGGTACTTTGTGGGTTAATCCCTCCAAGTTCCTCTGTACAGCCTGGAGGGTTCTGTCTGGATCTACTGTATCTGCTTCGCCTCTGCGATGCTTATGTCGTGGGTATCCCTCAGGTCGAACTGGTCCAATATCTGTTTCATGATCATTTTTGTAAGTCATTTGAATCCAATCAAAAACATGTTTGTTTTTCACATTTTTTCATACATATTGAAAAAATCCAAAAAAATTATATAAGTCAAAAATTGTAAACTTACCGACTGTACCCCATGCTGCGCCTGGTGGCAGGAAAAGATCTGGATCGCCACGAAAGTCCATCCCGGGATAGGGATAGTCGTCCACAGCGATGATTTGTTCTCCCCACCAAAGGAAGAACTCATCATCCCAAGTGGTCCGGGGAACTTCACTTCCCCCCAATCTCTTCATCATGTCTGCCCAGTGGGCAATTCTTGGGTCTCTCGGGCTACTGATGGTAGAGATCACTCTGGGTCTTAGTACTGGAATATTCTCAAAGAAGAATGTCATCAAAATTGTACCGTATCCAAAATGTTTTGTCTTTACTTGGCAGATAGAGGTCAATTGTTGCTTCATGTTCATCAGTAGGGCTAAGCACCAATCATATACATGAGTTAAGCATTCCACTGCTATGCTCATTTGCATCCTGGACGCCTGGTGTAGGGAGGTAGATCCTGCCACTCTGCTAATGGTGAAAAGGAGGATTTTCATGTGCAAATCCCTTAAATATTTGATTGCAATTTGAGTTCCAACTTTCTTGGAACCCTGTACGCAGTACACGTGGACGTAATCTTCCATGATGAGCCCTCCCAAAGGCTTACCATGCAAGTCTACTGGCTCCCCCCTCCGGGAAAGTCCAATGATAAAATATATGTCTTCCACTTCAATGCGTACAGGCATCAGATCTATCATAAAGCAGTCCTCTTCCGGTTCCCAATAGTTCACAAGAATTTCGAGCAACTGGACATTGCTCTTCATATTTGGCATTTTAAAAAACTTGAGCAATCTGCAATTCCGAAGAATATTTAGTGATGCTTGGTCCTGCATGACTTCTTGATCAATTGCACTGTGTTCCCGCACTCTCCATGATATGGTCATCCTGCACAGTTTCAATAATTCATTCATTAGCTACGCTTTTTTCATTTGGGCCTGCGCATACGCGACTTTATTTGTGCACAGTCGCATGTATACGCGACTTCGTCATTACCAACCCGCGTATGTGCAAACCCGTAATTTTTAGCAAGGGATTCTACGGTCAAAATTACTAAATTTTAATTTATGAATGGACAAAATGAATAGCAGGATGAATTAAGAGCTAACCTGAGAAATTCGGTGGAATTCGATGGTTGGTTGCTCCTGTTTTGACGAAGGAAGCTTTTTTCTCCAGAGCACTTTTTTCCAAATCAGCAATGTAATAATGAACCAAATATGAGGTAATTTGTCTATTTATGCCCAAAAAGTTGAAAATTTTCACAAAAATTTGTTATGCTTATTTTTTCAATCTGTCTTAGGCTGCATAACCCGGATGCTTGGAAGTGCCCAGTTTGGTATGTTTTCAGGTACATTTTGACGAATTTTGAGATATTTCCAGATTTTGATCCATGACTGCTGACCCGTCATGGCAGGTATATGATCTTCACTGGCATATAGGTTAGGGAATCCACTTTCCATTGCATTTTGCATACTAGCCTCCATTCTGATCACTTGCCATAGGGTCGATCCCATCAAGTCATGAGTATTACACCCATTTCACTCGTCGATTATTTAATCATGACTTGGTGGTAGAGCCTTCCTTTACATGGGCTTCCTAGTTAGTTCCTCGCTATCACTTGTTTCCCATGCTGCGTTTTATGTAGGCTCGGGAGTCCTCTTTAGTCCCGCCATGACTTATGTGTTGAAGCTTCATTCTTCTTCTTCCTCCCTATCATTTTTCTGGCTATTACCCTAGAGGCTCCCTGGTGTTGTTGAGTTGTATTACTGCATTGCATATTGGCTACTTGTTTATCCTAGCCTTTAGCCGGCTTCATTTGGACTCAATGTTTAAGCCAACTTTTGACCTTGTCTATCTGTACAAGTTAACCATTGCATGCACTTAGCTATCGTGACTTGACACCCTTTTACCCATGGATGGAACATTCCTCTGAGTATCGCTTACCAGTTTCTGCCACCTTGCATTGAGCATAGGATTGTTCCAATCCCAGGAACTAGTGCATCTGATTTTTTGATACTCGTTCTATCCATTGTACCATAGCATTCTTTTATTCTTTTTCAGGCTTATTATATGAAAAAGACAAAAAAATCAAATATAACAAAAAGAGCGGGAACGGGATGTAACTTCGTTGTTTGATGGCAGTACAGAGTCAGCTTGTCGCCCTTGAACAAAGAACATATACTTATATATATTTCCTACATTTGGGATGGTTTTAGTTTTGACCTAGGTTCAGCCTTTACCTTGTTTCACTTGTCAGTTCTCCCCCAGTTGGTTATCTCTTCCAATCATATGGAGAGTTTGTCCTGCCTCCTGCATAACAGACTTATACAGTGTTACTTTTTACTACCATGGTCATCATGAGTCGTGATTTTGTTCAAGGGAAGTCTAACCAGAGTCGGCCATTCTGCGGTGTCTCTTGACTCATTATTCAGTCGGCCTTCCCGGTCTTGTCAGTATCTTGTTCTATCACATTAGATGTTTTGGTCCTCTTCTCGTGCTGGTTTGAGAAGGTCCCCATTGACTTCTTGCTGGCAGGTTTGTCTCTTATCGACTACGACACATTGCTCTGAGAGCAAACCTAGAGCTACACCCTGGCCCTATTTCCATCATTGATAGGTGACCTTGTGCTCAGCATTTAATCATCATTATGGGTCTTTGACTGAGTGATTTCCCCTGTGTTCGACGTCAGCATACATTATCACACTTGGGATTCGTGCAGTACCTTGATTTCCATTTGACCCTATCGGTGGATTTCTCGCCTCTGTGTCAGCTTTCATTATTGGTTGGTTCAGAGGGTTTCTTCCGTGCGCTAGCTTCATCTTTTGCATGTAGGAAACGTACTTCGGTTTGGTTCCGTCACTCTACTTCGTCCGATTCCTTCCAAATCTTGGCATGCAAGTTACACTCACGCTAGACTGATGTGGGATGCCTTAATGCCTTCCTTCCAGCAGATCTTTTCCCATCGACTCCAACTCATTGCTCTGGAAATAAGGTCTAGAGTATTTTGTCAGTACCTTAGGGTTTGCAGTCATCAGTGGCAGACTCTTCGCTATCGACAGTGGGGATTCATCATTGCCTCCTGATTGGTAGATTCTTTCAAGTGTTCAACTTCAACTCATTCATTCGCACTTTTTAGATTGTACTGGGGCACCTTGACACTCATTTTCATTATTGGTGGGTTGTCTCGCGTTGGTTAACGGTATTCATCATTGACCAGTAATCCAACGATTTCTCACATGGTCGACTTCAGCTCATTTATTCCCATTGTGTAGAATTGTGCCATCGAGATTGTTGAAGACCTCGGGTTGCATCAGCATCTTTTGGTTCACTTTTGACAGTCCATTTAGTTTCTTCCAGTGATGCCATTCACCCTTATATGTTGCAGTGTCAGTACAGCAGCATCCTATATGTTGGCTCCCGAGTTGCGTGATTGTATCGTTTATTCCACCTCTTATGATTTGGTACTTGGAGATTCAGTTACTTATATGATCAGACATCCAGTTGCAGCATCATTGATCAACTTTCTATATGTGATACTTGGACATTGATTCAGACTTATACTTCCGAGCCATGCTCAGATGATTCATTGTGTACTTTCAGTTCAGCTATACTTGTATAAATGTTGGATCTATTCAGTACTTTCCATATGATGTATTTCTGACTGAGCATGGGTATGCCCGCCTCAGCATGAGTTGACTCTCTGTTTTCTTTAATTGGTTTTTGGCAGGCTGAAATCTGGTGAAGTCCTCTCTTGTCCTTGCAAAGTTCTTTCTATGTGCATAATACATTTCGGCCATCATGTACCCCTTCTGACCTCATATATTAGGGGGCATATGTTATAGCATCATTTTTCACCTTCATATGATTCATGATTTCTTTTATGGCTTTGGGCACCCATTCCTACAGACTTGAACAAAATTCACTAAAAAACAGTGTTAAAATCCCTATATGCGGATATGCCCAGACTTTTCCATGTGTATACGCGAGTCCACATGTACTTTTCCGTGTATGACATTAAAATAATTAAAAAATATATAAAAAATCCCTATTTTCGGGCTGGGTTGATGGTTACTCTGGTAGTTCAACCACCCCAGCACATGGCCAACCGTTTCCAACTGATTGAAACTACTTTGAGGGAGTATAAAAGCCCCTCATGTGCATGGCCTAAGGGAGAGAGAAATTTTATAGACATTATACTCTGTTGGAATCCCAGTTCAAGTCTGATTCCTCGTGCCTCCTGCACTTTCCCAGATTTATATCAAGAAACCCTTGTTTCCTGGAGATGTTCATCCATTTATATGTCATCTCGAGTGCACAAGTCTTGGAAGAATCTTAGCGAGGCAAGGGCGGGACGAATCCGGACGATGGTCTGCTCGAAGATCGTGGAAGGATTCAGGTGATCTCTCCACTTTTACTACTGTACATGATGTTCGTGATAATGAAGAACCATCTTGTTCCTGAACTCGTGTGTTAATGTTTATTTATATATGTGAAAAGATTATCATTTAAGCATTTATTATGGTTTATATAATGTTTCACATGGATTGCACTAATGTTTAGGAGAAGTATATGTTGTACAACTAGGTTTCCGTGCACATTCTTTCTTGTTTTCCAGGTTGAAGGAGGAAGAAGGGTTGCTGGGGGTTTGGACCCAGCGGGATCTACATCGAATGTAGGACTACGGGTGAGTTCTACTGTTGTTGTTATCTAGTTTTTTGCATTCAAGTATGGTTGTGTGTGAGTCCTTCTGAATAGCATGCACGATGCGCGGAGTTTTAGACCCAACAAACCTCTAGAAGGGTGATTTTCCCCAAACAATGCTAAAATGACTGCAGAGTTAAATGATCTCTGGTCCGATCTATAAGCTACCCCTTTTCCTTCAGTTGAGAGCTGCCTTTGAGTATGTCCAAGAAGGTCTGGAGTTAAATGAACTCTGACCTGATCTATAGACAGAAATTGGTTGCTTTCCTTCTCTCACTTTCTTTCCTTAATGTTCCATTCCATCATCTATCTAAAAGATCCTTTAGTGTAGATGACTTGCCCTTTGGAAGCCTTGGCTAGTTGTTGCATGTAATTACCTCTCATGACTCCATAGCCCAATGGATGGCACTTTCTCGACTTATTCTCTTTGCTCAAGAATCCTACTGTTTTGTTCCTTTTCCTCCCATTACTTTCTCAGTCCATGATCTCATGACCAACTTAGCAACCAACCAACCAAATCATTTTTAACCCCCCTCTGTACTTCATAACTAGCCTAATATCTCAATTTGAGCTTTCAAAGATATATCATTCTTTGTTTCATTGGAGAGATCCCTCTCTGGGTCCAGGAGGGTTAGATCCTAGGGCCCAAAAGCGGTTCTGATGTTGTCTCATCTTTTGGTCTTGCCAATCTGGCCAAAACATGGGAACCCCAACATAATGGCGACTTCAGTGGGGAACGAGTGCATTTCACCTTAAACATTCCTAGGCACTCATAGACCCAAGATCTCTGGTTAGATTGGCATTCACATTCTGATGGTGGATAGAATCCTACTTCAAATTTTCATATACATCCACCTGGCGACTCCACCCTCCATAATCCTCAAAGACTCCACTGGAGGAAGAACCTAAAATATGGCCAGACCTCATAGAAGGGTAGAGCATACTCGTTGGATCTGGTTTAAAGAATTCATTGTCTTTGTCTACCACTATGTTCTGTCCTACTTCAAGACAAATCAAGTATCCAGAGATGAGACCCACAATGAGTATGGGGAAGATCTCAAGCCTCAGTCTTCAGACTGTGAGTAGACCTGTACTCCTGTGAAGAAACCGGTGGGACAAGATCCTCATGTTATATCCCCCATTTCTAAAGAAGCTTCAAGCAGCCATGAGCCTCGTATTACACCACCTACACCTATGAAGGTCATAGAAATATATAAGCCTCTGGTTTTACCTCTTATTTTCCAACCCCTTCCTGCAGAGCTTATAAACCAGCTGCCTCTTTTCGATGGAGAAAATAAAAGGTCCACTACCGAGGAACATGTGCAAAACCTCGAGGATTTACTCGAATTGTATGAAATAGAAGAATATGATGTGTGCATTAGGATGTTTTCCCTGTCATTACAATGAAATGTTAAGAGCTAGCTCAAAAATCTTCCAGCAGTGAGCATTTTCTGCTTTCATCAATTTTCTCAAGTTTTCCTTGACAGATGGGCAGCCCCAAAGAATGTTCTTCTTATCCTAGAAGAATATCAGAATTTGAGAAGGCAGCCGGCAGAGACAGTGCAAGAGTTTTCAACCAGGTTCAATAAGGTATATGATGCAATACCTTCTGATATAAAGCCACCTTTGGGATGGGCTTTATTGCACTATCCGAGTTCATTTGACCCCGAGGTGGAATTCCATATAAGGGAAAGAGAACCTTCGAGCCTGGAGGAAATGCAGAATATAGCGGTCACTGTCGAATACAATGTAAAGTGCAGGGGGGAAATATTAAAAGTGGCAAGGAAGGATCGAACAGAGAAAATAATGCAGGTCTCTTTAGAGAACAACCTGGAAAGACTGATAGAGACTGCCAAATCCTTGCTAAGTGTACAAGAAGAAGAATACGAGGCCGAAACTAGAAATGATGATTGGGAAAGACCTATTCCTTGCCCTCAAGAAAGGCGAACCAGATCTCTGCAAGACAGAAGCCACATGCCAAACATGCATGACGGACCAGATCTTGAATCAGAAAATGAACTTGCAGTTTTCTGTGAGGAAAGACTTGCCGAGAGCCCCGAAGATTTGATGGGTGACTGTGCTTTTAATTATGCATTCTCTCATGCTGATCTGTCTGATGATGATTTTTTCAGAGGGAAACTGAGCTTGTAGGGCCATCATCAGTAGATTCATGGAAGGAATAACACGACCATCAACTTCAAGAAAATGATGAGTCAATGTAGGCTATCTATGATAATGATGGAGAAGGAGTTGAAAGCATGATAGCAGATGAAGATTCGTTGAATCTTCTCTCTGTTTTATATCCAAACATCAGTTATATTTTCCCAAAAGACGGAAGCCAGCGACTCTCCAGCACTGAGCACGAGGAAGAAAGAGTTGAAGAAGACCTTGAGTGGAATTAATATCCATAGCCTTATCCCGAAAGGATTAAGGTAATCAAAGAAACCCCCGCTCAAGAATATGTTAAATTTTTCGCAGAGTTCCAGCAGGACCAGCCCGTGTTTCTAGAGGACAGTACGGTCGAATATAATGAGCCCTCTAGCTCAGGCTGCATTAAAGATGAGTGAGACCTTCTTTCCCACAGACATCTTTGTCTTGATCCAGAGGAAGAGAAGGTATTCCTGGTTGATGCCCATGCGCCAAATACTCCCAATAAGGAAGAGGAGGAGTGTGATTAAAAAGGCCTCACTACATATGCAGTGATTGAAGTTGCTCAGGATGCAAACAACCTATCGATCCCAGTGGTCTTTGAAGAAAAAAGTTTACATCATGTGCTGATTGATCCTGTGGCAGAATATATGGAGGCCCTAATTGGCTCAAATACTCCAGCATTGATCTTTTGCAAGAGCCAAATGCAACAGAATTGGTCACCACTGCAGGTGGCCTTAGTTTTGAAGAACCACATGCAGAGCACCCTGTGGTTATCTCTGATAGGCAGCCAATGCTCATATCATTTTTTGTTGTTGCTTGACTGGTTGCATTGGCATTATTGTATTACCTAGAGCATCAGAGATTTCCAGTTAGAGTAGGGTAGGTAGGAAGTCTGAAATAGAGTTCAGTTTATGAGCATGTAGTTAGTTGTTTTGATTTCTGCAAAGTCCAGCAAACTAGACTGTCTAATCCTAGTTGGATTGATTTTCAATTTCTGTCTTAGAATGTAGAGAAGAAATCTGCTAGATAGTTTAAGACTAACAGATATTAGACTAGGTAGAGAAGCTATGAGACCAACAGTCTAATCTGGTCTCATGGAGTAATAAGGGTAGAAGTAGAATAGGTTTATTTTCCTGTTTGTAAAAATTGATGATGTGAAGGGTCTGCAAGTCCAAATGCACCCAAGAAGAAAAAATGTTAGGACTTTAGTATGGGTAGGTAGTTGTTTGGGAGAAATTTTACTACTGATATGATGTCTTCATAGTTTGTGGAAACTGATCAAAGAAAGAAAGGAATGAGTCAAGCAGCAGGCATCTGCCCTACACCAAAGATCATTTTCTGAATTCTTGACTCCTTCAAGAAGAGCCCATCCCCATGTGGAGCCACTGTTAGCCCCCCATAAATTTTTTGACAAGCAAATAGGGGGCTAAAATGTTGTTGAGCCTTCAAGGAATGCATTTCCCCTGAAAACACATCATCCTTGAAGCCTCCTTGTGCCTTTTTCCTTTGATGGAATCCCCTCTGTTGATTTCCATTATAAAGCCTCTCTGTTGTGAAGAAGAATGCCCAAAGGGCCCTTTTCCCTCTTATTTCGCCCCCACTTAACTTCTATTTTTTCCCCCTTTGCATTCCCTTCTATTTTCCCTTCTTACCTTCCATTTCCCCCCCTTATTCTGCTATCGTTCCCCTTTCTAACCTTCAAATCACATTGAATGGGTCAAAAACCCACTTTCCGACCTTATTATAAGGCCTAACCCATTTTCCTCCTTTTCTCCGATCAAAATCGCATTGTAAATCACGTTAAAATGAAATATGTGATTTCCAAACCACTTCCCCTTGCCATACCCGTGAACTTTATTATAAATTTTCATGTTATATATTAACCCTCGTCGTGTGGCAATCGCAATCGCAAACAAGTTTCAATCACGAATTTTGTTAACGTGCCAATCACAAGTGTTTGTGACACGATTAATCGCATCAAAATACATTGTGATTGCATTGATCGCATGTCCCTCCAATCGCAGCCTTTCCTCCAATCGAAATCGCAAGTTCTTTGCTCCGCGCTACGATTACCCCTCACTCCGACTTGCGATTGCGATGGGTCCCTTTCCTCCGATCCGCTCAATCGCTTGTTACCCCTGATTGAGTGTGAGTCGTTGATCTGGTCCCCAGATCCAACGGCCAGCGCTCAATTGCGCTCCCCGCCTAATCGCAATCGCATTTTCCGTCGCGTCTTCCCCTTGCTCCTTGCAATTGCGATCCCCCCGACCACATCTGAGCCGTCCATCCCTCCACCAGATCTAACGGCCATGTTTCAATCACATCCTGCCCTCAATCACAATCGAAACCTCTGAAATGTGTCAACTCTCCACCCTGCTCTGATCCACGATTGTGATTTCCGTATGGTCCCACCTCATACTATATCTCCCTCCCGCTTCATTGTTTTTTCTGCTATTTCCTTTGTATTTCCCCCAAACGTTGAACCTTTGGGTTTTACACTAATCACCATTTCTTCCGCCATTCTTCATCATTGCCGATGTTTTCACTGTTCTGCCACTGTTTCTCTGGGCCTCCACAACATGTCTCTGCCATTACTGCCTGGGCTTGTAACAGGATTACTTCATCATGCAGATAACACAGAGAGGTCATTTCAGCATTCGCCAGTGGACCAACAAAAGAGATTCAAAGGGGGTTTATGCTTGTTATTGTTATAATCGATGTTTGACCCCACAATTCAAAGGAAAGACACAGTTTGAAGACCAAAAGAACACTGTCAAGTCTTATCCGTGTTAAATATCAGCAGAGTACTTTTCTCTCAGAAGTACACCATTCCCACAGTGCCCTCGATGCCCCTTGAGCCCAGGAAAGTTAAGACAATAAAAGGAGCTTCTTAAAATACTGTCAGATTGCAGTTATGAGTGATGGAAGGGTCGCAGACTTTCATTCAATTCATTTATTCGGAAAGCTACCATAGAGTCCAAACAGCTGAGAGGACTACAAAGAGCATATCAGAGGTCAAAATCGACCTGACAGAGGTTCCCAAACGGCCTACAGAGTACACACAGCGAATGCTGATTGCCATTAAGTGGTATGGGTGTGAACACTTCCACCTTACTGTCTTAATGGGGCTCATTTAATTGTTCATCTATTCCTGTTTTCACTTCTTCTCCTATAATAATTCCTGAGAACATAATGTAAAGGTTGTTGTTAGTTTGCTGTTCGACGGCTGCTATTTGGCCGATTGTTGTAGTTAGATGGATTCATTTTTGACTGTTAGAACAACCTTGGGAGGGAGTAGTAGAGTAGTTATTATGTAGTAGGCTGGGAGGAGAAATTTGGATTGTATTTCAGCCATTGAGCTCCGATGTATATGACTGGTTTTGCATCATTAATCGAGCACATTTCACAGGATCCTAGTCTATTACTATTGGTGATGTTTTTCTAACTCTGTTTATTTCATTTACATGATATTTCATGTTCTAATGGCTTGCATCATAATTTTGGCATAGGATTTACCTTTGTTAGGTACCCTATGCTCCTGCTCTCCTTGCCATTTATGTTTCTCTTCTGAAATGTGTTATCTAAGGATTGATTTAAGTCAATTTAACCGGTGTAGTGGATGTTATTGCCTGCTCTCTGATGTATGAATTGAATGGATCAATTTTTAGATGTTCTTGCTGGGTTTAAGCTGGAAGATTTTGGAACACTGGGGATTAGAGTTAGCCCTGTCCACTAGGATCCTTGTGCAACCAGCTGGCCTTTCTGAGATCCCTTTGTTAAACTCATCTCTGTTTTTCCCTTGGAGCATGCTAAAGCTGACCTGGAGTTAAATGACCTATGGTCCGATCTATAAGCTGCCCCTTTGTCCTTACATTGAGAGCTGCCTTTGAGTATGTCCAAGCAGGTATGGAGTTAAATGACCTCTGACCTAATCTATAGGAAGAAAGTAGGTTGCTTTCCTTCTCTCACTTTCTTTCCTTAGTGTTCCATTCCATCATCTATCTAAAAGATCCTTTAGTGTAGATGACTTTCCCTTTAGAAGCCTTGGCTAGTTGTTGCATGTAATTACCTCTCATGACTCCATAGCCCAATGGATGGCACTTTATCGACTTATTCTCTTTGCTCAAGCATCCTGCTATTTTGTTCCTTTTCCTCCCATTACTTCTCAGTCCATGATCTCATGACCAACTCAGCAACCAACCACCAAATCATTTTAAACCCCCCTCTGTACTTCATAAATAGCCTAATATCTCAATTTGAGCTTTCAAAGATATATCATTCTTTGTTTCATTGGAGAGATCCCTCTCCGGGTCCAAGAGGGCTAGATCCTAGGGCCCCAAAGCGGTTCTGATGTTGTCTCATCTTTTGGTCTTGCTGTCCTTCGGCTGCCGAGAACCCCGACTGGCGCTTTGACCGGCCTCCTCCTACTCTCCATTCATGAATGTGATCGTAGATGTGGGTGGCGATCTGTCTCTTCCAGTGTAAGCGAGGTTGAGAGTTCCATACCGGTTTCATATCTAATAGTTAATTGGAAATTCTTCAAGAAATTATGTAGCTGAGTGCCAAAAGTGACGGCCGTCTCACGCGTGAGCGCTCATTGTACCATTTGACATTTCCTATGGGAATGACGGAAAAAGTTGGAAAATTTGGATACTATCACCCCACCATGGAGTTAGAAACATTCATAGATGAAAGGTGGTGATGTGCGCTAATAGGATCGTCCCCTTGTTTCCCATCGAATTTAGGGATGTCAAATGAAATCTTGTGCGGTACTGGAGGCCAGAGTGGGTTGTGATTGATGGGATCATTGGTAAGTTTGTAGATGTCGAGGATGTCTAGGGCTGCTAAAAATGGCAATTGTGTGTCTGCCCCCGAATCTATCCAAGGAAGTATTGGCTGACTATTCGAACCATAGGGTCCGCCCATCAATGTGTTACCAATAGGATGCATAGGACTTTGTTGTTAAAAGTTTCTCATGGGTGGGGTGTAGTGATATATGGTTGCTATCCGTAGATTATATTGTACTGTGGGGCGAATGGTTGGTTTCCCCCATTGTAAAAGTTTCCCCCCTGTCCAAATTTATTTTGGGGTTGGTTTGCCCATATGGCCACAATAGAGCTAGCCTGAGGCATGCTGCTATTTGCATAGTTAAGCAACGGCATAGACCTTGCACCGATATTTCTCCCACTCAAAGGAACAGTGTTAACAATAGGTTTTCCAGTTTGTCCTAACGATTGCAGGGGTAACGAAGTGCCCCCTATCGTCTATGTGTTGGTGACACTACCCCCTAGTATGGTGGCCAAGGGGTTTGAATTCAGCAAAGGGTTCCAACCGAAAGGGTTGCTAAAAGGAACTGAAGTAGCCCCACTCGTAGGAGAGGGAACCATGGGTCTTGGTATAGTCACTGTAGGAGTAGATCCCAAAGGAATCAGAGATCCACTAACAGTTGTGGTGACCGTAGTGTTGGGACCAGGCATAGGTTGGCTACTGGGGCTGCCAATTATAGGCATAGAACTGACTACCGATGGGGAAGATGGTGGTGAACCTAGGTTGGTTCCATTGGTACCGAGCCCATGGGTGTCGATTGTGAAACAGATGTTGGTGCAACCGAATATATATCTTGGTTTGGTGTAATCTGAACTAACACTGGCACCGAAAGATCAGTGAGTGGAGGATTTCAAGGAGTATGATTCCTTCCATAAAAGGATCCTCTGGAAATTCTGTGTGACACGGTGCTATGTGAAAATCAGGGGTTGTCACTAGAGACTGCTTTCCGAAGAAGGCATGGGAGCACTGAGACTCGACTCTTCCTCCAGTGTCAACGGAGGGAAACCTCACTCTCGTCGAGAAAGACGGCGAGGGTTGAATGACACCACAATGACTTGTTTATTTTTAGCAAATTTTATTTATTTTTGATGTATTATAAAGTCTTAGTGATAGTAACCACACACCTAAAAAAGAAAAAAGAAAAAAGGACTATCTAAAATCAATCAACAAGCAACCAGAACAAGGTGGCCCTATCTGAGTACTATCGTTTGCTAGAGATGAAACCCAGTATCACAATAGCATATAGAGAGAGTTAGTCGTAAAAAAAGTTATGGTTACTCTAGAGCTTTGACTGAACCTCAGAAAATAGGTGTAAGTACTCTCATGAAGATGAGTACCCTCCCAAAGACCGAAGAGAGAGTAGGTCCATCTATTTTAGGTACTAGGACATCCCATCCCAGTCACCTTGTGTAATTCCCTAAAAATTTTGGCCACAAAAGATACCTCAAATCAGAGACATCATCAGGGGGGTCACGGTCATAGACAACACGCTATATGGGCAGAACACCTAGATCCCCGATCTAGTTTCAACATCGCCGAAGGGAACCCCAGTATATAGCATGCTCACTAAATGCACTCGAAGGTGGGCTACTTTCTCATGAACCCTGGTTTTATCTCGTGCTTAACTCTAGTGGTAGTGGAGTGGTCTCGATAATATGAGTGCAGTAGGATTTCACTTATTAATGTCTCTAGTTTCAAGTTTTGAGATCTTGGGTGATTTTCTCACTTCACGTACCCCAAGATCCTAGCTTGAACTAATGTTGGTGCGAGCTCAGAAAAAGTTATATGATTAATTTTATTATCGCTTGATTCTTAGTGTACTTGATTATTAGCCTTACAGAAGGGGAGTGGACGTATGGAATGTGATGAGACTTTGACTCAAAAAACCATGCAGAAATATGCTCTAAATATTCAATTCAATGAAGAATATTTTCTACAAGGAGGGATTTTCTTTCAACATCCATGCATCAAACATTCAAATAACACAATTCAAATTTAAAGATTCAGACATCTGTCTACTCGTAACAGCTTTTCAACCAAAAAATTTCAGAATGAATTAAGCTAAGTTCAGAAAACTAAAAAAAAAAATTCTTCTTCAAAAAGTAGATGCAATTGACATTAACTTTTTTAAACAAGAACACAAGACATAAATGCTAGCTGGTAAACAAAGAAAGGAATCTAGCAAGAGAAGCTACTCTGATGGCCAAGAACTTCACAGCCAAAGGGAAACACAAGAAAGGTGTAAACAACAGATTTTGGCTGGGTAATGCTGGTAAGAAGAGGGTATAGAGCATTAATATTTGGAATAACGCACTGTATCTGAGCCTGGGCCACATTATAATGCTCTGAAACACTTATAGGGGAAGCGTTAGTTAGGGTAAAGCTACACAGATGGCTAAGCAGGGTCTAGTCTAGACTTTGTGAGCTTTTGAGATTTTCAATGAGCATATAAATTGGTCGGAAGGGTATGTGAATAGAAGGAAAAAGGTAAAGTGATAGCAAAAACTCGAAAACTTGGGGTTTACTCCCTAGCGGAGTCACCAAATATGCTATAGGGTAATATGCTTGGGCAGTGGTTATTAAATATCCCTCTCAAGGCTTTCCAGTGCCCGAGGTAGACAGTCAGATTAGCTGTAAAGTTCACAACGATGTTGCACACATGTTCATGCTAAGATATATAACTAGAAAAGTAATATGGAGAGATTACCTCTTTGTAGATAGAAGATCCTATGGAGAACACCAAGCAGCGAATTAGGGATCCTCCTTCACCAACTCCAAATCCAGATCCTGCAATCAATCAAAGCACTCGTGTAATCTCTAAGAAAATATAACTTCTTATCAATTAAAATAACTTATAATAAGCATAAAAAAATGCAGATCTAAGCCATTCATATCATGCTACATAGAAGATTGTAAAACAATTGTGACACTGATGCATCAAATGGACAAAACAGATATATTTCTATTGATTTATAAAAAGGAGGATTACAATCGTCGGTTGTACCAAGCCCTCCTCAGTCTTCCAATCCCTCTATCTCTTTCTCTATCTCCAAGTATGATGATGCTCAAGGATGAAAGCTCTCAATGAACTTCACTGGTCTTCAAGCCTCACACTACAACAATGAAATTCCGCTCCACATATGATCAAACGTTTGACCTTAGACCAAGAGCCCACAACGCCATTTTATAGGAGATGGAGTGGGCAAACCTTTCCAAATCTTTCAATCAGTTTGAAATGGGAAATATTAAGATGTTTCCTTTTTCTTCCATGCTTTTTCCTTCCTTAGGAGTCCAGTTATATTTGGAAAGGCCTAATAAAAGGTTTGTGCCTTTTAGTTTCTATTTTGAACTCTCTCTTTGTGAGAAAAAGCTGGAATTGCCAGTCAGATCTCCACAAGATATTTTACTTTTCACACTCAAACATGGATAGCACTGCCCCTTGGGCAAGACAGAGCGTTTCACTAGTCACTAATGCACCCTTTGCATGACTCAGGTGCGTTATAATTCTGTCTAGTTGTCCTTGGGGTGCATTATCTTGGAAGAAATGGGTTTTGTCTAGG